>CAJQUW010000451.1:0-99679 GCA_907163375.1 Prostheceraeus crozeri | reverse complement strand
TTATTGATATTCATTCAAATACTGTAAATTGAGAAATTTTTGTGTCTGCTTTAATTGACGAAGTCGCAAAATTTGTGCTTTTGTCAATTCGCGAAAATTTAGCGACACAATAAATGTTGCGGTTTACAGTATTCTTCTTTTTTTAACAAATTAAACATTCTTATAAGTAAGAGGGCGAATTAAAGGTCTCCATACAAAGCAGAAAAATTCTATTTCCCACAGAACACTTATTTTGCGATACATCTGTGGTTTTATACTGAAATGATGCTGTGTGGGTGATACACAGCTATTACTGCATTTTTATGAACATCCGCAAATGCTCATGCCACAATGCCGCTATCCAAGGAAAAGCGAGCTGAAAATACTTTGCTATCTGGAACAAGAAGCTATTGGAAAGTTGTAGCAGGATTCAACGAGACACTGCGGTTGAACACCATGATACTGTTGCGAATCTCATTGTCATATTCAGGGTTACTGGGAGTGTGGAAGGTGAGAGTAGAAGTGGTCAGTCACGGACATCGGCTGACGATGACACCTCCACGAATGTACCAGCTGCTTTCGCTAGAAGCCTAAAGAAAAGCCTTCAACGATTGTTAGCATAAAAATGGGGTTTGCCAATCCATCACCGGTCGAATCAAGAAGAATAGATGGCATCTACACACGATCAAATGGTTACCACACATTACCGATGGAGTTGTGCGAATACAACATTGAACAGATTGACACCCGAACTTTTCAACTGGAATATTTTCTGTGGATGGAGACAAGTTTTATGCCAATGGAAAAGTCAATAGGCAAAACTTAGGATGCTGTAATGGATTGACGATGGATGGGTGTTGTGCAAAATAAGTGACGCAAGAATAACCGAACCTTTTTTCATCGAACGTGACCAGAGTGCCGAAAGCTGTTTGATCTGCTGGTGGAACATGTCATTCAGAAGTTCCTTCATACTTCTAGCATGATGGTTCCCCACCATATTGTGGTGTCTGTCGCTGTCGGTGACTGGAACAACAGATTCCGTGACACCAGATCGGGCGCAGAGGTGCAGTTGAGTGGCCGCCACGAGCTTGCCGGTTATCACACCAATTGACTTTTAAAGTTAGTAAATTTTGAACAAATAAGAGACCGCAGTCGTGACGCGCTTGCACACAATTCATCCAATATATTGACCCAAGTCCGACGTAAAAACCTGTCATATGAGTATGAGCGCCCACATGGGGAAGCTTGATACAAAAATACAACGTCACCTGACAACAAAGGTCTGTCGAAGTACATTGAATATCTAAAGAGAATGACAACTATTAAGTCAATACAAGACACCAACACCCTTGATTCCCCGACCGCATTCGCCCGACCTAGGAATCAAACCGAAGTTTATGGTGGAGACGAGCTCGCACCGTCTTCACTAGGACACGCTGAGGGTTCAAAAGTAATGCGAGTGAAGGCAGAAGTCATCTCCAAGTGATATCGACAGCTTATTGTCCTATTATTATTAACAGAATACTACCAGCATTCATGCCGTAGCGAGACAACGTGACAATGTCACCTGATGTACTCGTTTGATGTTTCTTTATATTTCATTTCGTTTGAAATTTTTGCTAAATTTTATTTAGTTTCATTGAATGAATAATCGAATTTTTCTAATATTTGTCATTAATGAATATAATCGATGAACAATTTAATAATACAAAAATCATATGACCCTTGAATGTCAAAATAATTAATTAAAAAGCCAGAAGCTGCAATTATTTTACTATTTAATTTCCGATATTTCGGCTTCACAGCCTGCGTCGGGGATACAAAAGGGAGAGAAAAGCTATGAAGACATGGAAATATAAAACTAGAAAATTCAAAAGTCATTACCTTCTGAATTTTATATTTCCATGTCTTAATTGAATGGCAAAATAATTGCAGCTTCATCCTTTTTAATTAATTATTTTGATATTCAATTTGGTAATAATGCTGTTAAAAAATATTTTTGATATTTTATATGACCCTGGCTATGTACATTCAAATGTCTTTCTTTCAGTTAATAAACTTCTGATCAATAGGAATGTTGAGTCGAGTAAGGAAATCAAATGCAAATATTGGCTTGTTCAAGCAGCAGTCAATATTTTACGAACGGAAAGTTCTCCCCAAGCGATTACAAAAGGAAAAGACATGATTATTTCTGCCAGAGAATGCTTAGTCAAAAGGGTGAGTAAATCCTGTATCATATTGTTGAAAATATATGTGACTCATGATAATTCTGATCTTTTTCCTAGGATGCAGGACTGCTGAAAAGACAACTCGATGAACTTGAGGATGTTGCAAAACTGAGACTAAATGTGAGGGAGAATAGCGCAGTTGCAGATGAACAACAGACTGGGAAAAAGGAGAAAAAGAAAGTAAAAGCGAATACTCAAATGAATCGCAGCCATTCTAGTGACTCACCCCGAGTCAGACCGAGAGATGTTATACATTTCGTGCCCCCACTTGACTCTGGTATTACAGATCATAGTGAATCCGATTCTGACGGTGAGAGTAGGGTGAGTAGCTATTTGTCTGACAAATTCACCATGAAATGCCTGAAAATTCTTCACCAATGTGACTTCAACTCGTGCAGTTCTAATTGTTCCATGTCATTAAATTCACTTATCTACGTATGGGGATCTCTGGATTGTAGCCGACTCCTTATTGGATCCTTTGTCGTGCATTTCCTGCTGATATTCTTCTACCATACGAACTAAATATAATAGACAATGAATTTCTTTGTCTAGTGATTTTTTAGTACGATTAGAATTTTTTAAATTTTGTTATAGGCACATGTTTTAAACTCTAACTTATCATCTTAATACTTTCAGCGCATGTGATGTACAAATAAGTAGATGATCGATTTTTATAGATTCATTTTCATCAGGAGAAATATTTCTGTAAATCTACATCATTGACTGTCACACTTTCCTTTACATTTTTTCCTTTGCATTTTTTTAGTGTTAACCTTCATCGCGCCTTTAGTTCTCAGTGTACATGTTCGTAGACGTGTTTCCAGTTTCCACTCAGTCAGTTACACCAAGCTTGTTGTAATGACTTTACATTCAGGGGCGGTGCCTAGTAGCTCTCAGATTGTTTTTCATTAGACATTTTTCATATATAGGCTTACTGTATAAGCTTTATTCAACCATTTTTAATTTCAATTTGTAATAAATTTCATTGACGTTTGAGGTGGGCTGTTTAGGTATTCAGCTTCAAAGTTGGTGTTAAGTTTGAATGTCGATATCTTCTTGATAAGCAGCACAAATGATAGATCGATTGTATGAGGTTACTTATGCACATCATCACAGCATGTGTGCGTAATTTGGTGAGGCTAGCTCCAATAGAAACAAAGATAGACGTATTTTAGTCGTTGCTAGGGAAAATCTGTCTTCTAATACAAAGCGACATATGCATCTTTGAGGCCCTGTAACTCAGGAACTATTATATTTATTCATTCCAGATGGACCCGTTGCCTTATTCAACTTCCAAATTGTTGTTAACGACATCAGTATTTCTTCAGACGTCCATCGACACAATTTGTTTTGCCGCATGCCTCCTTCCTTTTGTGTGGTTCTAAGTAGTATTTGCGCAGTGACTAATCTGCACAATTCGTTTTGCTGCATGCCTCCTTCCTTTTGTGCGGTTCTGCGGTTCTAAGTAGTATTTGGGCAGTGACCAATCGGTGCTGTGGAACACTTATCTACATGTGATTTTGACATGTTTTACTTGCTTCTTGTCTCTGTCTCGTGCCAGCAAAAAGCCAATCGATGCATTTGTACCATAGACATTTGTCACCAAGTAGCTCTCTCTTTTGCGGATCAACGTGTCACTGCGATAACTTTACCTGTTGCCTCTCCGAATGCAATGACGCTTTCTTTCTCCGAATTCCTTCTGCCCAGGGTTGGGCGCGAATCCGAAATTCAAGGATTCGATCTTTTCGCGGTTGGATTCCTCTATTCGGTGGATTCGCGCGAATCTCATAATACCAGAGTTGGAAAAGTCGGAATTGGAATTGGAATCGACGATATTTAAATCTACTGGAATTGGAATTGACCTTGATAAACCTCAATTCCACTTATTCGATAGACCTGTGATAAATCTATCTGTACAAAAAATGAAATCACAGTACTCGGCCGGTGTGTTAACTGCTCGCAGAGATAAGAGAGACATAGATCGACAGAGGTAGCTTTATTCTATTGTTGAATAAAGGGTGTTTTTTGTGACTTCGATGGGCCTACAGCCCCGGACAATGTTATTTCAGCGATTAAGCAAACAATGAAAAGACAATCATCATTGTTCAATCTGTTATTTAGTTATTTATCAAGTAAGACAATTAATCAAAATAAAACAATTGTTGAATTTAGTTCTTGATAGGATAAGCACAAAAATTGGAGATTTACTGAATTGTTGTACACACGAAAAACAATTGGTTTTGAAAGAGGAAAATTAACGCTGCATTTAAGGGCAGCAACCCTGTGAATTCAAATCATAATACAGACAGTGTCAACAAATTATTCTAATAATCAATTATTCAATTACATGAACTATTACTCAACTTCCAATCACAACAACTAACAATATTAATTTTAAAGACTATAGTTATATAGATGCGATACGCAGCGATAAAAGAAAAACTTCAAACTTGCAGTTCACTTCTTAATGTTGAATTTACTTCAATTCGATCGGACTCACTTATGCCAAAATAATATCATAAATATCAGTGTCACTTATACCGTCAATCTTCAATCGCGCTCTCTGATGTGACGCCGTATACGCTGCTGTGTTGTTGTTGGTAGTTGTTGTTGTATCAATTTCTCATCGTTTCTAATTTATGGAAAATTTTTGAGACTTAACGATAAAACCCCTTTCTTTTGAAAACTGAAAGAGTTTCCTTTAATCTCTGCTCGTTAGCTTTCGACCCGACCACATTTCGTTCTTATCATGAAATTTTTAATCTCTTATTTTAGCATGGACCATTAATCAGATTTCATGATATCATTTTTATTGTCGTTTTTTCTTTCATCAACAATCACGTTATTCGCACACTCAATTTCTTTCTTCTGTCAGTTTATTAATCGATTTATTCGCATCTCATCTCTCTCAGCGCTTGATTCTTTGCTGACCGTTAACTTTCTTTTCTTTTTTTCACGAGATATTGAATATCTCGTTTGCGAAACGAAAATGGCGTAGGCTGACCGGTTACATATACCGGTATACATGTACACAAGAAATATAAACTATGAGCATGAATACGCACATAGGAACGACGCAGGGAACGGCGCACAGGAACAACGAGGATAGAATAAGGGCACATGGGTTAGATTGAAACGAACAAACGTTAGATACATTAACATATGACACTATACGCGACATGCAATTATCGGAATTGAATCTTATTATGGAATTGGAATTGGAATTGAATTGAACTGTTTCGACTGGAATTGAAATTTCTGCTCCGGAATTGGAATTAAAAAATTTCAGTGGAATTTTTCCAGCTCTGCATAATACTACAGAATATGATGAGTATCACTTTGCGATTTAATGTTACTTATTGGCCTGAACTACTTATTGGTTACTGACACGTTTTTTTTATGTTGTATTATACATTATAACGTAGAAATAGGTTTCTCTATTGTGGTAGGATCACATCCTATATCTATGTTCGTGTAATCTATGCATATTGCGTAGTGAAGACTTAGCCACGTCGTACTTCATTTTCTATAGATCTATTAAGGAATCTATATATTGTGCGTATAGGCCACCTTAAAAACATAACTCAGTATTAAATGCATATTCATAGTGGTTACCATTATCGGGAAAAAACAAGTTGTCTTCTTGGTAAAAACAAGTTTGTGGCTAAGAGAAACGAGTAGAGAAACATGATTATTTTGATCCACTTGTGGACTCCGTGGCACAGTGGTTCAGTGCTTGGCCTAGCGATCTTTTGGTCCAGAGGTCGAGTCCCGAAAGTGTCATTGGAAGTCGGCAGGAAGGGCATCCGGACTAAAAGTACTACAACGCTCCATAAGTCTGACTATGTCAGCACCGTCCAAGCCCCACGTATGGGGAGTAGTGACGCAAAAGCTTCATTTTTTCAAGCTTCACTTACGGAATCTAGGATTCGTGCAACAATTCCTCAGTTCGAATTCGTTCAGGTGGATTCTAGCATTCGCGCCCAACCATGCTTCTACCATATTCGAAGTCACCATGAATGTTACCGAAGTCGCCGCCAAGAAGACAAATTCTGATGGCATCACACGCACAAAGTCATAAGTCACAATATAAGTATAGGTGGGCCATACAGGGTCGAAAAAAGGTCACATGTTCAAATCCACTTGAACACCAGCTTATTTCAATCAGTAGTGTCTCCTGATCATTTTGGCACTAATTTTATTGAAATCCGTGCAAAACTGAGTAGGTGCGGACGAAAACAAACATATGAAGTCACTGTGTCAATATTTTCGCTGTTGCTGCATTGTGCGGCAATTCGTACCAAGCAATGGCTTCAACAGGAGGCAGCTGCGACTTCCATTTGGTTGACTATCGATAAATTTGAGGATACGCATAAAATAGCATCATTCTTGTTTTCTTTGAATAATTATGCGAATGGCTCCCTGAATTCCTAAAGTTTCAGCCCACGGGTTACCATTTTTATTTTCTTTAGATACCTCAGCTGATATCCGTGTACATGTCAGTGCATGAATTTTTTTCATCCTCCGAACAATATTTAATTAGTGCATCATAGTTTTTGAAATTTAGTTTCTGAAATCAAAATGCTTATTTCTAATTACGTGAAGATATACGCATACATAGGCCTATTATAGGCTGGTGGTGAAAATCGTCCCAAAGCTCTGTCCAAGGGAAAGACTAGAAGTGATATTCGAATGACAGGAACGCTCGCAGCAACATTTAAAATGCATGTCTCTGTTACAAAAGATCAACCGGGAAATCGACTGCCTCTCGAAGTAGATCATCCCGAAGAATGCGATCTATGAATTTTTACTCGATACAAATTAGTAAATTTATAAATGACCAGTTTGTATACTCGCACTGTGTTCTCGTTGTGAGCTCTCGTATGAGTACCGATCTGAAGTTAAGAAGAAACGGAAGAGAAGAACAAATCCTTCGAATTGGCCGGTCAAACACTTATATTTCCTAGGCTTTTTAAGAAAATGTCCGATCCCATCATCTTCAACAATCAGGGAATGATGCCTTCTTCGTCAGTCAATCGGGAACCAGGAAAGTCTGTAATGTTGACATATTTAAGGAAACTGTGGGGGAG
This sequence comes from Prostheceraeus crozeri, assembly GCA_907163375.1. Lineage (NCBI taxonomy): Eukaryota > Metazoa > Platyhelminthes > Polycladida > Euryleptidae > Prostheceraeus > Prostheceraeus crozeri. Next base: position 92,382 of record CAJQUW010000451.1, on the reverse strand, counting down.
AATTGCAGGCTACACTTCATAAGCTTCTAATTTTTACAGAGGAGGCGCACTCTTTAAGACTATATCGGTAGCCTCGGTAGCCTAGGATAAAAATCAAGCTACACATAGCACCGAGTAGCATTAAGATAACCAAAAGCGGTAATAGACCTAAGAAAATATTTTCTTTTAAGTAATCATCTGAAGAGCTTGCGTAGCACTGGCATGAAAACTAAGAATATATCTGATTCATATTTGTGCACAAATACAAGGTGTGGGAGGTTCCTAAATCACTATTGATCTGATGAAATAGAGAAGAGCATACCCATTGGTGCAGATGTCAAGCTTAGATTGTGAACAGAAGTAGCATATCGAAGCATTTATCCGCGAATAATTACCAACCACTCCATCTTATGCAGACTTATCCGAAATTCGATATCACAATTTTGGCCCAATATTCTATTGATTATGACTATTGACACAAGCAATGCACATTCTCTTCCGGAGATGCCTGACGAAGACCAATGCAGATACTCGTACAATGAATGCCAATGAGTCTTTCACTGAGTATGAAACAAAAGGGGTCTTCGTACAAAACGATATCGTGAAAAAGATCGTGAACGTTCCTATAGCAGCACCTTAACCTCTGCAGCTTCCTGAAATTTTAACTGGATAATCAGCTGCCTCTTGGAGTTACACAATATTTGGAAGATGTCCTGACCAGTCATGGTGTAATATAAGAATTGGAAAGAGTCAGATATTTCTAAGATCTTAATTATTATTTCTTGTCTAGATGTGCAAAATTTTTCGATTTCCATCCAGTGATCATCTTCAGGTTCACAAGACTAAGGTTAGGAGAAGTTATAAATACAAGGAATTTGAAAATTATGTTTACTTTGAGATGATATGACATGATGCAAAACAGGCCTACTTAAGCCTAACTCACTACACCGCAAGTGGCAATTGATTTTCAGGCGCATGGATTTTGGATGTTGCTAGGATAGTTCTTACGATATCAATTGAATTTCGTGTTTCATGACTTTTCCTATGACAGTTTCATCAGAAACTGAGTTTCAGGACCATCTTGTGAGAAGACTATTTTGGAAAGGAACCTTGTGTTGCCGAGTGGAATACTAATGAAAAGCGTCGGAGGAATGTAGACACAGAACAGGTAGCTGTTATCACACGGACGGATCATTTACAGCAGAGCACATTGAACGGTGTGACCAATTCGATGACATGGAGACATCTTCAACACACTACATTACAGAATGTGAACAATGTTTAGCTGATTCCATGAGTTATATATTAAAGGAATATTCGACATTAGCGAACAGGTCTTGATGTTTATGCCTGATAATTTGTTGATGACTGATGCTTTGTGTGTCTTTTTTATTGAACCTTTGACTCTCCATAAGTCTGGTGTAAATAATAAGCACTTTCATATTGGGCATTATGTAGCTATTTTTGGTAACTTCATCGCAATTTTTTAAAATGGGCCGCACCTACTCATTTTTGGGTCAATTTTGATCAAATTAGAGCCATTGTGCTCAGAAAAGTCAGCTTCACAAAATTAGCTGTTGTTGAAAGCGATTTGAAGTACTTCAATTTTATAGCCCACCTCTAATATAAGCAGTCTCTAATCCCAAGTCACTTTGCTTTCTTTCTCACTTCACCCAGATTACTTTCATTCAACTGCCAATTGCTGATTACTAGATTGACTGCAATGATTATGTCGTTCACTTGGTTCACTGACACTACTTGATTAACAAACTTATCAGCAATTGACACGACAACTGCAGATACTCCTCCTTTACAGTCTTGACAGAAGAACCTGTTTCTTCTTTGCATCTAGAATCTGGTTCTCAAAACAATCTCGCTCTTCCTCTGCATTTGGTTTCCTGGATGAAGCACGTCTTTTCGCTTTCTCCGCATGATATCACCAAGTTCGCCCGATCTTTGACATGCTTCCAGCATTCCATGCGGCCATTCTCATAGTTGGTGAACATTCAACCATCATTCCTCCAGGAGGGTCAGGATTCTCTCCCATCATTTTATTTGATGTTGGATATTTCATGGTTGCACCTTGCCTTTCATGCCTTGCATAATGAAAAGTTGTGGTGCCAATTTTTTTTAATCCGAATGCGATTCCTGACGCAACCCTTTATGTCTTCTTAACGCAAGCTGAACGAATTCTTTGTTAAATTTGTGGCTATATTATTCAAGTAAAACTTTTCTCTTCTCATGTGTCGTAATCGTTGTTGAAGTCTATCTTTTCATGTACATATTTCTCAGCTCTACTATTTTTATTAGCCTGCGCTTCAATCCATGACAATTATGTTCATGACATTGACTTGATGATAATGGCTGATCTAACATAGCATAAAGAAATTTTATATATTTTCCTTTCTTAGAATTTGCAGGCGCAGATAGATGATGAAGGACTAACCTCCACTGGTAAGTTGGAGAGCTTCAAGTTTTAGGTGAATTTGTTTTATGATGTATGTTTGTTCTTTATCTCTCCTAGAAATCATGGAGCAATTGAGTTTCTTAGAACAATTCAAAATGCAAGTTTGCGATCGGGGCCGTATTACCAAGCGACTTTCGGATCTAAACTTAACGATGTTGAACCCAGAGGGCGTTGGAATTATTGATTCAATCTGGTTTGCAATGAAATCTCAATCTAATACGCGGCGAGATTGGCATTTAAATGGCATTGATCAGGATGTGTTCCGTAACCAATTAGAAAATTTCGTTTTGAAGGTGAGAATGCAAAAACTAGTTATTATAGCGTATAATACAACATCTATCGAGTGTCAGACTGGGATAGTAACCATGAATTAGAGGGCTATAAAACCAGAGAGGTGACATGTTGGTCCCTCTATGCTGACATGCTGGGCAGTCTGGACCTGGCCAGTGGTTCATTTATCGGATATTTGTAGGCCCCATTGGAGCTGAGGCGAACCACTCCGTTAGACAATCGGTTGAGCTGAACCCAAGACTGTCGTGGGAGGCCGTACGTGCGCTCAGATTCTCCAATTGTGTCCCTAGCTGATATCAGATTCCGGAGATAATATCGAGGCAACATTCGAAGGCGTATATTCTGTCATTGAATATAGGCTACATGTATCATAAGTACAAATCAAGTTTAGTGATCATTAGAAAAGTATCAAGCAATGAGTACTAAAAATAAAAATCGTGAAGGAAAGTTGAAATGTGAGGGAAAGCGATGCGAAGAAACATTTTCTATAATTTTCTTGACATACATGTATCGATCACCATAGAATTAGATTAATAATAATAATTGCTTTATTTGCATGTCATGATACATTCGGACATGACATTACAGTTTACACATTGAAAAGTTACACATCTGTTCTATAAGAAAACTTAAAAAACAAAAATACGGACTAAGCGTATTTAATAAAAGAGCAGTCATATCGAGATGTTTTGGATTTTACTCTCCTGCTCTGACTCCTTTGCTGACTCGTTATTGTAGATGGAGTTCAACGGATGAAGAGGACATAATGCTTTCTTCGCTAAACTCACACCTAAAGCCATCACAAACTGAATGATTCACATGGTATTCCTGATTCATGAGATATTCTTCTTTTGTAGGACTATCAGCCATTGGTCCGTGATCATCGTATTCTACCATTGGTCGCGGAACATTTTCTTGTTTGTATCCAAGTAATGACAAGCGTGTATCCTCTCATCTTAGATCAAGCGATAACTCCTTCGAAAAAGAAATTCAGGTCGACGATTTATATCCTTCATATTACCGGAGCAGCATATTCCGGCCTACAGCGAATGACGATTGGATCTGCATCCAGGGGATTTCTGCAGGAGTATATCATGCCTCATGGACCTCCGCCGGTGCGCTCTGACGGTCTGTCGAAACCAATGGCTGAGTTGTTGAATAAGTTCACATGGCTAACGACCCTACAAGCCGCTAATCCTCTAGTTACGAACGAAGCTAGCTCAGATAAGAAAAAGAAGATCTACGATATCATGCCGAAAGATGAGATCGAAAGGAATTTAAAGGATGAATATGCTAGCTACAAGTCGTGCACCTTAACGTTGAAGGTAAGCAACGGTTCACGAATTAAAAATATTTTGATTAAGAAAGAATGTCGAAAACATAGAATTTCTTAAAATAAAATATATCCTTAGAAATTTCAACGTAAGCGAATAGTTATGTTCTTTATATGCAGTCATATTCGCTACTGCTTAAGTGGGATATTTCGATGTTTCTACTCTGTGATAACTTACCGATGTTCTGGCTACATAATTTTATGAATGTCTTGATAAAACTCTCAATCTAAATCCGTTTGCGTAGGTCTCACGTTGAGTCTTGTTGATGTCATAGTAGATTTGTGATTGAACGCATAGGATGACAGAAGCGTGCATCGAAGTGCATTAAATTATACATGGAAATGATGAATCGGCAAAACGCGTCCATCGACAATGTACGTGTATATGCTTACGTAGTACACGTGATGCAAAATTTATGTGAAAGCCAGCACAGATAGCTCAACATATGTATAACGTTAGCACCAGGGGTTTGGACTCGGAGTCGTGGTCCAGCTACCACGGCTCCGGCTCCGACCTGAGACCCTTCGACATATTGTCGGATCCCCAACACGAAACCGAACAAGAGACTTTCACATAATGGTGTACACCCGATGGCTGCTGCGAAACTGCGCATTTGTCGAGGATATATATATATATATATATATATATATATATATATATATATATATATATATATATATATATATACAGTAGAATTCGCTTATATCGGCGCCTCAAGGGACAGACGAAAACCGCCGATATATGCGAATTCTACTGTATATATATTTATCAAATCTCAACAGATGTAACCACCACGAGACATGTTTCGGCCTGTTGGGATTACATCTGTTGAGATTTGATAAATTTATCAATTGCCAGGTTACTTGTCTAAACATATATATATATATATATATATATATATACAGTGTATATATATCCAATGGGAGCAGGCTGAGTTTTGTGTACTACGGCGTGTAGAACCATCTCTTGGTCATACTGCTTAAGAAGCATTTAGATTTATGAAATCGTCATTTTGTCGTAAAACACAGCATCTTGATTAAGTTTTAGCTGAAACTTATTAAGTCTTTCAATACATTTTCGCACATATCACTGATCGGAGGCATAAACACATGTAGGATAAAAAAATGACTACCATGCTAAAAGTTATGACTAATGGGACTTAGCTAGTGCTTCCCGCTTAAAACTTTTTATGAAGCATGAGTCGCAGAGGGAGCCATGAAAATTTTCTCTGTTTGTATGGGACTGATAGAAGTATCTGATTTAGTCCCTACCACTATCGCTCTTAGCGCTCAATCCTAGGCGAGAACAAATATTTTATTCTTAGAGTGAGGCATCATTGATTAAAGAGGTATTTTAGACAGACACATACCGAGGTGCTTTAGTTATTGAAAGTGAAGGAGTTTTGAAAATCTTCAATCCGCACGCTGTTGGACATGCATGTGCACTTTTTTGATCGTGTCTGATAACAGGAACCGGGTATAACTCTGCAGACGCGCAGATTCGTAGCAGCCATGGATAGGATGTACTGTATTCTCTGAAAGTCCATTTTTAAGCAAGTGAAGCATATTTTCACATTGATCTAAAATTCTTTTTATATCAAAGGTACTTCTTCAGAAATATTGAATGAGACACCTATAAAATAGCCATACATCTTTAAGGGAATAATAATTAAGAATCAATAATGTGCTTTAATAACAAGTACATTAAATTTGAGAGTACATTAAATTTTTGCATGTGCATGTTCTTCGATCCTTTCTCCCGACAGCTGCTGTCTCAGCTGCAACAGAATCCTAGGGAAGTCCTCGATCTCCTATAAAATTCAAATAAATGATTCGAAGTAGCCTATGTATTGAAAGGAAATGAAGGCCAGCAGGTTTTGGGAGGTCTACAACGATAATCTACAATGATGACACACCGTGTGCGCTTCAGCTACACTATCAACTATCACTTTATCTCGCAAAGTGACTGAATTCTTAATGCGTACAGCATAACACTTAAAGCCGGAGACGTGGTATTTCCTGTTGTCTCCGGCTCCGACCTGCTAGCACGCCTCCGGGCGGCCCCGGCTCCGAAACCCTAGTTAACACTACTGAAAATTAAGTTTCATCGTGTTCATACAGCCAGCACCAGGGATGTCTATTAATGATAAGATGCAGAGCACAACTCCCTAACTGTGGAGAATTATGTGGTGAAATTTTTTACGACAGTGTAAATGTTCATGTTTAATTTGAATTTATAGTGCAATACTACAAAGTCATTCATCAAATTTCATAAATGCTTGGAAAATGTGGTGCTTTCAATCATTGAGAAGATATGGATTAATTGCGGGAAAAATTAGAAAATGGCTTGCATGGTTAACAAAGATATATTTAGAGTTCTCCAGTGTAACGAGTACATCACTTTCCAATTGATACATCAAATATACTGCACGACAGAATACGAGAAACACAGTTTTAATGATTGTCTCAACCAATGAGAGACTAGAATTAAGAGATTTCTTTTGTACTTCCAGGTATGGGTAATGACGAAAAGATTGATATAACTACATGCATTCACATCAATTGAATATGAGAGAGCAAATCTGATTACAGTAATTTACAGACATGCCTTTGTATATAAATGCAGATCTGATGTTCCAGAAATATTATTTTTCACATGCTGCGATGGCAGCACGTTCGATGCGTCACTGCTGCACGATGCCAATTCGACAAACGTATAAATCGTGGAATATGTTCAGTGATGTCTAATCTATTTAAATATTACCTTAGAGCAGATACTAATAGTGATGGTTGCCACAGTTCAACGTTTCGAATAATTCCAAAGGTGTATTCATCTTGAAATCTCTGGAGCATTGTTCAATTCATATTGTCGCAACTCCAATTTAATATAAGCAATTTATGCGGTTCATAATCTGTTGATGACATACCTTTACGGGAGATTATTTAATTGACATTGTGCACTTGTGGATATAAAGCGCAAAAGACATGAAACATTTTGGATATGGACATGATCCTCTGATTTGCACCATTTATAATCAAGGGGTTAATCAAGCATGCTGCCAAAAGAGCTCGTATTACATTGACCTTGCTGAAAAATTTGATGATAGGCGTGTAAAAGAAGCTAACTACATGCATACAGAAATTTTGGAATTTAGTATGATAATTTCTAAGGAATACTTCTAAATGACTTCCAAGTGCATGTATTTTTTATGGAAGTCTGTATTTTCTTACTGTGTCATTTTCCACTTTCATTTCTTGGTTTCTTCTTCTGTGCTCATACGTTTGTATAAAAGTGAGTAGGCCTTTATAGAAATGATATACACTCCTTAAGTCGCGAACCGCTAATCCACCTTATTCAACGTACCCTCCCTCAAATTACAAACAAAAGGCAGTGTGATGTAAGGGTGCCAACATGCACACTTTTTAATGTAGAACTTACTTAGTTGTATGTCCTTAGCTTATACAATAATTTTACTTATCAACTTGTACTTCATTTACAAATATGGGGAATATGGTTGATGAGCTAGATTTGAATCACATTGTCATGTCATCTTTGAAATAGAAAAGTGATCTTTTGCTTCTTTTTGAAGTAGCTCCCTAGGCGCATGCACATGCGGAATGTAACCTGGACAGGTCAAAATATCTCATTGCTTGTCATTTTGAGGGCAGGACAGTATCAGTGAACTGCACGCTGAAGATCAGTTTATATTTATGTATCTAGTGCATATACGAAGGAGAGGTGGGTCGTGTTGACTATAAATTAATGTTAAGCACTATCGGAGAAGCTGTTCACGAGACACTATCACAGAATTTTCGCAGCTGCTAGAAGATGAAGGTTTATCAGGACGGAGTCACAATAAGTGTTTGTCATCTGAAGCTCACGATGCTTCTTTGGTTCTACCTTGTTGGAAAGGTTTATTGTCCGTGATTTGTGACCGTTCTCCGGCTAACTAGCAGTCTCTAGAATATTATTTTACTGGTCATTGAATTTATTTATGTTTGATTAATTTTTCATTCTCCACGTTTGTATATTTTAAATGTGTGGTAGGCTTCGGCGTCCCAATGAACGCCACCCCTGGTTTCACAGATATGAAAAGTCATCAGATGTTTCATGTTGTTGAATCAGGTTTTTGGGTATGACACTTATTTGACTCATTTGTAATCGAACTTCCCTTCACTATTCTTTTTTTGCACTTCCCCATTTGTTGCAGGTTAAGGTGTGACATTAATGTGTGAATTTCTAGTGAAATATGATACTGGTTATTTATGAGAGCCGTAAACTTCGAATATCGTGCTAGTTTCATTGAATATCGTCAATTTCGGATGAAATATTGTGTTAGTTTTTGTGACATCCTGGAAAAAGCCGACGTTTACTATTGACAGGATAGGACAAAAATCAAGTGAAATAAAAAATCCTCGAAATTTCGGGTGAATTTCTCAGTGGGTATAAATTCTCAAATTTATTAGATGTTTTCGGATTCTATCATATTGTCTTGGTTTTTCAGGGTCCTCATGAGGGGGTTGCAGAACCAATGCTCGAGGGTGCGAACTTGCAAAGAAGAGTTGAAAATGACATCACGAGTATCCCACTCCTCGGTCGCCGAAACTGTGGATTAGCGTTTCACAACGATAATGTGTGCGTAAGAGTTTTTCGCAGCAGAGACGGTGAAATTTTGGGAGGAAAAGTTGTTGGTGTGATTGAATCGAGAATAAAGCCGGTAAATCAAATTTTCTTCTGCAAGGTGAGTACATCTAGGCGTTCAGTCAATCAACAAATTTTCAAAACTGTCTCTAAATTTCTAGAATGAAATTGATGAACACATGTAGATGACTTCGATGTCATCCATTGGAAATGAGTCGCTCAAATCACTACTGGATAATGCAGCATCATTCGCTCTGAAGATTTATTCTGATACATGTGATGTCATTCATTTATTTTCTATTGTAGGTTTGTCATGATCAGACTACTTTGATGAAACCAATTTGCGGAACATTTCCGAAGATTCACGTTGCCAATGAACTTGGAGAATTAGCTTATGAAAATGATGAAAATGATGGTCTTCCAATCGCTACAAGAGTTTATGATTTTTCGAAATCGACAGGATCTCTCACTCCAAATCAAGAGGAAAGAGCCAGCAAGAAGTTCGCCAATAAATTTTCCGTAACATTGTATGATGTAGCATCACGTGGTCAACAAGTTGAATTCACAGCGAATCACGCAGAGAAGATTGAACGGTAATTTCTAGCATAATTTGCTTCATCACTATTATACAATCAGATAGCACCTGAAGTAGAATTGTTCAATACATTTATTTTTGGATGTAGGTGATGGTCGCCAACAGGATGTTTTCCGTTTCAATGCTTTCATCATGAAAAAGTAAAGATAATCACTCATTCAATATTGACCAAAAGTCGAAGTTAATTAAAACAAAAATGTACAGACGCCGAACGTTGCGATAATTCTCTCATCGTCAGCGGCGTGAAATCAATCGCCAAAGTCTTCTGTAAGGTGCATCAGAGGCAGAGAGCAGCAATCAGATTCAGAACTCTACAAGTTCGCGTTTTATACATCCGGAAGGTCCCCTTTGCTGGTGGTAACTAAACTCAAAAATCTCTTTGGCGCGAGCGCTTTCGTGGTCCGTCGGACATCATAGTCATGCGCTTAATGATTTATTGCGATATTCACATGAAGCAATGAAAAGTGTTCATAAGATCTATGACAACAGTCTCTTTACGAAATGGGTCAATGATTATATAATACTGTTTTAAGTTAAGAGTAACATATCAACAAAGCCAAAATCACATGAAGAAAAATGCTACATGCGATCAAGAATTATAATCCTGCATCGTAAGAAGATCCTAAGTCAACCTTAGTCTTGTTGCCCGAGCCCAGCTTCTTTGTCCAGATGGCTTCTTTTTGAAGAATCCACTTTTCAACTTGCAAGACAGCTGAATATTTCTATTCCGTCGATGTGGTTCAGATACATTGATGATGTTCTCGCATTTTGGAAGTTTTCTGAAAATGAATTCGATGTTTTCCTGCGCTTCCTGAATTCACGTGAGAGCAGCATTAATTTTACGTGTGAGAAAGAGAAGGATGGTATATTGCCTTTCCTGGATTTGCTCATTGATCGATCGGGCGAAGATTTGCAGTTTTCCATCTATCGCAAGTCCACTCACACTGATTCATACCTTAATAGGCATTCCTGTCATCCAAAGAGCGCTTTTAAATCCACTGTTCGTTCTTTACAAGTAAGAGCTGACCGTCTGTGTTCAAGACCATCCTTGGCGGAGGAGAGACAACATCTGCCTCGTGTTTTCATGGAGAATGGCTACAGTGAACAAGACATCTGCTTCCGGTCTGGTGTTAACACTGCTATTCAACGTGAATATGAACCTCCGAAAGCAACCATTCCTTACTATCCAGGAATTGGAGAGAAAATAAGGTCTGTACTTTCTGATTCCAATATAAGCATTGCTCTGAGGCCTTCAAGTACTCTCCAGTCGATGCTCGTAAGAAAGCGGCCCTCTCCTGCCATTCAGTTGGGATCAGTGTACCATATCCCTTGCTCAGAAGACTCCTGCTCTTTCTCTTACGTCGGTGAGACATCCAGGCCCCTTAAGGAGCGCAAAAAGGAGCACCTAAGAGCAGTAAAGGACATGGACGTTTACAGGTCGGAGATTGCGAAGCATGTAACTGAGACTGGTCACATGATGTCTTTTGACGACATGCGTATGGTTGATGGGGCGTAACAATGGCGGCAACGAATCACCAAAGAAGCCATCTGGACAAAGAAGCTGGGCTTGGGCAACAAGACTAAGGTTGACTTAGAATCTTCTTACGATGCAGGATTATAATTCTTTATCGCATGTAACTTTTTTCTTCATGTGATTTTGGCTTTGTTGATATGTTACTCTTAACTTAAAACAGTATTATATAATCATTGACCCATTTCGTAAAGAGACTGTTGTCATAGATCTTATGAACACTTTTCATTGCTTCATGTGAATATCGCAATAAATCATTAAGCGCATGACTATGATGTCCGACGGACCTCGAAAGCGCTCGCGCCAAAGAGATTTTTGAGTTTTGCTACCACCAGCAAAGGGGACCTTCCGGATGTATAATGCAGCCTGTCCCTCACTCTTCAGTGAAGTTCGCGTTTGCGATTTGTATTCTGTGGTGAATTGTATTTGATGTATCGAGCTTCTGTTATGCGTGTTTCTAATGCGTGTTGCACTTTTCCAAAGTCTGGAGAGAGAAAAGGTCAATAGATTTGGAAAATTCTTGATGCATGTTAGCCTAAGGTTCGGCCAACGCACTACTATTAGTGTCATTCGTGATAACACGAGAATGTTCTCGATAGCGGACCTGAAATGGACGATTGCACTGACCAATATAAAAGTTGTTGCAAATGATAGAAGCAAACTTGTAGACTAGAAAGCGATCAATGCAGAGAATATTACACAGGCAATCTCTTAATATGTTGCAATTAGGATGCTTCCTTTTGACTTTACCCGTTCTCAAGGTACTGTGCAGGTTGTTATTGGGGCAGTTTATCAATCCTATCGGTAGATCATGATTTATTAGTAATTTCCGGATATACCGATCCGTGCGATCATCTACAAATTTAATTTTGAGGAAATAGTGTTTCCTAATATCACCTATTAATCATTATTATCACCTAATTTATAATAGGAAACAATCTTTCCTCAAAATTAACTGATCGCTTTCTAGTCTACAATTTTACTTGTATCATTTGCAACAACTTTTATATCGGTCAAAGCAATCGTCCATTTCAGGTCCGCTATCGAGAACATTCTCGTGTTATCACGAATGACACTAATAGTAGTGCGTTGGCCGAACCTTAGGCTAACATGCATCAAGAATTTTCCAAATCTATTGACCTTTTCTCTCTCCAGACTTTGGAAAAGTGCAACACGCATTAGAAACACGCATAACAGAAGCTCGATACATCAAATACAATTCACCACAGAATACAAATCGCAAACGCGAACTTGTAGAGTTCTGAATCTGATTGCTGCTCTCTGCCTCTGATGCACCTTACAGAAGACTTTGGCGATTGATTTCACGCCGCTGACGATGAGAGAATTATCGCAACGTTCGGCGTCTGTACATTTTTGTTTTAATTAACTTCGACTTTTGGTCAATATTGAATGAGTGATTATCTTTACTTTTTCATGATGAAAGCATTGAATTTATTGGATGCTTTCCTTTATTAAAATTTGAGTGTTCTCCAACGGCAGTGATGTTAGCTATTTATTCAAAGTCTAGCTTCTTGAATTGATGACAGATAAATATTGTTGCCAGTACTGTGAAGCCAGCTCAGATTTGAGTCGAGTCCCAGTCCAGCAAAAATTTTCCAGCCAAATGCGAGTACAACAGAAATCACCTTGATCTGAGTTGAAATTCAGGAAAAACTTCCATGAAGGTTTATATCGATCTTAGAGTTGTTGAATTCACTGTCTCGGTACACAACTGACAAGTGTGATGCAGTACATTGGTCACTATGTAATTGGTACATTGGTCACTATAATTCACTATGTACTGCATTCAACAACGAAGCTAACTGATTGCAGAGTACCTTGTATAGCCTACTGCAGAGATATCAACTTTCTCAGCTGATATCAATCAATCACAAGCAGTTAAATCTTTAGTCATCACGTGGCATTTGAATTGATTCGATTGGATATATCGTCAGCGAGAATATATAATAATTAATATATTAATACTAATATATAAATATAATAATAGTTTATTAATAAAAATGATAAAAAATGTATAATTTGAAAACAATGTAATACAATATTATATGATAGTATATAATGACATCTAATATGATATAATAATAAATAATATATTAGTATATAAATATAATTAATATATTATCCTCATGAAAGCTTAAATGTTATCTCGAAACAGAAGAAATATGATGCATTTTTTTTTACTGAATTTTCACCCCTAGCACAGCTATGAGTCATGAACGAAGCTAGGGGTTACTCAATGAAAAGTAACAAATTGTATTATTTTAAATAAATAAAATTAAAAAAAAAACAGATCTTCCAATCTGATTAAGCTGTCCCCATCAGAAACCTATTCGCACGCCTCTTGAAAGTATCAAGATTGTATTGGTCAGGGAAAGTGGTCTGGGGAAGCTCATTCCAAAACTGTGCCGTGCGAACAAAAAAGCTTTTCGAGCGACTCACAGTACGTGCGCGTTCTAAGCTCACATTATAGCATGTGAGTGCATTAGCTCTGCGTGTGCTTCTGGAGAAGATCTTAGGTTTGGGTACGCACTCATTTACTGCAGAGCTGCTTCTACCGAAATAGTACCTGTAGAAGAGACTGAGTGAAGCAACATCCCGTCTAACGGAGAGCGGCTGCAACTTGCTAGCAAGTTTTTCACCCATGAGATTCTTGACACGTTTCTCAACCCGTTCAAGGAGGTTAAGATGCGTTTGTGGGGCGCCTGCCCACAGATGACACCAATACTCCATCAGAGGACGAATAGTGGACTTGTAAAGATAGCAGACAGTCTGTGGTGAAAGATAGCTGCTGGCACGATAGAGACTACCAATGCGTTGAGCTGCCTGCTTGCTAATGGATTGGATGTACGGTTTCCATGACAAGTCTTTCGTAACCGACAATCCAAGGAAGGAGATGGAATCTTGTTCTCTGATCCTATTATCTGACATCTTAATGCTATGATCATCATCATCTCCTTTAAGTCGTGAGTGCAGAATACTCTGAGTTTTTGAAGGATTGAAGGAAACAAGCCAATTGGCGCCCCATTCTGAGACCCTGCGTAAGTCTTCATTAAGAACGTCGCATGACTGCTGACGTTGCTGAGTGTTTTTAGCGAGTCGCTCATTGGAATTGAAGAGTGTTGTGTCATCTGCATACATCACCAATTTACTCACTAGGCAGTCTGGGAGGTCGTTGATGTACAGCAGAAAAAGAGTGGGTCCCAAAATTGACCCTTGAGGAACTCCTGCATTGACAAACTTGGTGGAAGACTTTTGGCCATCTAAGACGACAGATATCTGCCGGTCACTAAGAAAAGAAGCAAGAAGTTTGTGGAGTTGATTAGCAACTCCATAGGACTTGAGCTTCATAAGGAGTCCCTGATGCCAGACTTTATCGAATGCCTTGGAAATATCCAAGGCAACTGATCTCGTCTCACCTTGTCTGTCAAGGACACGACTCACATGTTCAGTGACATATGAAAGAAGATCTGCAGTTGATCGAGAGTGCCTGAAGCCATACTGTTCTTCTGATAGAAGGTTCTGAGTTTCAAGGAAGTTAACAATGTGTTGGTTAATCACTGCTTCAAAAATCTTGCCAGCAATTGGAAGCAGGCTGATAGGACGGTAACTAGATGGAAGAGATGAGTCAGAACCTTTCTTTGGAACTGGAACCACGGAAGCTACTTTCCAACAAGAGGGAAACTCACCGGTGGATACACATCTACTAAACAGTTTAGATAAAAGTGGAGAAAGCTCAGGTGAGAGATGCTTGAAGACCGAAACCGGGATGCCATCTGGTCCACTAGACTTAGAGCTATCGAGACCGGCGATGATCTTTTTGACGTTTCGGACTGTGACTGAAGGAGGACTAATTGTCTCATCAGTGCGCGTGGGAATTGGAGGTGGAATTCTACCTCCATCGTCTAATGACGAATTCTTCTCAAACTCCTTGCAAAGGAGCTCTGCTTTGTCTGCTGAGGTTGTCGCCATAGAAGTACTGACTTCGGCATGACGGAGTGCTGGGATGGAGGATTTGTTCCTATTGGTGACACTGTTGTAAATCCTCCAGAAGCTTTTGGGTAGCAATGGATTTCCGTACATACAAAGCGTAACGGCTTTTGGCCTGATGTATGGTTTCCTTGCAATGTCTACGTGCGGTTTTGTACAATTCAAGATTGCCAGCGCTACTGTCGCGCTTATACTTATGGAAAAAGTGGTCACGCTGGCAACTTGCAGCTGCACATTCTGGTGTAAACCAAGGTTGTGAGTGGGGCTTCATTTGGAAAGTACGGTGAGGAATGTAGGCCAACATCCCTATCTGAAGCCACTCTGTCAGTTCTTGCGCCGACTTGTGGACGTTCTCGCTCAGAATCAAATTCTCAGCTTGAACTTGACTAAGAAAAGTGCGGAAGCCACACCAGTCTGCTTTGGAGAATTGATAAACTGTTCTATGGAAGGGTGCAGACGGTGTGGAGCAAATTTGTTTGCCAGAAACTGTGATAACACAGTGATCAGACGTGCCGAGGGGAGAAGTAACCTTGTGTGAAAAATAGGGTTTAATCCCGGTACCGGTACGGAACCGGTTCCATCTATAATTCGGGAATACCGGAACCGGTTCCAAGTCAATTGGTACCGATTCCCTGGAAAAAAGCAGATGGTCGCGTTGTTCGATGACGACAGCCATCTCACGACATCCAATGAGAACCAAGCTCCATCAGTCACCGTCTGACATCAGTGCTATTGAGTTAATTGTTTAGAGGAAGTCTAAAAATAGATATGAGTTCATCATATCTTATTCTAAGAAAGGCGCACAACAAGGTTTGATCCACGGAATATTTTCATTTGGTCACTCCATCCATGGCTAGTCGATTGAATTCCTCAGCTGTATGGGAGTACTTCTCTCGTCAAAGCAAAGATTGTGCACGTTGTCATAAATGTTCAAAGTTGATCAGACACAATTCTGGATCTACAAGTGGAATGCTTAAGCATTTGAGGACAGTACACAACATTCTGAATTGCGCACAAGAAACGTCCGATGTAAGCCAAGCAAGCGGTCCTCCTCAGAAAGCTTTAAGGCGAAACTCTATTACCTCATTTATACCAAAGAAGAAAAGTCTTGAACGAATATTATCCAAATTGATCGCAATTGACGGATTTTCTATCAATTGTGTTTGCAAAAGTGAGTCTATTCGTAATTCTCTAAACAGAGATGGATATAATCTTCCGAGGAATCCGTCTGACATCATGGCTTTACTTCACTCATACGCTGCTAAAATTCGTCACAATTTGCAAAGTGCTTTTGAAGAGAAAATTAAAAAAGGTGAGCGATTTTCCTGTTCCTTTGATGAATGGACTAGTAGCACCGGACGCTGCTACTTGAATATAATTTTGCATGGCAACGATGAGTCGATGTGGAACCTGGGATTGTATCGAATTTCAGGAAAATTCACGTCAGAAAACTCAGTGTTTCAGTGATTATAATCTCAATCTGCAACATGACTGTGTAGCATTTATATGTGATGGAACAAGCGCTAACGTAAAATTTGGAAAACTTTGTGAAACTGACTTGCAACTTTGTTATTCCCATGCCATTCATTTGGCTGTCGCAGATGTGTTGCATAAGTTCAACCAACAATCAATGGTTCAGACCAGGGGTCTCCAAAGTACGGCCCGCGGGCCGGATCCGGCCCGCGAGGGGTTTTAATCCGGCCCGCCGAGCTCTCCTTCAAAATTATAAAACAAATGTCGAAAGTCAGGCCTTGCCGAAATCATACAAAAACAAATATACTTTATAACCCTTTTAACACGCTTGACAAATCTAGAGCTGAAACAAACGCAAGACGACGCTAATTGATAAGCGCACAAGATAATGATTGTCTGATGAACATTTGAATGCTTTGCTTGTTATTGGAACCACTCATTTTGAACCTCAGTTGGACAAAATTTTGTCAGAAATGAAACAATTTCATATTTCCCCTATTGATCGAAGTTAAAAAACATGTTAAATGTTGCTGATATTATATGCATTGTAATTATGTACTGAATAAATAACATTTTTTAATTATTAATTCACTGTTTATTTACATTGCATGTATTTTGGTAAAATAAATAATTTAGAACCTTGGCCCGCGAAGCTTTAAAAATTCAGCAATGTGGCCCTCCGCTGGAAAACTTTGGAGACCCCTGGTTCAGACTGCTACCGACGATGATGAGAACACTGATTCTGACAGTGAAGATCAAGCACACAATTGTGACGCCGATTTTGACTTTGACGATAACAGCTTGTTCACCTGTGAATTATCGGATGATTACAAATCTGTTGTTGATAATATGCGCAAGGAATGCAAAATATTTCGAAGTGGCAACAATTTGCAACTACTGCAGAGATATAAGATGGAAGAGTTCCATACTGAGCTCCAGCCTCTGCTTGATATGAAGGTCAGGTGGAATACTATTGAAACAATGCTAGTACGATATGTAAAATTGCGGCCTTGTATTCTAAAAGCTTGCGTTGATTCAAAAAGGCAGACCTTAGTAACTGATGTTGATATGAAGCTTGTACAATCACTTATTGATGTGCTGACACCGATCAGACTCGCAACTGAATCACTTTGTCGTCGAGATTCTACGTTTCTATTTTTTTGTTCAACAATTTGCACAGTCTCAAAAGCGGATTAAGTTCTCGTTTCTATGATTGCTTGTTTGTTCGTGTCAGTGAGAGTCGCAATGTTGACATTGTATCATTAATCATGTTTCTAAATGGTTCAAATTCTCTTGAACGCTCATCCTTGGACGTTGCATCAAAAAATGCGATTAAGAAATGTGTGCTCAAGTTTTTAACTAGGCTTCATGGAAATGAAGATGTGGAGGTTTCTGATGATCATCCCAGTGACACTGCTGAGACTCCGAGTGTGAGGCCTGTCTTGAGTGAGAACTTGAGTCTCCAGGAGCAGCTTCAGCAAAGTATAGCTGCATATTCACCTGGACAGTTAAAACGTGGTCTAGTTTCAAATGTTGACACAGAGTTTCAGTTATTTCAAAGGAGTGGTGAACTAACACATCGCTTGAAATTGCTTCAGAAGTCATTGCTGACTATCAGACCAACTTCGGTAGATTGCGAGCGTTGTTATTCAACAGCGGGAAATTTTTGTCGAAAAATAAGATCACGACTTAGCGATCGATCGCTGAATACGCTTATGTTCCTAAAACAAAACATTATCTAAGCGTTGGATGTACTGATGGGTTCTGTTAATTGGTGTGTTCTCCATTAACTAATTCATTTTTATGATAACTGAATATTTTTTTGTTCGCGTCAACTATTGTAATTAATATAGCACAATTCGCATACCACTTCTACTTTCAATACCTGTTCCCAATCAATCCCAACCTTAAATAACTAACCATATCCATCTGGATGAAAACTACAATTCAACAGAAAATCTGATTAGCTTGTGTTAAATACTTTGGAAGCATCGGTACCGGAACCGGTTCTTGCAAACTGGAACCGGATTCGGTACCGGAATCGGTTCTTTGAAATTCGGGAATATATTAAACCCTAGTGAAAAACAAGTTGGATTTGAGGTGAGAAACAGGTCAAGAAGATATCCAGTATCCCCAGCTCGGTCAGGCACTCTGGTAGGACAAGTGACAATTTGACTAAGGTTGTGAGAGACAGCGAAATCCTGGGCTGCCTGACCGGAGAGATCGGTGGTGCGTGAGTGCACAAGCCAGTCAACATTGTGCACGTTGAAGTCACCAAAAACGGCAACTTCAGCGCTGGGATACTCTTGTAGAAGATAATCGATCTTGTCAGAAAGAACATTGAAAATATCAGCATTAGTTGATGGAGAGCGGTATAGGAAAAATAGAAGAAGAATGGTCTTCTGCAGCGGCGCAATGAAGGCAAGATACTCATGCCTTGGATCCTCTGAGCTACGAAGCCTTCCCAAGGGAAGGCTTGTCTTGGCATAGACTCCAAGACCATGACAAGGTGCTTTATCCATCCGGTGAAATATGTATCCATCAGGAGTAACATCGCTTGATGACACACTGGGATCGAACCTGGTTTCCGACAGGGCTAGAAGATCTGGTGACTTACCTTGCAGGAAGATGTTGATGTCGTCGTAATTGGACCTCAGTCCTCTTACGTTGCTGAAGCTGATCCTGAGAGGGGTTTTGAGCTTGACGGCTTGACTACGTTTCTTGTGTGTCTTTCTCATTTTCATAATTTCTCATAGAATATCAATCAAATAAACGAAAATTATACTGTACAACAAAGTGATACAAGAAACATTGGAAGGCATCAGAAAAACGTAAATAATAGCAACAAAACTGCAATAAATAATACGCAAAAAAGACACTTATAGGCACAGTTCATGTCGCAAAAGCTTGAAGAAACCCAAATGAGAACCCCTTTGCCGTAACAATGGGTACAAGTCAGGTAGGCCACAGAGGAACCGGTTACAGCTACACGGGCTAAACCCCTCAGTAAAGCTACCCACGCATGTCCGTGGCAGTGGAACTGTACCGCCTTTTTTCGAGCAGTTGACCGGGCCTGCCTCCCAAAGCATTACCAGTGGTTCGGGACCCTCGAACTACCTGACGCCCGTATGCCGTGAATACGTTGGATCTGTCACACCTTAACCTGCAACAAATGGGGAAGTGCAAAAGAGAGCAGTGGAAGGAAGTTCGATCACAAATGAGCCAAATAAGTGCCATGCCCAAAAACCTGATTCAACAACATGAAACATCTAATGACTGTTCATATCTCGCAAACCAGAAGGTGGTGTTTATTGGGACGGCCGAAGCCTACCACACATTTAAAATAAACAAACGTGGAGAAAAAGAATGAAAAATTAATCAAATATAAATAAATTCAATGACCAGTAAAATAATATTCCAGAGCCTGCTAGTTAGCCGGAGCACGGTCACAAACCGCCGACAATAAACCTTTCCGACAAGGTAGAACCCAAAGAAGCATCATGAGCTTCAGACGACACAGTCTTATTGCGACTCCGTTTTCACCCTTTCACCGCTTTGAGGCCGCAGGTTGAGTGAGAAAGCAGGTTCAGCAGCCACCATTAAAAAATAGATAATTAAAAGGCCATGAATTCACAGCATCTCAGAATGGCTCGTCTTTGGTAGGCCGGCGCAGAGCTGGTGGCGCCCGCGTCGTAGGAACGGGTAAATAAATCGGACAGTCCAGATCTAGACGGTTAGTTCAAATATTTATGTTTAACTTGTCATCATTTGAGATCATAAGAACAGAGAAATTGACAATATCATAGAAAGTCATAGAATTTATTCTTCATTAAGTAACGATCACTTCTGTCCTCCTCTCATTAAGGTTGAATTATCCGAATGACCGGCTGGTCAGATACTGGTAATGTAATGCAAGAATTTTAAGAGCAAGTGAATTAGTTTTAATGTGTGAGAAGTATTCAAAATTCTGTATTTGATGCTTTTCAGATTCACTTGCAACGACATTTTTGTCGTTGTTTACAAGAAATGGTCTCCCCACTATTTGTACCCATTTGGCTACGTGGTTGGCCGGATCAGGAAGACATGTGGAATACATGATGAACTGGCTCTGCTACGAATGCAGTCACAACTTCCACATCCGTATAAAGGTAATATACCAGCAGTGCAAGAAGCATTGAAAATTGCAGAGATGGTCGACTCAAGAACTGAAATAAGAAACAGAAAAGATTTTCGTCAAGCACTGACTTTTACAATTGACAACGAGGATACGCAGGATATAGATGACGCCATCAGTTTTCAGGTCAGTACTCAGTTTTAAGTTTTATATCGCAAAAAACATATATTTAAGGTAGACCATTTCAATCAACCAGATTGTGTCGTTCACTTGATGTTGATACATCGCAGAAGCTATTGCAGATTATTTTTTAATGCAGCATCATTGGCTGAAAGTGCCCTCTCATTTTTGAAATGAGAATTGCCCTCTCATTAGCTGAATATGTTGCACAAGGAAAATTTCAACCTATTGCAACTATTACCCGTCGTAAGCTTGTCATAAATCTGGTTGGAATCTTAGCATTTTGAATCGGTAAACTTAGAATTATTATTGAAAGGGATATTGAAATAGGTCATGATAAATCCTTTAAAACTGTGTGGATACTCTCAAAGCTATGTGACCTCAAAAATGATGTATGAAGCGGCTTTTGTGTCTTTAGTACATTTCTTAATCTACAAGTGGTAACCTTTCAGAAAATCGGAGATGTTTTTGAGGTTGGAATACATATCACCGATGTTTCGCATTACATCAAGAGACGCAGTCACCTTGACAGAGAGGCTCTAAAAAGAAGTTTGAGTGTTTATGGTGTGCCAAAGATAACGAAACCTGTCCACATGCTACCGAATGAAATCGCCACAGAACGCCTCAGGTAAGTTGCGTTATATTCTTTATTGGAAATGATCTTTAGCCGATAGTGAGTTTATTTAGTAGAAAACAGAATTGTTGCTTAATTAGGAAAAATTCATGATTATTGTAATATTCTGCTGAATTTGAGGAGGACAAATAAAAAGTCATGCAACAAGAACAGAGCGATCAGGACACAATCTAGTATAACTGGCAGTATCTAAGTGATTCAACCGTGTCGCGCATCATTGACACCAGGGATTGTAAAAAATTAATTGGTTAATAATTAATTGCAATTTAATTGGACCAATTAATTGAATGATAATTTGTATCCAATTATTAATTGATTGAATCATTAAAATTAAATGCAATTAATTGGATCAGTGTCAATAAATTCCGCCTATGTTAACACTTGGTACCATTCCTACTTTTTTAAAAATTTACCTTCAACATTTGTACATTCAAACTCCATCTAGGTCTATACACTCCTTTCAGATCAACTTCCATTTAACAATTGAAAATCGCAGGCGTGCGGATTGCATACACGCATGTGAATTTTTAGTCTGAGGTGAGGGATGATTGATGACTAGTACAGGTTGCTTCTATTGTATGAATACAAAAATTATTTAAATTCACCTCATTTCGCATTTTTCACTTCAGAATATAGTTGAGATATTCTTAAAAGATGTTAGTTCCCGTAATTTGAGTCTTTAATCTAGTCTGATTTCAGAGATAATTTATAGAAAGTCTAGGGAATATCCGTCGATAAAATGTTCCTTTCTATAAAAAGTCAAAAAATCAAGTTGAGAAAATGAATCACATCTATGGTTAAATGAATGAATGCAATTAAGGCCCACGTATGCCTATTAAGAAAATTGGCAATTAATTGCAATTAATTGATTGATGAATTTCCAATTAAAAATTAATTGATTGATAAATTTCCAATTAAAATTAATTGATTGATGGCAAAATAATTGATTTTTTATTTGCCAATCAATTATTTACAATCCCAAATCACAAAGTGCACAAAAATCTCTATTTTCCTTTATCCAAGTTGTTTGTCTGTTATATTTGCTGAATAAGAAATGTTGATGAAGGTCTTAAAACTACACTTGACGGATTTTCGGCTCTTTGTCCTACTCAAATTCACGGGAATGCTGCAATACTCATGAATTGCTAAGGTTCCACTGGTACCACCATAGGTTACGCTGGAGTCTCTTAGAGTTCCACTGATGCTCTTTACGGAATTAAAGGCTCAAGTTTTTCTTTTTTTGCCGCCTTCATTCTGCAGGCGCCCTCTACGCATTTGCTGTCACCGTTGGGGTTCAACTGGTTCCCCGTTGGTTCCATTGACTCCATTGGGCTGTGCTGGTGCTACCAAAGGTTCCACTGGCGACCCCTTAGACTATACACAGGCCCTCCTTGGCCTCCACTGGTGCCTCTTAGAGTTTCACTGTTTATAAAATTCTCTGCGGATCCCCGGAATTCCGGGGATTGCAACGGATTGCCTAGTGGTGTTCCTTATGTTTTTCTATTTTGGGCCAATGAAATATGACCCCCCCCCCCCCCAGTTGCCTCATTCTCATCCTTGTCCGTAAGTTCCATTGTCGTACTCGAATGATCCAGTGTCTCCCCTATGGCTTCCGCTCGCGTTCTCTTAGCTTCCACTGATGGATTCTAATGTTCTATCGGCGCCCCTATGCTAGTATTGTTGCTTGCTTATCTTCCAGAGGTGCCTCAGTTTCAAGGGATCCTCCTCATCTTCCCCGGACACCACCTAGCTCCTAGCTTTGCCTCTACAATGTCGATGGTAACCCATTTAGATTCCAGCTAATTGTTCAAGCCCTTGTCATTGAAGTTTGTCCCGGACGAGATGCTGTCCTTCTGTGTAAACATATATTAGATCTACGTTTTAAGCAATTTGGAAATTAGATGTGAGGATGCATTTCCGCTATCGAGACTTGTGTAAAATACTCATAAAATAATAAAGCGCCTATATTTTCTAATGAAAATCAGTACAACAGATGAAGGTATTCAGAGAAAAGAAGTGCGTTTTACATAAAATGTGAGTTACAATAAGTCAACAAGTAATTGGCGTGTGGTTATCTGACAGTGCGCCTTTGAGGGAGCAAAAACATGCCAGATCGTGAGAGAGGGGGCAATTTATCATGCAGTATGTGGTCAGGTGACATGACCTCCTGCTGGAAGCGCAAACACAAGTCGATGCGTCGATCACAAGGACTTGGTGGGATACTGGGTTCAGAGGACATGGAGTCAATAATAGTTTTGAATCGATGTTGGACAGGATCGAGGCGCTTGGAGTCAGTGGAATTTGGAGAAAGGAACAGAGGTGCACAATACTCCATCACCGATCGGATCAAACAGAAATGAGCAATTCCATGTGTGACGTCGGTGCATTCAGTCAACTTACTGTTTTTCGAATATAACTTTTCCATAGTTGCAATCACAGAATTAGATTCATCTGCGCGCTTCGGTTTCCTTGAAAGGAAGGATCATGTCTAACCTAAATATCGAAATGGCACTTCACAGAATCAGACAGCTTGCTCTTTCTCGAATGGATATTTCGAGTATCGCTTGCTATTGGAAATGGCAAACAATAAGCTGTCAGCAGAGGACACCAGAGCAAGTGAGAGATGCGTGCACAGAATTAGATTCATCTGCGCGTGCTTCGGTTTCCTAGAAAGGAAGAATTGTATGTAACCTTAATATCGAAATGGCACATCACAGAATCAGACAACTTGCTCCTTCTCGAATGGATAATTCGTGTATCGCTTGCCATTTGAAATGGCAAACATATAAGCTGTCAGCAGAGGAACCAGAGCCAGTGAGAGATGCGTGCGTGCTGTGATATTACTTCGCACACAACAAAACACACATCGCTTTCTTGGCTAACATTCGATTCAGTGTATGCACTATGAAGTAAGAAATATCGAGGAGAGGATGTGAAAACATCAAGTGAACTAATTTTCGTACGCCTGCTACTTTTTCTAATAATGAGCAGAAGGGCCAACATTATGGAGAAAACTTGTGCGCAATGATCTGAATTCTTCGAATCTGAAGGAATTGTGTCAATCGAAGTACTTTGCTGGAACTCACATTAATCCGCAAACGACGCACGACTTTTTTTCCTATCTCTGTAAGGTATTAGGAATTCCTTTTTACCCACTTAATAGGTTCCTCGATGTGCCGTCAATTTCGAATTAATCACACTTCTAGCAAACCGAAGCAGATAAACAAAATATTTAATTCTGTGGTTTTGCAATAGAGCAAATATAATCTAATCAAGCTTGCTGTTTGAAAATTCCCCAAACTTAAAGAGGTGTGGTATTCAGTTTTACTAAATATTGTCCCATTCTTGAAAATTCAAAAATGGTCGGAACGTGGCCTCGTTTCTCAAAATCGCCACCATTTCGAGTACTATGTATGTTACCTGAAAAGTCTGCGAATTGTGATATACAAATAGCAACGAACACTCCAGCCAGGAATATCAACTGCTAAAATAGGGACTTCGAAATGAAGGCCATTACTATTTTTGCACTTTGCTTATGTCTGACGGCCACCAACTATGTCCTTACTCGTCTAAGTTTGCTATTATAGTTAAAGAATGTCCTCGTGATCATTGTGTGACCTTCACGTTGCTTCAACACCATCAGGAGCCAATCCCTTGACCTCACAGTGGCTTCGAGTGCACTTTCAGATCGGCGCTGCATAAAAATAGACGACAGTGACTCAGGAAGTCATTCTTCGCGTCAGCGTGCATCGTGTGTCGACTACGGCTTGCCGCTATGCCGAACAAATGTTTGATGCCTAATTGTGGCAATTATAACGCCGACAACGTCGTTTCTATTCATCGTGTTCCATGTCACTGGCCCGGTGGAACAGAAGATTTTTTGAAGTTTGCACCAAAGCGAGCCGATCGTATGTGGAGTAAACTGAAGACTGTGTGCACATTGGCCTAATGGCTTCTATATACCTGGTGAACGTCCAACAGTATTTTCTGTCCCTCCGTCTGTACTCCCTACCCCTACGCCGTCTCCACGCCCTACGAATAAGGAGGACCACCAGCTGGAATTCTTCAAACTTAAAGATACAATTTCTTCATATTCCTCATTTCATCCGGAAAATCTCCTTAAATCTGTGGGACCATGCTTAATGCGGCGTGATGAAGCAACTTTGATTTGTTCTTTTTTCCAAGATGAGGACTTCTCCGATTTCAAATTTACTCTACGGGTGAGAAACCAGTCTACATTAACCGGAGTGCTGACATTGGATTTGTTTTCCTGTGGGAAACCGATGAAGTGCCACTTGCTACACAAGGATCACGGCTTTACATCGATTGACAACTTCGAGTGCATAGTGAAATATTGTTTTGATCAAAGAAATGCAGTGAATGATAATCTACAAATGGCGGTTTATCATTTAGGCGAAGCCTCAGAAACGGCGGAAAAATGCGACGACGATTTCAGTTTTTTCAGCGACAAGTGCAGCTCAACATGAACAAAAGATACCAAAAGGATGACTTCGTTCAATTATTTGTCTTTTATCCTCGTGTGCGTTATCAGCATCTGCGTGAATTTCTTGTACTGGCGAGTGAATCAACTATGCGAAACATCGTTTCAAATATCGACGTCAGAGATGTGATCGGAGGCGTAGTCCCAACTCTTTCATCTCCTGCATGCATTTTGATCGTCGACGAAATAAAAGTGAGGCCGAGAGTGATATTCTCCAACACCGTCATGACTGGAAAAACTGACACGAATGAAATCGCCTCAAGTGTACTTGGCGTAATGGTCAAATTCTTGCATGGTGGTCTTTCCCTGATGGTACATTTGAAGCCTGTAACACGCAATACTGCCGCTGATACAAGCTTTGTGTGCAGATCACAGGTGAATTGGAGTCCAATGGTGCAAAGGTGGTTGGAAGTGTAACTGATGACCACAAAGTCAATCAGAAATTTTCACATCTTTTCCCTTTGAAGAATAACGAACGCGTGCACCCATTGGACGACACCAGACCATGGTTTTATTATTTGATCCAGTGCACATTTTGAAGCGTATACGTGACAATTGGATTACCGAAAAGCTGCAGCATTTAGAATTGATTCCTGGAAAAATCGGCAAATGGAGCGATGTCATTTCTATCGCTAACAGTGAAGCAAATTGCCTTTTGAAATCAGCCGGACTGTACAATGCTGCGTTGAGACCATCTACGTTTGAAAGGCAAAATGAGAAACATGTCTTGGCTGTTTTTAATGAGAAAGTCATTGCCAAACTTCTCCTGAATGGCATGGTTGATACCGCATCGGCCATCAAAATCGATTGGTTCAAATTTCGCAATGTCGCTTCACTTGGTGAGGATAAAAGATTCAAGGATGACCAGCGAAAGGTAAGTCAAAAACATTAAGTTGCAGTAGTTTAAAGCTTTTATGAAGCCACAAAATTCGTCGGTTAGACCATAGCAGTAGAGTGAAGGCCTACAGTCTGTAAAATAGCCTATCGACTCACGAGTTATCTAGTTGATGGCCTAATATTTTTAAGTTTAGAGAATATCTAAACAAAACAGCTCTTCGTAGGACTTAATGTACTGTTATCACATTTGTTTGAAGAAATTGATGTGCATGTACATGTAACTGCTGCTGTTATGATATTGATTTCAGAGTCACGAATAGTAGGCTTACTTACCGGTACCCATATGATATAATTTGTGCATGTTTTTTTCTACGTATCTGCTGCCCTACATACGGATACATTTGTAATGCATAGATTATGCACATGATAATTAAGTTTACAAATTTGTTATTCTACAGCAGCATAAATCTTGTACAAGTAGGCTTAATAAAAAGGAATCAATTTGTCAATGACTGCCATATCATTAGCAAATATACATGTAATAGCGCCTGATACTTGACTAGAAAAGTGAGTATTGTTGTTTGCAATTGAGCAGCAATCCCAAATAATTACCTGTATGTTTTCTTTAATTTATGCTTGTTTAATTACAGGTGATGTCATTGGCAAATATTGACTGCAACTTGGAATTCTTGGGAAATTTTCGTTTGATTAGACATGGCCATTGGACCTACCCGCTGTCGTGCTTTGACACATGATACTTGCAAAGCTCTGATTACAACTGAGGAGGCGACTGTCAAGTTGGTGAAGTTCTTGTGTACTGAAATGGATTTCCAATACGTTATTCATCGCGAACTGAATTCTGATCCTATCGAGAGAGAATTCGGATTTTATCGTGATGGCGCTGTATCGAACTGCCTTATTCTTCTTTCAAATGTGAATTCATGACGAAACGGTAGACTTTCTGTCATTAGATATCAGTCAGTTTATTGCAGAGGTTTCACGTGGGGGACTAATCACTCCACATTTACTTACATTTGAACTCATTTCGGTGATGTGCTCATTTATGAAAAAAATTGGGTCAAATTTGTGCTGCTCAGGTAGACTGGCACTCCTTGTATCAGCAGTGAATGACAGTTTAGACATTGGAGCACTGGAAGAGTGTATTTCCCGAATAAGTAATGTTTTGTTGAGAGGGTTGCACAATATGTACAAAGAACAGGATTCAGAAATCCGAAAAATGGGTGTCAAGAGGGCACGTTGGGATTTCATCAAATAGATTTTGACTGAATGCGATTGAATTACCTTTTTCTATGAATTCTTGATGTTTTGACGTGTTGTTCTATGTAAAAAGTAATTTGGTATCAATTTGATATGGATATTGAGTATCAGAGGCGTCAACAGATAACAAAATAACGATATAACTAATAGCCTTCATTTCGAAGTCCCTATTTCAGCAGTTGATATTCCTGGCTGGAGTGTTCGTTGACAAATAGCTATTACTCACCAGATTCTCAAATGATGTGTCATTCGTCCGGAAAGAAAGTTGTTATTTTTTAGTTCAAAAAATAGAAAAATGAATCGTGACGTCGTTTCGCGTCCGAGTTTAATAAATCTGATTACTCGATTGTAGAATCAATGCTATTTATTCATGATCATACACTAAAAATGAGTCTAAAAGATGTAATTCTTCGTTCTATAGCATCTGATTAAAATATAAAGCATCAATTAAGTAGAATAACATGACTTCCTAGACTGGATCTGGAGGGTCAAAATCCCGGAATTGAGAAATTATTTGTATTAGCTGTATTCCATCTAAAGTAGGACAAATTGATTAAGACAAAACTACCAGAAATCCATACACGATAGATAAGCATAAAAACTTCACACTTCAATGCAATCGTCAACGCGTTTTCAATAATATATTGACGAGGTTTTTGAATAAAGGTTTGTCAAGGATATTTGTCAAGGTCAATTCAAGGATCAAGGTCATTTGTCAAGGATAACAAAATTTGAAAGTATGACCAATTTGAAGATAAGCATTGACGAGGTAGGTTAACACAACATCGGGATTAGGAATCGAGCTTATCCTCGGAATTGAAATCTTTAGGAGGCAAATTGCTCACTTAAACACAGTTGTTGTTTACATTATTTAGCTCTGGTTAACTCAATCCCGGGATTGATTTGTTCAGGAAGAATTATTCTCATTTGCCCAAAGTTTTTATCTATAGCATCAGCCTAGCTTGTGGTAAAAAATAGGGCCCTGCGAGTCGGGCTTTTGTCAACCTCGAGTCGAGTCAGACTTTATATTTTTACAGATATTTTTATATTTTAAGATATCTTTACAGATATTAAGAGACAAAAAATGTGTTTAAGCCTACTTAGGCCAATAAAAATAAGGTATATGGCGACGCAAATAGTTGATCGATTGAGTGGGTTATCATTTGTTAAGTATATATAATTGTGGACATTAGACATGCATTACACGAATTTAAAAAATTCTATGCATCCAATCATTTGCTTAAATTATTTTTGCATCAATTTTTTTAAAATTTAATTAATATACATAATGTTATTCAAGTTGTACACTATTTCAATGTGCATTTATCTAATAGTACTCTATTCAGTCTGTTGCGGTTAAGCAGCTTGTGTAGTTATTTATTATTTAGAGCAGCACATCATCAGACTATCTATCAAGTACAGCTGATTAATGTGATTTTCCCGAGTAGTAGTGTCCTGACCATTATATCATCCTGTACTTACCTTTATGAGAAATCTGTTTACCTAAGTTGATGAGTGCAATTTTTTGTGAGTAGTGCATTGAATCATTTTCCGTTTTTCGCATAACATTTCTCATTTTTCAACAAAATATGATAACAATATACGTGCCCATTTTTACTAAAATACGAAATAAATTATGATTTCTGAACATCTGTCAGAGTGAGTATTTACGTGCGTGAGATAAACCAAAAATAGTAAACAAACTGCCTGATAAGCTAAAATAACAGGTCCGAATTGTGCTTGGCAAGGATAAGTTTTTCAGATAGGAATAATTAATCTTCTCCCTTTGGCTGATGTGATTGGTCATCGTTAAATAAGACTGGATTTAGGGAACATTTTATTGCAACTTCAACAACATTGCTGTGGCCAAAACATAATGCTTAATAAACTCGTTAAAGTAGTAAGTCATTTAAGAAATTCAATGTAATTGAAATAAGAAAGCTATGCAAACACAAAATATTTTTACACATGTTGGCCAAATCTATTCGAATACTCATCGTAGTTCGAGTACTTGAGTGGTCAAACTCGACTCGACTCGACATTGTCGGGTACTCGCAGGTCCTTAGTAAAAAGGCATAAAAGATTCTTCAATCGCGCAATCCCGAGCAAGGAATTTTGGAATCTCAACGTGCTAGTGCAATGCATTGAGGAAATAGCTGCGAATTTAATTATCTAGAAATTTTACTTGGAGCTACAGCTGGCATGCTCATATTTTGTCAATCTCGATCCCGGGTCAGAGCTTGTAATCCCGAATCCCGGGATCACGAAAAGTCGGGATTTAGTGGGGCACTCTGATTCCGGGTATTCACACCACCAATCCGGAATCTAACAGAAATTGCTGATTGAAATTGTAGGAATCATGAATTCGCAACTTTTGCCTGTTGGCCTTCTCTCAGCGTCACCGTAATCAATTTGTGCATAATAAGCTTTAAGCCGACTTGTCAAAGGCGATATTGAAAGTAACCGACTTTAGGCAATTCCGACTCTCTGCTATTTCCACATACCGGTATCCCATATTATTAACGTACGCATGTGCTTTGTCACAGCATGTTTACTATTCTACTCAATCCGGGAATCCCGTGACCAAGATTTTCCGGGATTGTGGAATCTATATCCTGTACATATGATTAGAAAACGTAAAGGGCGCAGGCATGTAATCACAAATGCAAGTATGCTTACACAACCGTAAATATAGGCTACAATATTTATTGAATACTTAATCAAATTCAAAGAAAGATATCGAAAAGTATTTGATAATCTACTCGATTTTCTCTGGCGAAGCAGTAAGAGATCTATTCAGGCCTACTACCAAAATAATAACTAAATTAATCATGGGATTTCGGGATTTGCACAGACCCACGGAATCGCGGGATTGCAATTTCTGCCGATATCCAATGCAATTGGCACATATCTATGCTTTGTAATAGGATATTTACGATCCTACTTAATCCCGGGATTTTGGAATCCCTAAGTGTAACCAACGGCGAAATGCTGACCAACAGTTATGAGATTTTGCGAGTTGAACTTAAAGGGTCGTTTCATCGTAGTGGCGGCAAATAGATCGATGACTGGAAGACGAGTCGGTTGTTGATTTGATGACAATTCTCCCTTCCTCTGCATCTTCTAACTCTATCACAAACCCTCTGTTTCTCCGATTCAATTTCTTCAGAAGTTCTCTGCGATGACTTGCACTTCACTCGAAATACTCCTGATTGTTCTCTGTCTTTCTCTCTGTTCCTCTCGCTCCATGCATTCTTCCTGTCGTTAGAGATCTGATACTTTTTCTTCTGTGGCATTCCAAAATCAAAAAAACCAATTCCAACCGTTTTCGGAAATGAAGCGACATCAGTCAGCTGATGCGCCGTTCCAAGAAAAGCAAGCGTGGGATTCCCAGGGACGTTTCCAAGAAACAAATACGCCCTACATTGATGACGCCGTATCATATGCATGGGAATCCCAGCGGTTCTATTTATAGATATGAAGTAATCACTGCATCACGAAACTAAAAGTAGCCGATGCTGGGAACACCACAGTGAAAAACCAAGCAACTTACATTACACATAGAGGTAGAATAGATAGGGAAGATATATTCTACCTCTATGACATTACAACGTAGTTATGTAGTTGATTTATTGCACGAACAAGTCATATGTTGCATCCAGTGGACCTAATGTATAATTCAAACCCCGAAAATTATGATTGATGCTTACTTTCACAGAGGTACTTAGTAAAGTTCAGGGCGCCTCTAAAGAGCACAAATACGACTAATTACCACAAATACAGCACAAATACGCCACAAATGCATTTCAGCCGCTACAAATACAGTCTTGCTGTTAGAAGTAGAAGCTCTTATTGCCTCAGGTACACTTAGACTAACATATATATACAGTAAGTACAATCAATGCAAATTTGAATCAAATTGAAGATTGCCACAAAGACTTCCCCATCATATTCCTTTTCCTACAAATAGATTGCAACGGGCGCGTCTAAATACCACAAATAAAACACAAATACAGCACAAATGCATTTTCCGTGCCACAGATGCAGCAGGATTGACACAGAAGCAACACATTCTGCCACAAATCCATTCTTGCCGTTAGAAATAGAAGCTATTATTGCCACCTGTTTCGGCTGATCTACGTACTGCGCTTTTGGCAATGCAGAATCAAAACTTTGTACATAGGCATAATTTCTGTAGCTTTAGCGCAAACTGGAAAGTACCGGTTTATCTGGCGATGCTCCATGCATTTATGTGCGTTACAATCTACTTGTGGAAAAAGGAATGTGTTGGGGAAGTCTTTGTGACAATCTTCAAGGTGATTCAAATTTGCATTGATTGTGCTGTATATGTAAGTCAGTTTAAGTGTCACATAAATGCATTGAACATCGCCAGATAGACCGGTACTTTCCAGTTTGCGCTAAAGCTACAGAAATTATGACTATGTTCAAAGTTTTGATTCTGCATTGCCAAAAGCGCAGTACGTAGATCAGCCGAAACAGGTGGCAATAATAGCTTCTATTTCTAACAGTAAGAATGGATTTGTGGCAGAATTTGTTGCTTCTGTGTCAATCCTGCTGAATCTGTGGCAGGGAAAATGCATTTGTGCTGTATTTGTGGCGGCTGAAATGTATTTGTGGCGTATTTGTGGTATTTAGTCGTTTTGGGGTATTTAGACGCGCCCGTAAAGTTCATTGTGATTCTGTCTCCTGTCAACATTTATCTATCACACCCACAGAATTAAATATTTTGTTCATCTGCTTCGGTTTGCTAGAAGTTTGATTAATACGAAATTGACGGCAAATCGAGGAACCTATTAAGTGGGTAAAAAGGAATTCCTAATACCTTACAGAGATAGGAAAAAAAGTCGTGCGTCGTTTGCGGATTAATGTGAGTTCCAGCAAAGTACTTCGATTGACACAATTCCTTCAGATTCGAAGAATTCAGATCATTGCGCACAAGTTTTCTCCATAATGTTGGCCCTTCTGCTCATTATTAGAAAAAGTAGCAGGCGTACGAAAATTAGTTCACTTGATGTTTTCACATCCTCTCCTCGATATTTCTCACTGTATAGTGCATACACTGAATCGAATGTTAGCCAAGAAAGCGATGTGTGTTTTGTTGTGTGCGAAGTAATATCACAGCACGCACGCATCTCTCACTGGCTCTGGTTCCTCTGCTGACAGCTTATTGTTTGCCATTTCAAATGGCAAGCGATACACGAATTATCCATTCGAGAAGGAGCAAGTTGTCTGATTCTGTGATGTGCCATTTCGATATTTAGGTTAGATACAATTCTTCCTTTCTAGGAAACCGAAGCACGCGCAGATGAATCTAATTCTGTGCACGCATCTCTCACTGGCTTTGGTGTCCTCTGCTGACAGCTTATTGTTTGCCATTTCCAAATGGCAAGCGATACACGAATTATCCATTCGAGAAGGAGCAAGTTGTCTGATTCTGTGATGTGCCATTTCGATATTAAGGTTACATACAATTCTTCCTTTCTAGGAAACCGAAGCACGCGCAGATGAATCTAATTCTGTGCACGCATCTCTCACTTGCTCTGGTGTCCTCTGCTGACAGCTTATTGTTTGCCATTTCCAATAGCAAGCGATACACGAATTATCCATTCGAGAAGGAGCAAGTTGTCTAATTCTATGATGTGCCATTTCGATATTAAGGTTGCGTACAGCCCTTCCTTTCTAGGAAACCGAAGCGCGAAGCGGGAACCGAAGCGATTATAAAATGTATCGTGACGTCGTTGCACATGTCAAGTGTGACGTTGAAAATTTGAATTTCAAAATGCTCAGAAGCCTTTACTTGAAATCTCCAAATATTTTGTCATGAACATAAACATAACAAGTACTCAGAAAGTATCTATTGGCGAATTAATATGTCTACTCGTTTGCTCTACTGATTGAAAAGATGTTCGGAAGTGTGACGTTACATTTTTGCATGAGTTTCCTATTTCGAAAATATACATTTTGGTACTTCCGTTCAAAATAATATGGATAATATCGAAATCAAATGCTACGTTTCAGTCCTCTTGGTGACGAAAAAAAGTATATTTTTTCATTTATCGTCATTTTTAACTTTTTGAAATGATATTGAAAAAATACTGCTTCAGACAATTTTTGTTCCAATATGAATGAAAAAGGAAAATATAGGTCTTTGAAAATGCGAAACTGTAGTTACTCAAAATTGAAATGAAATTTATATTTTTCATGCTGCGACTTACTTTCGCATGGAATTGCTCAAATACACCAATTTTGAACTGGGAGGATGCACGAAGCGACGAATGAGGCGAATTGCATACAGACGACCAGAAGATGCAGCTACTGCTTCGAAAGCTTTAGAATAATTATATGAAATAATCAAAGCTTTAGCAGTCAATGGTTCATCCAACACCCGTGTCATGTAATCATGCAAGGAAATCAGTGCACACAGAGTAGATGAGTTTGGTCTGAAGCCAAACTGATGTCTGCCATAACATTAAGTAAGTCGCTCTTTAACAATGCAGAACGAACGTCTCGAGAAATTTTAGCAGGTAGTGGCAAAACAATGATTGGGCGAATATCATCTAAAATCTGAGAGGAGCAATTGGGTACAGTAGTTATTGCAGAAGTCTTCCAGATGCGAAGTATTTATTCGGAAAAGATGACAAAGTGGCACGGCAATGATATTAGATTTATGCCTGTAAACCGCATTAGGTAGGCCAAAGATGACTTATTTGTCTTAGTATTCCGAAGAAGCTTGAGAACACTGTTGGGAGTAATTCTGATATTCCATTCTGATGTAGGGGTGTGGATGTAGGTGTTCTCAGTTGCATCACGAATACCATTGAGATCAGAAATCTGGAAAACAGCAGATAGTTTGCTGTTTATTGCTTCGACGCTATCTTTGAGGCTGCTGTATTGCGACAAGAGTGATGTCAATGGATTTCGGTTTTTCGTACCTGCATGAGCATTAACAGTCTTTCATCTATTTTTTTGATGCCAAATTCTTCGTCCAATTAGCTTTTGATTTTATGATCTCATATCGTACCTTCAACTTGAAGTGCTCATGCATTCGAAAGTCACGACGAGGGTATGCCTCCCACCTTTTGTTGATCAAGTCTTTGAAGACCTGAGTTATCCACGGTTTATCTATGGGTGAACACTGAACGTAGGATATGGTCAAGCATTTCTCTGAAGCACTATCTAATATTTCATAAAATAACGAGCACTTTGGAACCACAGACAAAGACGATTCATGTATAAACAGCCAGTCAACATTTTCAACGGTGTGGCAATTACTGTTTAAATAGGATTTTCGAAAATCAAACACTTTGCGTGTGATGTGATGTGTAGGAGTACATGTAGTGGAAGGGATGGCCATTTGCACTGTTTATGTACTTGGTTGATGTTACAATTTTTCCTATTTCCAAAGTTGCTAGCATTACATAGAAATCTTGCTTTGAGATACCTACAAAGAATGGTGTGAAGTGCAACCCGATATCATTGCAAAATGCACATTCATAAATGAAATGGTATACAGTTTCAACTGTTCTATCATCGCATAAACTGCACAATCTTTCGTCATAGCTCAATCGATTCCTATAACATCCAGTTTCAAATGATAGGTCATGATTCCCACATCGCAATTTTAGTAAAGGTGCTATAATATTTTGTTTTAGATTCAGAGTTGAATAGCTTTTCATGCTGCAATCGAATTGACTTAACTCCAAGTCATCTATTCCGGTTCTACTTTTCTTGGCATCATTTATCCAAATGGCTCTAAAATGCTTCATTAGTCTGGGTTCTTCTATAATTTTGCACTTACGTTTATTTATCTCTAAGCTATTTTGATCTAGCCAAAGATGTGATTAATTAATTTGCTTTAGAAGATATTTTATTCTCCAACACCATGTATATGAATAATTGCTGTTGTCTAGATTATTTAAAATATGATCATGGCATCTTCTCATGATGCTACTACTTTCATTGAATATAATTTTAATCCATAAGTTGATTGCAGCTTTTTCAAAATGATAGTCAAGAGGAAATAGTCCAAAGTCCTCTATCAAACAATAATTTTCAGTGGTAGTCGTCAGATGATAGAACAAATATTTTGTCAGAGTAACATACATTTTGTCCTATCCCAGACTCTATGATTTCCCTGCGACTGCACAGCCTACTTTGAAGGGCTCCCCCTCCCATAATGCATCATTTGCTGCCGTGTCGAGAAGTGATAGTCCGACCTGCACTCTTCTCCAACAAAGCGACTTATGCACACTGAAGTCTAACATGTCCTTCGCCGTTATTAATTGTTTTACTAACAGGTCTAGACTTAGTACAATGGAACTCTGGCTCCGTGATTTAGCTAAAATCTTACTCTGTGCTATATAAGTGCAGTAAAACCCAAAATCGATAAAAAAAACCCTGGTCACTGACCGGATTATCGAGTTATGCCCTTGACCGGGTAATTCGGAGCCAGTGTGACCATAATTCCATCGCTGGACTATCTGATATTTGATTCATGTAGGCATGCGTGCCATCTCAGTGTCGCTACAGCTTATTATACTGTATATCTAGTAAATCCTTTCTTTTTCCAGCTTGTTACCTAACATGGACCGGTTATGCTTGTCAGTCATTATTCGGTTTGATTCAGACTACAATTTGATCGAGGATCCTCCAAATGTTTTTAAAACTATCATCAGATCGAATCGAAAGCTTACAAAATTAGAAGTGGTCGACATTTTGCAAGAAGGTGATGAGACGAAAGCATTGGATAATGCTCTAATTCAACTGAATCGTTTAACGAAAAAAATGCGTGAGAAGCGATTATCACAGGCCAAGTTCTTTCATGACGACGGTCTTGAGGAATTAGAAGGAATTGATCAAGTAAGTGTATAAAAGAGAAACTGGCGAGCACTATCCAATGATGAATTTTACACATTCAAATTCAACAGACGGAAAATAACTGCGCGTCTTGGTGGTTTTGAACCACCTACCTTTGGCATTCTAGGCCAACGCTCTACCATCTGAGCTATTGACGAGCGACAGAATGACATAAGTCCTCAATCG
Source organism: Prostheceraeus crozeri (assembly GCA_907163375.1). Taxonomy (NCBI): domain Eukaryota; kingdom Metazoa; phylum Platyhelminthes; order Polycladida; family Euryleptidae; genus Prostheceraeus; species Prostheceraeus crozeri. The sequence continues at coordinate 55,456 of CAJQUW010000451.1, read as the reverse complement.
AAGAATCTGCGACATCGAATCGGATGGCTTCATCCCAAGACAACATGATATTAACCGTCAAGCCAAACTACTGAAGCAAGATATCAGTAATTCAAAGTCAGCATTATACTTTGTCAATGATCATGAAGTTAAGATAATCATTAAGCAAGCTTAGGAGACTTCTCAGGAATAGATGTTACACTGGATTTTCATGTTCACATAGTGCCATAAGTTGATGAAAACATATGAACCGGCACGTCTTAAACATGGCATCAACGTTGCCGAAATGCATCACAGCAATGAAAATCTCGTGTTTCTGAAAATCTGAAATATCCTCCATTTGTGAGAGATCCTGATGAATTATTATAGACGCTTCTCATCGATGCAGGCACCCATGATCTGGCAAAATCTAGACAGGATCTTTGATTCGAGGTGTTTCGGAAATTTGTTGGTGCTCTTGCAGCACTGTGAATCTGTAATCACAGAAATGACATGTATTTTCTAATCAGCGATGGTATTCCTCACTTTAGCTACTGCGTTGCTTGTATTGATACCTTGTGTGGATGACATCCTGTGCATCTCTAATGTATCCAGCTAAATGATTCAGCTTTGGCAATTGTGGCGCCGGTGTTATGCTATTTACCTTCCCCTACACACAGTATCCGATCGGAAAGCATACTATATCGGAAAGCATGGCTATTCATTTTCCGGGGAGAAACTTCGTGCTCAATTTCGTAGCGCACTATTATTTTCTCCTTTCACTAATATTTCCCCCAGATTTTTTCACTATCCTGTGCTTTATATTTCCCCCTTGTCATTACAGCTCTCGTTTCAGTTCAAGACAGAAGCATTATTCATCCAATTATACATTTATTAGAAAGTAATTTTGAAAGTCAATCAACAAACTTCTTACAGTGACAACCATTGACACCCTTCTTTAGGACGATACCATTCTCATTCTTGAGAAAAAAACAGATCTGCCTTTATTCACATGAATGGTATAGTCTTTGTTCGACCAAGTCTTCCGGCCCGGAACATCAATGTAAGCTTTTACCTTTCCGGGGAAAATAAGTGAATGGAGAATATGAATAGCATAACACCGGCATGAGCGTTGAATTATTATTACAGTACAATGTATATTGATTATATTTAGGTCTTGTTTTGATCGATTGAATTCACAACAAACATTGTTGTGCCACCCTGTTGCACAACAATGTTTGTATAATATGTAATATAATAATGTAATAATATAATGTAATACTGCTACAGCATTAGATAAAGATTACGGAATTAAAAACATTTTTTTTTGACATAGGTTAATCAATAAAAATTGTTAAATGACTTGCTTTTTCTGACAGCATGGGCTACGATCATTCAGACGGTCGACCTGTGCTGTTTTAAGAGTGCCCTTTTTGTGTAACCTATGCTTCCCTTGCGATAGCACGGAAGAGTACATTCAACTCACTCATCTAATAAATTGATATTCTAGCCTAAAATACATACAATGAGTGTCTGTTACCCGAACAATCACTCATAAAATACCGGCCCTTTTCAGTTTTGCCAGGTCTCAGATATTTGTGAAAATATAGAAGATAGATTGATAGATATTTATTCACGGCAAATTCATGCATCTAACTGCGTTTTTGAATTCACTCACACACTTAGAATTTTACCCACTTTCGTAGAATAGGTCTAAATGTATTACAGACACATGAGTAGTATATTCTTTATTGAGAATTCGAATTATAGAACTAAATTCATGCCATAGATGCCCTGTACATAACTTGCAACCTGCCCGATCTCATAGGGTTTTTATGAGAATGTAAGATGAAAAAGTTGAATTTAAATGGTAGACAACTTCAGTGGTCAGGCTCTCAGGAGCTACTGCTACAATTGCATGGGAATATTTCTTGTCGAATGAATCTCCAGGTTGTCGACAAATAATTGAAAAGTGTTCTTAGCTGATTTATCAGGTTGAGAACGAACTCCTGCTTATGATCCGTCCTGAAGTAGAAACACCCCGTTCTGAGCACAATTTAGCTTCAGTAAAAGGGGGTCATGAATTTGTGAACATACTATTGATTCACGCACACTGGAAGGCTTTCAGACCTTTTTGATGATGACGGACTTGCTGAATAATGGCTGAATGACCATGACGCTGCTCACATGAATTACAGTTGAAAATTGTTGTATGACATGTCCTTGAAAATCCTTGAAAATGGCGGTCGGGTTAGTGTGAACACCCTGTCGATGTGTATTCTGTTACTATTTAATATCCATTTGTAACATTTGTCCCCGAAACTTCACGCATTTGTTCAATAAGTGAATTTCAAGGGAAATGCTATTATACCGACATTAATCTCATAAATAAAACTCAAATAAATTTTCAATAATCAATCACTTTAGTCACAGCTGAAGCAAGGTTGCACCAGGTTTGGGGTGTAAGAAGCTTAAACAGATGTCACCCTGTTGAAACACCTGTGGTAAAACCTGAATTATGAAATCCTGACTTGAGGTATATACACTTCTGCATTGAATTATCCCTTGCCCTTGCATGATATCTCTGGGGATGTAGGCTGAGATTTGAGCACCTAGCTGCGCGTGATGAAACCTTGTTAAATCTTATCTATCAAAATTTAAGTTATTGTGGTGAATTGATACCATTATTGAAATTCAGTTAACTTTTGAAGACCTACCAATCTTTGGGAAGTCCATTCCCAGACACAAATTTTTAACCGCAGATTGCGAGACATTACATCCAAATATAGAACATATTTTTCAAATAGAAGATAAGTCTAATAGGATCCTGCAATAAAAATTAGAGCACTATGCAATGACTGCTGTAATTAGCGACTCTGAACACACATATGCTGAACATCATGATTCTTTATCATTCATTTCAATATTTGCATTCTTGCATCTTGATGGAACTAATGTCGTGTTCGACGACGGCGTATTGGTTCTGTTCTTGAGGCCGATAGAAGAGCTTCTCCCGGCATCAACATTCAATGATTGAAATAGAATTCAGAAAAACGGAAGCGAGGCAATGACCTATCGCTGGAGTCTCTGCAGTTCAGTAATTTGAGACTCATTTCTCAACACGGCCTTATCACGAAGTCCAGTTATCTCCTCAACATATCACAGAGTTCAGTCGAGAAAAGAAAAATTCCAGACTCAAGAAGGTAATGGATAGATCGAACGCTGATATCAGCGACCTGTTTCGTCAATCTTATGAATTTTCGTGCGTAGTGCGAATTTTTCAGGTAATAAATTAGGCCTAAAAGCTAAAATCTGCGTCCGACGTTCGAGGACTGCTAATGTTACCGAGGACTTTTTGTTTTGTTTTATTACCTAGAAAAACTATCACGCGCAAAGATTAGTCAGATAAATCACACGAGGTAAGGCCAAGCAAGTCAAAAAGGGCAACTTCACTTTGTGCAGCACTGGGCTGAAAGCTGAACAACATGCAATGGTGACAACATGGTTAAATTAGACAACAAATCATGCAAGTATAAAAGTGGAGCGGTTATAACAAATATAAAGAAAAAAGAAGCGCGTGTAAGGCAAACCCAAATCAATTAAAATTTTGGACGCACAAATCTGGGATTCTGACAGTAGATGTGTAATACGCTTTCGATGACTGATCAGCTGAGCTATTGTTCAAGCATGAGTCCTAGTGATTTGTGAAGCATCATGTTCAGCGACAAGTGGAAGATAAAGGAGAGCCCATATGCAGTTACATCGTTCATTGTACAATGTTTTTTTCATAAATAGATGAAACCATCCCATTTTAGTCGCTTTCCAAGTTAAAGCCACTCCGATCGAAGGCTGCTGTACTTCCATCATGTTCAATCAATGAAGTTTTATCAAAACTTTGAAAGTTTTAACAGAGGTGGCAAACCTGATGGAAGCCAGAGTTGAAGCCGCTCTTATGCAATCCACCGCTTAATGGAGTCAGAAATCAATTTACACCGGGACCATTATCCTATATTCATTTCTAATGAAGCTCCATTGATTTATTAAATCGCAAAAGTGTTTTTCCTGAATCACATTTTTGTTACAATGATCGATGAGTTATGGCATACATAGATCCTGCTGTAATTTTAATTGCACAACTTAAATGCAAGAGTTTTAAGTAAAGATAAGATTGATCCCTTCATTAATGTAGAAAGCTTCCAAGCGTCGATGTCTTGTGTCCTTGTGGTAGACTGTTCGCTCTGCGTCCGGGAGACCTTGATTCAAACCTTGATAGGGTCAAACCCAAGACTTTTAAAATATGTGCACTCTGCATGCTTGCTAAGCAGTCAGCATAAAAAGAATGAGAGTGGGATAAAGAACAACTCGGCCACATGGAAGAAAGGTTCCGTACCTAATGTGCTTCCGAGTATAATCAATGTTCACTTACTTATCAGGGTCTGTCTCTAATCATTCTGTAGCTGTATTGAAATGGTGTAGTCCTGTTTGAAGTGAATATGCACTGAAATGTTGGAATTTCTGAAGGACACCGTGAGTCAATGTTATACAAACTATCTTCGACCTTGTTCGGTTTAATTCATAATTCACGGATGTTTTGTAGGTCTGTATGATAAGGGCATCACAATTTCTATCAAGAGACCTTAGTGCATGTCTCTATATGCTACTACTCGTATATGACAAAAATGCAAGTTAATACTTCTTTGAATCAGATGATTTCATTCAATTTTTCTCCTATAGATTGGTGTCACAATGGAAATAATGGGCCTTATAGAAGAATTAATGGTAGAAACCAATAAACGTGTTGGATTGTTCCTTGCTGACAAATACCCTGATCTCGCTTTGCTTCGGACGCATGCTCCACCTCGGAAAAGGGAAGTAGACGTTTGGATTCAAAAACATAAAGTTGAGATCTCTCATTCTGGTCAACTTCAACGAGAATTGTCATTGCTAGAATACAAGGAATTCTCGACTGAAAAACCAGTTCTCCTTCGCTATGATGTGGCTCAGTGCCTTCAAAAAGCTAAAGAAAAAAAAGACTACATTACTCCATTTCGTCTATTATCAGCGGAGCGACTACATCCGACTCTCCACCTGGCTCACAGCGATTGGCACTCTTTGAAATTATTGGCTCGATATGAACGTGCTGGGTCTGACGCAATCGTCAAATTTCAAAATGGAAAAACACATTTTGAATTGGATGCCGAGAATTATGTGCATTTTACATCTCCTCTGCGACGATACAGTGACATCGTGAATCACAGGTAAATGTAGATTTATCATATCAGAAAAATCAGTCATGAACATCTTTCAATAAAGTGGCCAAATGATTATTGCATCGTTGAAATTTTGTCACATGAAGCTCAACACAAATTGCATCCAAAACAAAATCTCAGAATTCACTCAACTCTTCATCGATAACAGAGCCGACATCACAGGAAAGCAAACTGACTCCGAAAATACGTGTAAAAGATTTAGCAATTTCCAATTGTACCCCACCATACGAATAGATCGAAAACACAACAAAGGTGGCGGCCTCCTCACTTGCGTAAAGCCTCCAGAGTTTGGAATTTGATGGTGTTGTGGATGTAATTACATGCATACCGCCATCAAATTCTAAGCTCGAGGCCCGGTTTTCTAACAAACATTACAAAGAGCAATATAGCATTTTCCTCACAAAATAAACAGTTGCGAAAAAGTGACTCTCAATGGTAGCAGAGGGGATGGGATAGTCGACCCCTTGGCCGCAACCACCGACGAGCCTCCCACAGGCCGACAACCAATATGGCTTTTCTCCAAACATCACCATTGCCTGCAACTAAACTGCACCCAACACGGAAAGCTCTCACCCGACTACCTAACAATTCTAGTCACATCTGCACAAGCCAAAGACACATTCGCCAACTATTACAAATCTAACTCGGAAGACTTCAACACACATCGAGCAGGAGCTCCCCAGACACCCTACAGCAACCATCGTCCACAAGCTGTTGAACTTTGTGTAGAATATTTGAGGTTTCCGATTTTATTGCTTTGATAACTGCATTATTTTAGATTTTAAACCGCGCATCATTTTTAATGTTTTTTCATATGAAAATGCTCTGTTACTTCATTAGCTCAAAGCAATAATAGAGATTCTCTATAATATAGAGTTCACTAGTCATTAGTTTATACCTTATAAGAGTCTGCACTTTTACTTGAATCTTCTATGTATAATTCAGGTAGTAGTGTGGGCAATTACAATCTACTTATCTTTTTCGCAGACTTGTTCACGCTGCTCTTGGATCTGCTGCTTCGTTGCCAACCAAGGAAGAGATGGATGAAGCAGCAAAAATGTGCAGTGAAGCTCATATTAGAAATCGTCAGTATGAAAGGAACCTGGTTCTTTTTAGACTTCATCAGCACGCATCTAAAAAGCCTCTGTCACTGCCTTGTCTGATTTCTGATATCACTTCTCCTCATGTTGTACTCACCCACAGCCTTATCTCGCGTCTTCCACAAAGTGCCCGCAGCTTCACCCACGGTCAATTAATGCTAGATGCTAACTGCAAAGATTCTGTTAAATTCCTCCCTAATCGCAAATCTCCGACCACGCTGGCCTGTCAATGGCGACAACGTGTCTTCATCGTTGACGAAAACATGCGCCGTGAGCATGAGAACTTACGGGGAACTTATAGTGAGGAAATATCTCGTGTATCCGCATCGGAGCGCTTATTTTGCCTGATGAGATCTACAGGACAACCTTTGCAAATATCGCTCCCTTCTTTGCTGAATCGCCACGGTTGCCAAGAGTGGCTTAATGTCTTCCGGAATGTATCTATAAAGCCGTATGATTTTGTGTCAGAATGTTTGCAAGACATTACCTCTGAAATCAGGGGCGATGCGGATGAGCTTCTACATACGAATTCCAGAAACCAACCAAGAACAAGAGCTAACCAAACAAGACAGTCAAAGCCGAAAATCAACGTGGAGCCTGCTGTAACTTTCTCCATTAAACTGAGATTGAAATCTGCGTTACGCGCGCAATTCGCAGCCCCAGCCATACGCACAGCGCGTACAAGGACTCCGACATTGCAACTGATTGACTTCTGTCCATCGTTTGCGGTCTGTGTAGAGCATGCCGATGATCCTGTGGAGTGTTTTGGAGAGAATATTGGAGCATTAATCCGTGAGGAAGTGGATTTTGAGACAGCTGATCAATATCAGAAGACTTGGTTACCAATTCTTAGAATGGAAACAATTTCTGAGTCGATAAAGGATGAAAATTCATTTCACTTGTGTCAAGTTCCACTTATATGGATGACAAACGGTGTGCGAGTAGCCGGAATAATGAGTCTTGATGATAGTTTCTGTCGAGATCCTTACCGTCAAATTCGAATAAATAGCGAAGGAACTCTGGAGGCATGTAGTAGGAATGATTGCGCGTTTGTCGACTATCTGTGTATTCGCGTTAAGCTCAAAGACTTCACGTGGGTGGGACACGCTGGTGTGAAATATGCAACCTTAGTTGAAGGAAAGAATACCATTTTCTTCGTTATACATCAAACTTCATGCCCATTCCCTGAGGAGATAATTCGTGAAAACAGGTGAGTGCTTTCATTTCTTCTACTTTCCCACCAGAAATATAGCACCAACGAATTTTGCATTGATGAAATTTCCAGAATGGAATTGTGCTTTAATGGAATGCACAATAACGACACGAAGTTCGCTCTCCTTTTCACTTAAATATACTTTTCGACAGCAGTGCAATAAGACTAGAATACATCAAAATGCAGTCTATAGATCCTTCCGCTGCTCGGGCGCGGAATCCTGTTCTCTCGATCATGAGAGATGCCCCATCCCTGCGCCACTGCATCAGGTCCTTAAGCAAGAACTCATTTTTTTAAAAAATTATTTGTTAAGTGGTCTTGCAGTGCACACGAAACGCCACAAAAATGTATCGTTCAATATACTTGTCCTCACATTGAGTTAATTTCTATTCTAGTCCACTTCAGTTAAGCAATATGCTATTATGTTAAGAATCACCATCCAGTTTAATTTTAGTAGATAATTGACGGATTGAACTGCAAATGCCCTCTAGGCCGGTGTCACAGAGCTACTTCAAATGCCAGTCCATCTCCTGCATTCAATTTGTAGCCTAGTGCGAGCTCTGCAAATAATAATGGAATCTGCGTCTGACAAGAAAGCTCGTATAGGCGAGTCGGACAAAGAAGTCTAGCTACGTCTTAGACCGCTTGAATTTAAAATTTTAAATGCAATCTTGAATGTGTTATCTGTATACAATATATTCTTGTATGTCTACTGAATAGACCACTATTATTACTGTGTAAAGAGAAAGTTTTATTTACCAGGCTTGGAAGCATTTTTCCGGAAGACCGTGTCGCAGACTAATCGCTTACGCATCCTCAAATGTCCTATAGTACTGTCCTCAAGGCAAATATTTCATAAAAGGTGGTTTAGAGGAAATGCGATCTGAAAAAGAATAATTTGTCTATGTCGAACTACTCTGTTGTGCTATCATTATTGATTCAAATTCATGATTATACATGTATTTTCAGGGCATAAAGATTTCATCATTGGAGTTGTTTCAATTCTTAAATAATAGGTCTCTGTAATATTTCAAAGTCGAAATTGGGGCAACCCAATTGCGACCCGAAACTGGGGTAATTGCGACATGGTCAAGGATTTATTGCGACTGAGTACGTTTTCGCATAGTTAAAACGAATTATAATATATCAATGAGAGGTTGGAAATGTAAAATCAAGTAATCATTCGATGAGCTACACTCCTGGCCTACTCTATTGGAAGTACTATCCTATTTTAATCTTAAGGACCTAATCGGTGCCAAGAACAGGCGTTTCACACATTAAAGTGGATATAGGCCTATATTTGATCTCAGAGTCTTTCACTACTTCGATAGATTTATGTCAATATGACAGCATTTTTTATAACAAGCTGAAAGTAGGCCACATGTATTATAAAGTACTAAAACTGCTCAACTTCCAAATAAATTAAAAATGGTCTATTTAATGAATTTTTTTGGAGAAAAGTATATAGGCCCTAAGCATCGTTAAGGTTTCTCGTTCTTTATGGACATAGAGCCTTTCATCTGACTGACCTGAAACTGCGTCTTTCTTTCACTAATCGATCGATATCCTAGAACTCGAACGCAGCTTGGATTTTTAGCATTGTGTCTCATCATCATTTGAGATGTCTATGATTTCAAATATGTTGGTGACGATTTTATTGAGACTAGACTTGCAGAAGTGTATATGAATCCTGAGCGGCAATAATTAATTGAACTTTGTCGCAATTACCCCGATGAGCAATGTCTCATTTCCCCCAAAACACCCTATCGTACTATTTCAGCTACTTTCGAATGCGGCGTTTATTAAAATATGCGATTTTCCACTTATGCTTCCAAATTGAATAATAATAATAAGGCATGTAACCCTTACGGAAAAGTATCAAAAGGAGTTGAAAACTCTGCCACCCAAGGCAGACCGAAGTAACTACAAATTTTAGGAACAATTTTTTTAAAAAATTCAAATTTTAGGAAAAACGCTCTTGAAGCAATATGTACATCCTGAGCAAGTAAATCATCCTTAGAAAATCAGTCTTCTCATGGTGAAATAAATGATTCATCAAATTCTAATGTGATGTACCTGGGATGGAACGAAATTACATAAGAAGCAAAACCAAAGCAGATTGCAGCTACTTCGGTCTGCCATGGGTTACAATTTTACTTACGCATTGATTTATACTATGGTAAACTGAAGTAGAAGAATTTTCGGTTTTCTATGCACCTCTTTATCACCGAAATTAACTAACTTCCATTATACATGTAATATGCATCAGCAGCTTTATATGAATGTTTCCGAACTCATAGGCCCAGCATTTATGTAGCCTAAATGCGATACACAGGGTCTAATTCAAGTTTCGGTACTACGTACCGTGTTAGGTGTCGGATTGCTTATAAACCCACTTATCAGTATAAATACATTTGACTCTATAGGACAGCCTACAGAACTACAAATAGCTTATGTCTATTCATTATGTAGGCCAGCATCCAAACCCTACCCAACACATGCATGTAGGCCTACATGTAATTCAATAATCTATTCATCATGTAGGCCGCATGAACGTAAAGTAAATTTCGTATGTATGAGTACCTACGCATCTAGGACTACCTGAAAAGCGTAGGCATATATACTAACTCAATTTATATTGTACCTCATACTTAGATTATGAATAAAAAATGTAGTTCTGTAGTCTTGAACCTCACAATTTTATGAAATGTTTAGGCCAAAATTACATTTGCATAATTGAAAAGTAAAGAGGTCCGCATGTGCGAATAAGTATTGCATAAACTTCCAATTATCTTGGAATGGTAAGTTTGCGTTATCTTGGTAAATTTCAAATTATTTATCAGTGAAATAAATATAATTCAAAACATAGAAGCATAAACATCAATTTTTTAATTGAAAAAGGATCTAAATTCATTAGCTAGCTGAGTTCTAATGGCAAATTGCCATAGTCATTGTAAGTTTCTTTAAGTTCAAGCCGTCTTGGCAACTAGGGTTTTAAAAAATCTCGACTTTTTCTGATCCGAGGATTTTTTGCCCGGATCCCGGGCATTATCCCATCGGGATTAGCAATATTAGCACCTTGCATTTACTAATAGTAGGCCTATGCTTAGGCTTGCGTAGGCTGAGCAATATTATGCGTTGTTTTAAATTCAATGATGCACTGTGCAATACAGCTTATGATATCAGATAGACAGCCTTCTTTTCACATACAGTTATAAACTATAAGAAAAACTAGATCTGGATATTGTACACAATATAGGCCTGTGTTGTCGCATTGAAACCTGGTATGTGATTTTCAAATCTATATGCAAATACCGATACTTTTGTGACATCTGGCAAAGGACGTAATATTGTATAATAATTGCTAATAATTTATTAAATATAAGTGCGATTGTGTGCATAATGCTCTCTCTCTCTCGTTTTTTCTCTCAACTTCCTGAACATAGATGTATTTGTTGATATCAATGAAGGTAAATTATTTTTGGCAAACTGCACAGAGATACGCTAAAATTAATTCTAGTCCATGATAAAAAATGTATGAATAAGTAATACACACCTACATGTATTTATAAGACTATCGTGTCTGATGTATTCTTGTTTGTTTATGTCTGATATTGATGATGAAAAAGGAAGAGGTTTCAAATATTGCAATTAGCAATGAAACACTGTACTTTTATCTTCATTTTTACTTCTTTGTTACTCCTTCTTCAAGCAGCCTAGCTGCCTAAAAACAGATGTTAGCGAATCCCTGGATCCCGGTTGCCTAATCCCGGGATTCTGAATCCATTAAAAATATGATAATCCCGGGATTGAAAACTTATTGGTAACCCCTTGTGTGTCGATAATCCGGTTATTAAATCAAGAGCAGCTGAGAGTTCCCTTTGTATTTGTCGAGTTAGACACACAATTATGTGTGTTCAAATTAAGCGTGTGGTGTGATGATGAGACGACACACAAGTTATGCTTTAAGGGGAGACGCCATATTTGAAGCTAAAATGTAGTCGATGGAGCTATATCACCGAAGCAGAGGGGAAAAATGGAAAGTTTCTTACCTACCCAAGAGAAGTAACTACGGCCTATAGTTGATAAGACCAAGGCAAAGTGAAGTATCTACAAATATTGTAGGTACTTCGCTCTGCCTTTAGCCCAATCAATTTTGAATTGTAGATACTTCGTTTCTCGATACAGGAAAGTACATAAATCAAGAGAATAATTTCTTGGAATTACCACTGGAGCAGTTGTATTTGATGTTCATTTCCCATGGTCACCTGAAGGCGGGCTCAGATATGACTTAAGCGTGATGTTCATGACATGTCTAAGTGTTCGGTGGCACAGGAAAAGCTTTTGAAACTTATTCTAATTCAAAATTTGATATTGATGACGATGTAGAACTAGATTCTTTGATTATAGTGTGAGGTTAATGTCACCCTTATTACGTGACTTCTTCTATCCTAACAAGAGTTTTAGAAGTAGTGCAACATCATTAAGCATTCCCATTGACGTGTAATAAATGCGTGTACTCGTACATCCTTGTTTTTTCCATAATGGACGATTAGGTGCTGCTTTTTAGTCATTCTTTTCTAATTTTCTTGCTATCAGAGGTGCGACGTTTTTAGGTAGCATTTATTAAAAAGGTGACCTGTCAGGTTCGGCATTTACTAGATGGCGTCGTTTATTAGAGGAGACACGGTACACGTCTGTTTCTATCAATTCTTTAGTTTATCTCTAAAGCTATGCTTTTAAACTTTCATGAAATACTCGTATATCAGGCAACTGCCATGTAGGCGATTTAGATATTAACGATTGACATTGTTCGAAAACGTTTCGCTTTCTTTCGTCTACATATAGCTGCGCTATTTTGTCGAAATTTCTTAGATCCTGCTTTCAGAAGTGCTTTTAAAATTCAATCAGAACATGTATCTCGTTAGAGCATACTGAGAGCCAAGAAGGACCACTCATCATTCTTGGAGCAGGTCTTATTCTTCTAATATCGAATATCAGTCGTAATTTTCATTCTAAGGTGATGAAGTTTTGGGTGATCCTATCGAATCCCAACACAATGCAGCAAATATGCCAAAAAGATTGAACTTAAGATTGACAGCTCTAATACATACTAATGCGCTTGTCTAAATTTGCCTTTCAGATTGGCAGATGTTGAAATGATCATCAAAACCATGCCAAAGAGAAGGCAAGAGAAAGCCGTGGAGATGATTAATGATGTGCCTAACACAACAGCCCTGAAAATTGCTCTCGGTGATTTCAGAGGCGCCGGCGGGGATCCTAAACAACGGATATATTTTGATTACATATGGAATAAAAGATTTTATCATCCGAAGCTCAATGCAGCTTATTGCAACAGGGGTCAAGAAAGGGCCATTCAGAATGCTTTCTCATACCCTATCAGTTTAATTTGGGGTCCACCAGGAACGGGCAAGACTGTGACTGGCGTACAGATCACTTTCTGGTATTGCATATTCAATGCAAAGTACAACCCAAAATCGAAAACTGTGAAAGAAGAAAGTGCCACGAGTGGCATTGGTGACGACAATAGTGAGACATCAGACGATTCACAGGATATTCAACCCTCTCCACGAGAAATGTATCCCGCTATTCATCAATCATACACAGTCGTCAGAGGGCGAAAGAAGCGAGAGAGAAACAGCAGTTCTTCCTCAGCGAATGCCATTGAAGAGATACCAGATAATAATATTGTGACGTGGTTTGATTTTCCATCAGTTTCGGAGAAAACATTAGAAGCTCATTTTGAGAATTTGGAATTGGAGGATAGACGACGACAAGTTCTCTATTGCGGGCCATCAAATGACTGCGTTAATTGCGTAGCTGGTGAGTGTAAAGATTCCGTTCTTAATTCTTTTTCAATCGATAATAGTTCAAAGGGTTGAAGATATTACGGTTAAGGAATGGGAGTAAATTTTTAAAGGACATCATGCTCGTGCATCTCAGCAATCACATTTAAGTTAACATACAATGTTAATCTTCAAAATTTTCATTCATAAACGACTAATATATGATTACTTCAGAAATTGTTTGAAATTTGTGCGTCAAGACCATTACTCAGCATATCGAACAAAACAATTTTTTATAATTCATGTTTCACCAACATTATGAAGTGCATTCATGTTCAATTTAAAGTTTGCAACTTCCAAAGGAAAAAAAGGTTGGTGCTTCTGAAGTCTCATGTACATACAGTGTCGTGCAGAAGTATTGCATCAAAGACGTTTACTGCTCTTATTTATGTTTTAAGACATTCATTTTGTTTTTAATTTTCAAACACAAGTATGTTATAGACAAGCGTCATGATAAGTAGTAAGCCTATATTGAAAGTCTACTCTGGACAGTATCTGTGGGTATGCATATTAGACTATACCTGCATATGCAAGCTTGTTAACGTTTATTTCTTTTGCAAAAAATAACTTTGCTTTTGTGGATCGGGTGTGGATGAAAGACTGAATTTTGGAAATGCGGATCTGGAAAATGAATTTTGTCCACCTTTGAACATTCACAAATCATGGTTCCTTTTCAAGAGTCTTCCTGTCTTCTCTGGAGAAGTACGGAGAAAGCGAACCTATTCTTCGAAGACAGACCCATCATGTAAGAACAGATCATTCTGCGTTCTGTTGTTACCACTCTTTGTCAACCTTAAACTTTCATGGTCCGTGTTTCACAGACACACATCATACACTTCGCCCTTCATCCACAAAGGCGTTGCCCTCGATGCTAGAAATGGTGACCATTCACAAAACTTCCTCCAAACTTATTGACCTCGTGCAGATAATGCAGCCCATGAACCACCTCCGTCGCCTATGAAGTAAATGAGGCGACGAAGTCTGCTTACATCCTGATTGGTGTAACCTGTCACTGATATTTGACCGAGTTGGTTGAACGAAAGCGCATCTGGTCTCGACAGAGTTTCACATAAATAGCAACACACCTAAGGCTAGGCTCCTTTATGTGTGCGTCTGTAAGTAGCAGACTGTAGACTATGGCCCTGCGAGTACTCGAAAATGTCGGGTCGACTCGAATTTCGAGCTTGACCGCTCGAGGACTCGAACGGCGATCAGAATTCGAATCGAGTTGGCGAACACGTGTAAAAATATATCGCGTTCGCATTCATTCTTATTTTGATTACATTGAATTTCTTTAATGACCTACTACTTTAACGCGTTTAGTTAGCATTATGTTTTGTTCACAGCAATACTGTTGAAGTTGCAATGAAATGTTCCCTAAATTCAGTCACATTTAACGACGGCCAATCACATCAGCCAAAGGGAGAAGAGAAGGGATCGCAATTTTCCGTTTTTTGGTGAAATTAGTCTAATGTAAATATTTCAAATTTATGTATTCAAACCCCGGTTTTTTTGGGTGAATTGCTATCCCTGGAGAAGATTAATTATTTCTATCTCAAAAACTTATCTTTGCAAAACGCAATTCGGACCTGTTATTTTAGCTTATCAGACATTTTGTTGGCTATTTTTGGTTTATCTCACGCACGTAAATACTCACTCTGGCAGCTGTTCAGAAATCATAATTTATTTCGTATTTTAGTAAGTATACGCATGTACATTGTTATCACATTTTGTTGAAAAACGAAAAATGATTCAATACACTACTCACAAAAAATTGCACTCATAAACTTAAGTAAACAGGTTTCTCATTAAGGCTCGGGGAAAATCACGATCAGCTGCAAATGATAGATTGATGATGTGCTGTTCTCTAAAGTGATAAATAGCTACACAAGCTGTTTAATTGCAATAGACTGAATAGAGTACTATTAGATAAATACACAAAAATCGATAAATGCACATTGCAATGGTGGACAACTTGAATAAAAACTGCGAACTCCGTTAATTTCTAAAAATATTAAAATAATAGGACCTGCTCTGACATTTAATAACGACCAGTAGAAACAGCACTTCATAACTGCGAAAAATACAGGTTTAAGTTAACTAGTTAAAGATGAAATTGATCTTTTGTCAATTTCCTAGTAGTAATTGATCGATGCTCTCTCTCACCCTGTACGGTTTTCAGAATAATGGCACGCTTGCTTAATAATTATTGTATAATATATCCACAAGATAAAATAAATACAATGCCTAAACAAAGTGTTCTAAAAAATTGATTACAAAAATAATTTAAATAAATGATTGGATGCCTAGAATTTTTAAATGTGTGTAATGTATGACTAATGTCCACAATTACATATACTTAACAAAGGATAACCCACTCACTCGATCAACGATTTGCTTCGCCATATATCTTATTTTCTAATTCTCTTCATTGCTTTTATTGGCCTAAGTAGGCCTAAAGACATTTTTGCCTCTTAATATCTTTGAAAATTTTGCCCGACTCGATTCGACTCGAGGTTGACAAAAGTCCGACTCGCAGGGCCCTAGTGTAGACTTAATGGAATTGGAGTTAACACCTTTTCGACAATTGCAGGGAAACTTAAGTCGAGTTGATGAACCAGGAAGTCATCATATCAGCAGCTTGATAGATGTTTTCTCTAGATTTACCCCCAAGCCTTTCTTTGATAGGTAATCCTTCAATGCTTGTGACTTTTGACAAAGTCCTCTCCACTCTCTGCAGGCAATACTAGGTCATCAGTATAGCTTGCCTAGAACGCAAATAGCAATGGGTTCAGTACTGACCGCTGATAAAGTATAGAATTTACGTTGAGGGTTCGCTGTATGATGATGCATCACAGCGGTCACCAACCTCTCACAAACATCAGCCTTCCGCAGTCCCATAACTATCCTTTTCCTAGGGATATTCTGTCGAAGACCTCTTCAAGGCTCCATTAATGCGAAATAGAACTGCAACGTTTTCATATCTGAAATCTGCATGTCCTTCATAAAGATGTAATGCAAATCTACATAAAAGTCGCTATATTTGGATTTTCTTTCAGTGCTTTGGCATATTCGAAGATATTTGGTTGCAATAATAATATTTTTTCATTTTTATCATATTCAGATACTTGTGTCTCTTATCCTTATTTTCAAGTAACTTATCCTATTTCATGTATTGACATTCTGATTTAATTTTTGAAATGTCAGTGCGATGTAAATCACCTTATACCGTTCACCTTAATCAAGAACGGTACTCGTATTCCTCTATGCTTGCATTTCTTAAAATGTAGGGACGAATGCAAGCCAACAGCGGCAGCGGCTGTTACAGATAAATTCTGAACAATGCCACTCAGTCTTGAATTCGATTTTTCTAATTCTTGTTGATTTATTATTTGTGGACTTCTGTTACATAGGGTGACCGCACATACCCGAATTTTGAAATGTCATGTTTCACGCATCTTGTATAGCATTGTTTTTGTTTTTCAAAACAGTTTATACTTCGGTTCTTGCAACTTGTGATTTGAAAAAATGATGAGAATAAAAAATGAATAATAAAAATAATGAAAGTATCTCATGAAATTTTTTTGTCAGACTGTTTCTGTTTTTTGCACAGCCTTGCTTTTTCGTCATATTTTCCTGATGTTGTACATCAGTTTTGATTAGCGAGTGAAAATTGACAATGCATTGTGCCAGTGACTATTCTTTACTACTTACTAACTTGGGAATATATGGCAACAAAAAATACCTGAAATATACCCGAATTTTATTTTTGTAGCCGTGCGGCCACCATGGTTACATTTAGCGATTGATTTATTTATTTTACAGAACATCTACGGACAAAGGTGGAGAGTGGCACCATTTCAATAGTTCGCGTGTTCAGTGAGCAGATTGAAGTGAAAGAATTCCCGATTCCAGGCGAGGATGCTAATTTCTCTCGTCTCTCAACTGGTTTAGAAGTCCCCGAGAATCTACTTGAAATCAGTCTTCATCGTCTTATTCGTCTTGAAGAGAAGCCATTCCAGAAGGAAATTCTTCAATTTGATAGGGCATTCAAAAAAGTGTTCAAATACCTCAAAGGTGAACGATTGGACTTACCTGACGGATGTCGAGATATGGCTCATCACAAGGTTCTGTCAAAGATTCGTGAGGCGACGATGAATTATCACAAGGTTCTGTCCACAGCCAAAAGTTTAGAACTACGACGGCATGATGTAGTCTTGTGCACTTCTGCAGTCAGTGCTTCTCAGTTCGTTCAGAAAAATTGCCGATTTTGTCAGGTAAGCTGTAATGCTAATAAAAGATGCGAGGGTAAGTGAAATAGCACACATAGCTGCTGATCTTCTTCCTGTTTCCCGGGATGGACGAGGTTGCAATGCCCCGTTTCCATTTCAGTGATCTAGAGCAATGTCTTCCTTCACCTCTTCAGTCTCCAGGTCTTCTTGGATACATGCCGCAAGCCTGCTTGGGTCTTCCTGGGGTGACCGCACAGAAACGATGTTAGATAGTGATTTGTTAGTGACGGGCAGATCTCAATGAGTGAATGATAGAGATTTGTTAGCCAGACTGTGTTTCTGTGCGGTCGCCCCTGGTGGTCGGCGAACATCGACCGACAAGTAGTACACTCCACTGATGGTGTTATAATTAGTTTCTTTCACATGGACGTCACATGGACCAGCATTGACGTCTTTGCCGCACACGAAGTGGAAGTTCGAGCAAGTCACAGCGTCTCACTACTTCCTTGCTTGAAACTTAGTCTTTAAACCTGACCTTTGCCATGTACCTCAAAATTCTTCTGTCAGCACTTCTAAGAAGCTCAACCAGCTTCAGGCTTAGTGTCTACGTTCCGCGCCATAGATGGGGACCGATCATTTTACGCATCTCTAACACGATATGGACTCTACACTTCTTTGTTGGTAAGAAGACTAGCCAAATAACTTCACTTCGACCACGAAGTTCGAAACCGCTCCTTCTGCACGTGCCTCTGAGTCCCACGACCAGGGTTCATACGGTTTGTGGTAGTTGGTAAAAATTTGTGAATTTTGAAAATAATTTCAAGTCCCTTGAAAGCCAATTTGTCATTTTTTTCAATTGAATTTCACGTTTTTTCAGAAAATTAAAGAATTTTTGCACGAACATAGCTAAATGTAAGTTTTTAATGTAGATAAATTTTGTAGATGCTTCACTTTCACGATCTTAAAATCACGAAGTCAGACCTCCTATTGTCACAAAATTCGATAATTCGTTACAAGATCATAGCGTATGTCCAAATTTTGTGAAGGTCATAAAAGAATTTGTCAGGTGAATCGGGGATGGACAAACCAAACATTAGCACATCTTTTGAATTAGAATTATTCAAGTCTATAAAATTCAAGTTTCGAACCACGTTCTTGAAATTGGGATCAGACTCTTTGCACAAAATGCGTTGACCTTTATTCGTTCACCTGTCTGCCAGTGTAGACAATCGATTTTTGAAGTGATGCCATAACCAATGAAATGAACGTGGCAAAATTTCATTACCAAGAAAATTTTCATGTCAAGTACCTGTAATGATGAATTCAAAGTTCTATCAAATTTCCATCTTACCAAACATGACTTACAATCATGCGTAGTTCACCTGTCTACCGGTGTAGACATTTACAATCGTGATTTGCACAAGCAGATTAATTCTCATTTTCCCTTGAATTACTTTATTCAAAATATAATCTATGCAGTTGATGAGCGCATAAATGCTACAAACTATCAGGAAAGCTCTACAACAAGCTGAATATCATCAGGTACCGTAAAACATTGTCCTACATGTAGTAGGCTTACACACCCTAACTCTTGATATCTTGATGTGCTGTGCAATGTAATGAAGTGAAGACAAATTGCAAGTTTCAAATAATTATTCAGTAACTTGATGACACGGTCGGCCACATTGTCATTTCAATATTGGAATTTCTTCGGTAGATGAAAATATGTCAGTGCTCACAGATTTCGAGCATGCGACTACATACTGTCTGGTGCTATTGCTGAAAGTCTAGCTCTCCGACAGCGTGATTAATTGCGTAATTATAAGTCAAAAGCAAGAATGATGAAATCAGTCGTCGATTTCGCCATGCGGCATGCCGGGCAAAATCCACCAGTAGGAGAAAGGCAATCCTAACCCGGGGAAAACAAGTCTGGAAGTGACAAAATTTAGAAATCAACAGGAAGACAAAGTGTTCCGTGCTTGATTGGTGTCCTATTCAACATGCTGACAACATCCTGTTTTCAGTGCGCATGAAATTATCAGCAGCATTTCTTTGCTAAGCCATTAGCTGAATTACACTTCACAATGAAGTCGTAGTTCCGTTTTACAGTGTACCTTGTGATATTATCGACAACTTTACTACTAGGCCTGCTTGTAGCTGCATCCAGGGTGTATAACGCGGGAAATTTGATTTCTGTAAAAAATATGACTTTGAATAAATGATAAATTATATGTAACAATCGGTTAATCTTGAATTCCAAGTGGCATCAATCATAGAAAAGAACCCACATTGGGCATGCACGGTAGCCTTTATTGTTTATTCAAATCTGCGCATGTTATCTAATCATGCAATATATCTATCCGTTCAAATATCCACCACTAATTTTAAAACTTATAACCAAAGATAATCAGCAAGCAAAAAATGTACGTGTTACAGATTCTGTGAGATGTGCTTATAGAATAAAACATTTTTCTGTTAATTAGTGAAATGAGAAATATAAGGATAGTATTTTTGTGCTTTTGTAATATCGGCAATTAAATTGTCATATTAAAAAGAAAATGTCAAATAAATAAAAGTGTATTCCTGAAGTCTCTCTTATGGGATGGGGAAAAAATAAAAGTGTAATCCTGAAGCTTCTCTTATGGGAAGTTGAAATCGATTGCTGTCGTAGGCAACCATTTGCAGTGTTATTTGAAGTTTTAAATAAATTGTTTTGCTATTTGTCATATTTTGAGTTGAATTGGAAAGAGCCAATATTGAAAGATCTTGATTTATTTTCGTTGTTTATTACAACTAATTTCTGTTAGCTTCCGTTAACTATCTTCAGGTATAAAAGGAAGGAAATTAACAGGCTCAGTATAAAATTCAAGATTCACTGACGTCTATGTACAAAAGTCTATGTCACAATGACACACAGATTGCATATAAAAGACTGGATATTAAAGGAGGGGTGGGCTATGAAACAGGTAGTATTGGGTTACATAGCGCCAATAGCATCTTAATGATCACCTGACTAGATAGGAAAACACAATTTTTTAATAAATACTTGTATCGAGAATTTCTCGAGTCTTCTCTCATTGGTGAAGATAGGCATGATATAAATGAAAATATCGAATTTCCGCTATGATTGTTTCATGCAGGCCTACAAATAGATTCATTTACTTGTACCTATACTAATGGTTTAGCTAGTGAGAAATAAATAGTGTTAACGTGCCATAACAGAAACACCAACAGTTCAGCTTACTATGGCTTCTCGCAATGAATTTACTTCAAAATCTCACTCATGTGATTTGTCTACACAGGTAGACAGGTGAACGAAACATGATGGATAAAAATTTGAACGATAGAGAGTTAAATCAGCCATTTTTATGTTGAACGAAGAGAAAATCCATAATATTGATAAACTAAGAGATGAGAACTTCTATCGAATTGACGAGGAAAGCAAACGCCGTATTTAATCCAATTACTGTCGTAATTAATTTTACAGTAGTTGACATTTTGCGAAATAGGGAAATGATAACGACAATGCGAGAGGAGATTATACGATGACATATGATAAAGCTAAAGTTTCCTGAGATAGGCCTTTATCTTTATTTACCAGGCGTAGTCTATAGGTTTTTATGAGTATACATGTGCATGTAGATAGGAAAGAGTGAATTGCTAAACTAAAGTGAAACAGCTGTTTTGAGATGTGCAATTAGTTTATTCCAATAATTTCATCGAGTTTTCAATAAATACTACTACTTTTTAACACACCAATGACATTTCGTTTAAGAGGTTCTAACATTATTAATTAGTATTTGATGCCTCCAAAAAGCAAAATGTATTGGATTTTGCAAAATTTTTATTGGATTGCGTACATGCATCTGACATTTACTCTTGGCATGGCTGCACGTTTACATAAGGGTTTGCTTTGAAGATGAGATATGTGAACTAGGCTTGCTGATGATTCCTGAAATTAGAGGAAATGGCAGCTATTCAGGTCTCCCTATTTTTCAACTGAGGATGCAGCTCAATATTTAGATATTCTATTTATATTGTTTTCGCAAAAAACAGCCTTTTAATTATTACTGACGCACTAACTTAGGCGATTTGTCAGTAGTGTGCTTAAAGTAATGTTTAATGAATGGCCGTCGAAATTTCACTAACTTGCTAATTATAAATCTCAAATTTACCCCGAGGATGACTGAAACCTTAAATAGGGAGTTGTGTCGATGTTGAGATAGTGAACTAGGCCAGCTGATGATTCCTGATGCTAGAGGAAATTGCGGCTATTCAGGTGGCTTCCCAGTTTTCAAGTGAGGATTGAATGTTTAATTGTTATATTTACAAGTTATTTTGAAATATACAGAATGTTGAAGTACAATGGGCCTATGTCAATTCAAAATGGTCTTGATGAAATGGTAAGGAAAACCACAAAATGATTTTATTGATAAGTGAGGCGATTTCATCAACATCTAAAACCTAGGTCTCTCTTAAAATTTCAGTCGAATGCTCAATAGCTTCTAACAGTTTGAAAAGTCATATTTAGGCCTACTTTCACGAAATGTCAGAGACTATTGACCTCTTGACTAAAAGTTTTGCAGAAGCCTAGATTTTGTATGCTGTTGAAAGCGTTCCTGCTTTCTGTTTTGAATTCCAGTTTGCGGCTTTCCTTTTGTGTCAAGACTTTGTTTCAGGACCATTCTGTAAAATTGCCAATTTGACCTTGAAATGTATCAGTACAACAGCAATTTATAAAACGAAGAAATGGCTTCTTCATTCTTGATATTTTAATATTAACTATTTCAATAATTTGCAACGGCCTAGAAGCGTTTTTTCAACTGTAATCGTATGACAATTGTTACATTCTCTTAGATCACATGCGAGTACATGCACATCTCACACACTACTGAACGGTAAAAGTGCATTTCTTCTTCAGGTTATCATTGATGAGGCCGGAATGTGCACAGAACCTGAAACCTTGGTTCCTTTAGTTCCTGTCGATGGACCAGAATCAGCATCCGCAGCCATCGAGAACGTTGTATTAATTGGTGATCACAAGCAGCTGCATCCCATTATTCATAACAAACAGGCGGCAGAACTAGGACTAGAGCGATCAATGCTGCAACGTCATTGGACAGCAGGAATGAGAAATGGTGTTAACAGAACCATGTTAAAGGAACAATACAGAATGGTAAGATCTTAGTTATATTTACTTATAATAAGGGAAGTTGGACGAACAAAATAACCGTGCTGTTGACTTTGACTGTCATTGTTGGATATCATGAATTTTCTTGATCTATGATTGTTGGTGCCATGAAGACAATGCTTGAGGGTCACACTTTGACCTTCACTAGTTCTTTTACAATGGAAGAGTAAGATACGGGGCATGAAGACTAAAACCTACAGCAAGCTACAAAAGGAGTAAATGCAACAATTTAAGGCGGGGTGAGACCAATTTGCGCGAAACAACTTTCTGGGATTGAAAAATTCCATGAAAACGTTCAGCATATTCTAATGTAGTTTTGTATGCTGATTCCGAATATGACATTTACAAAATCGCTCATCGAACTGTTTTTGAATAAATCGATATTTATTGATTTCAGAGATTTCCACATATAACAACCTGATCAATAATTATTAAAAAAAGCTGTCCGTGTTATTTACCTGTATTTTCTATTATGGTAAGCCTCTGTGATCAAAAATCTGCAATTTATAGAAGAAGCCATCGAGCTGTTTTTGAATAAATCGATTTTTATGGATTTAAAAAAGCTTTCCATATATGGCAAGCTGATCAATGCTTTTTCAAAAAATTGTTCGTGCTATTTATCTGCAATTTTTGCCATAGTATGCCTCTGTAATTAAAAATATGCAATTTATACAAGAAGCCATCGAGCTGCTTTTGAATAAATCGTTATCTATTGATTTAAAAAAGCTGTCCACATATGGTAACCTACATGTAATCAATGTTTATTGAAAACGAAGACTCAAAATGTGCTTTTTACGTTACATATGATCGCACTGTTTAAACTGCGTTGAATGGTGCATATTTTAGCGAGTGAATAGCATGTTGAAGTTGATAACTCATTATTTACTTTTTAATCAGGTCGCTGTTGTAATTTTGCAGAATCGGGGATAAGTCATTTAACGGCCATATTTTCATTTGTTCATCCATCCTATCTCCATTACACACAACAAGATCGTTCATATTGCTTATCAGTTATGTTAGTACACTTATTGTAGCCCACCTCTCCCACTAGTTGACAAACATTTTACATATAAATGTATGCCCTGAAAATGGACTCCATCACTTTTTGATGAATATGACTTTGAACGCCATTTTTTCTTTTTCTGTAAATTTTATAGTAATTCTGTAAAATGCAGCAAGTTATTCATATAAAACGTGTATTGATCAGCTTAAGCTCTCGCTGCCTCTTTGCAAGCTGGTACGGCAGAAGCTGACAATTTCGATACGTTCATGCGATTAAATCGCAACGCAAAAGGCAAATCATCGCGAGCGGCCGCTGTAGTGTGACGTCATTGTACTTGTAGCTAAACTCTTTGACACAGATATCAACAATGAAGGAAGATAACACGTATCCATGAATAGCGAAGACCAAGAACAATTAAATTAGAATTAAAAGTATACAGAAAAGGAAAATAATGCTGCAAATAAAGTACCAGAGGTGTTATACCTCAAACTAACAGGCAATCAAATATGTACTCTTTGTGAATGCATAATACTGGAGAAGTGAGTCGAATCTGCACGGCCTCAGCTATGCGGAGCTTAAAAGAGGAGCGACAAGACCTGACAATCCTGAAGAAAGTATTGTCTTGTAATTGCTGGCAAGCAACGGCATGTCGAGTCAAAGCTGAAGAAGGTGGAGCTGAAGATCTTGGGCGGGGCTTTCTGGACAGACACCACTTCGGAATATGCTCGTCGATGCGCTTCCACAAAGGTGCGGCCGCTCGCGATGATTTGCCTTTTTGCGTTATGATTTAATCGCATGAACGTATCGAAATTGTCAGCTTCTGCCGTACCAGCTTGTAGAGAGGCAGAGAGAGAGCTTAAGCTGATCAATACACGTTTTATATAACTTCCACATTCTCATTGTCCTATATAAATTCGCTCATACTAAACAAGCAAAAAAAACAGTTCCACTGTGGTCAGAAACTTCAATTTTGTGTTTGTGATTGCCATGTGAATACTCCGAAAGTCGTGTACATGTGAAACACATAACCTCTGACAATAATCAGTCTTACAGAATCTCGATAGACTTTTTCGAAGCAAACGAAATAAACTCTTCAGACAGTAGACATTGAGCGCATATCAAACGGTGTTTCGGGTGAACAGACACCAATCGCATGTAAGTCTGAACAAGCAGAAATTCAATAATGAAAACAGAACAGCAGAGTTCGAGAGTGAGCGAATGAAGCTATGATTACTAATCAGATAGTTGTCAACAAGCAAACAGAGGAATGTATGGATAATGACTTTATTATTGACAATAAAAAATAAAATAAATTATTGACAATTGTTGTTAAAGGGTCATCACGAACAACAATCGAACTGTAAATGATAACATGGACATCATGTTGTCATGTAAATGTCATGCATTATAAGGTCGCTAATGGATGTATCCCCGATTCTACACAATCTACGTCAATGACTTGATCAAAAAGTAAATAATGAGTTATTAAAACAACACTGATAGCATGTTATTTGCTCGCTAGAATTTTCACAATTCAACACAATGCAAGCAGTGCGATCATTTTAGTTATGCTAGTGTTCAACTTTAAGCAAAATGTGGCCATTTGTGTACTTTCTTAATCCGATGACCGGACAGCTTGCACACTCAGGTCATCTCCCTCATGTAGCAATTTAGTGATGGACTGCCAGCGGAAATTCTCGTAGCTACAGCGGTAGGTGACTGCACAGAGAGTGCACAAGATGTCGGACATGCCGCGATGCTGAAAACTGTCGAGAAGCTGCAACTTATTAGAATTTGAAATTTAAATTAGATTTATTATAAATGTTGTTATATTTTTTTGAGTTGGATAATCTTCAAATAGTTGTTGGATTTATTGCAATTTAAATTAGAATGAAGTGTTTTAAATGCAAAGAATCAATTTATGGCATCCATGTAGCTCACGTTATCTGTAAAAACTGCATTGAATAGAAAAGTTGGTTGAAAATTCAATATTGTAACCCTTGCCGATTCACCATTTTGTTCTCGTACATAGACGTTCATGACATGATGGTCACATATCGTCCTTTACTAACAGCTCAATACGTGCAGCTATAGTATACGTGTACGGTAACCGTTTGTAATGGCACGTTGTGCACCGCCAATATTCTGTGCAATTTCAAAGAATCTCAATTGGATGATTTTAAGCGCCCTGCTTTAAAATCCTTAACTAACTTTAGTTCTATGATCTTTCACATGGCATTATTTCCGACGTGAATTAGGCTTCCATCTGAATTTCCATGCCGCTAGAATTTGGTCAGATGCGAAAGAGGCGTCCATCATCTCCTGTCTACATCATAGCGTTGCTTTAGATATAATAAGGGTACCCAGCATCTCCTGTAATCCTTTACATATATCGTTGTTGGTTTGTATGTGAAGAGGCGCCCATGTCATGTGATTTTCTCTAGTATCTGCTTTAATAAGAAGGTTTCATGAGTCCGTTCTACGACTGTCAGTTCTGAAGTGAGTAGGGTATCATCTTCCTTTGTGAGAAGCGCTGTCAGCTTTGTCAAGCCGTCAAAGTTAAGGCAGAGATGACATATTCGCCCTCTCATAGGATAAGACGATTCATCACTTAATTCTTTTGAGGAATGGTTGTATACAAATCTCTTACAACTTATAAGGGTCATATATAGGAGCGCCTATGTACAGGGATTGAATGAAATTCTAGGATGACCAAAAGCATTTCCTCCTGAGTATTTTTCACTCGGGGGTGGCGGCAAGCCCCAGCCGTCATAGGTCCAACGCTCCTTTGAGAATCCTGCCTACGTTCCTGGTGATGACTTATTCCAGACTAGTGTCACAATAGACAACAGACAACGATCACAATAGCTTTAGGCATAAATTAGAAATTAAATTGACAGGTCAGCTGTCACAAGCATTTAGGCCCCTATGTTAAAATTCATGCCTTGTTCATTTCTTGTAATCTGCCTCTTAAATAAAAGTTCGATGAAATTTACAATGGACCAAATCAGGGAATCTAAATTGGATTTAGGATCTAAGAATCGCTAAAATGATGTTTTGTTATATCACAAGAAATGTTCAAGTGATAGAAAACCAAGCATATTGCTTACAGCCTACTTGCTTCAATATCAACTGTTTTAATGAGGATCCATTTGAATATGACTTCATGAATCAATTGTAATGTACAAGCAGACTGCATTTAGCAATGGGAATTGAATCAGGATGATTTAGGCTATATATAATTTAACTATTTTCTAATGTTTTGTGCGGGGCGTGTTCAAAGTAATTACTTCCCAATGAGCGAACAGTGTTGACAGTTGAAGGCTCACAGTCTGGTCACCATTATACTGTATATGGAGTATGAACAGAATCAAGTCTCCTTATTGCTGCCACAGTCAACTTCCGCTGACTACAAAATTCAGAAGCAGGGATAGGACATCCAGCAGCAAAAATTGTAATTTTTGCCATAATGAAATTGGTAAAACGTAGCTAGTAAAGCAGAAACTAAAACCATGCTTCGTTACAATCGAAATTATCAGAGTAAATCTACTCAATGCTACAACCTAATTGCAATTCGTATTTAACAATGAAAATTTTTAAAAATGCTAGTTCAATCATCTCATGTAATGCCTTTACTGCATGTTGTTCCATAAAAAGATAATAATTAATAGTGAGGCTGCTATATTAAAATTTGCTGCAAATTATTTACTGATTTTGGAGAGTAAGAGAATTTCAATGAATTGTTGTGTAAATTGAAGCCTTCATATTGATAAACATCATTTATATCGAACAAGTCAGTTGGATAGCCTAGGGCCGGTATTGTCGCAATTTCGGAAGTTCAAATAATGGCCACTGTCAAATATTGCCTTCCTGATTTTAGAACTTATCCTATAGTCGATTTACCCTGCTTCATGTCATTCCATTTCGAGCATTATTGTAAGAGATGTGCATTCATCTACAGAAGGAATATGAATTGATTTAGTTGGTTAGTTTTCTCGATGCAACAACTTTTCGATTGAAACCAAGTCGAATTTAAACATCACAAAAAATATCAAATTACAGGCAAAATAACAGTTTCGAAGCTACCAGAATAGTGATGAACTGAGGGAAAATGTATGTGATAGAAAGATAAATTTACGTTGAAATCAAATCGGAACTTCAAATTTTACTGGTAATTATTGTCCGTTACAACACTAAATAATTACCCTTTACAGCAGTAGCACATACAGTCGTAAATTGAATTTGCTCCATCCCAATCCATATTTAAGCTGTTAATGAGCACCAACGTGTACATGTACTTGAATGAGCAAGTGTGTACTCGTATATCTTGGTGTTTTGAGACAATCTTCTAATCATTTTCAGCATCCAAGTATCTGCGAATTCCCGTCTGTTTATATCTACCAGGAGAAATTGATGACCAAAGTCAATCATTCATGGACTGGTCTTGGTGAAGAAGATATAAAGTACAAGGAATATTGGACAGGATTAAATGCAAAAGAAGTTGCGAGGGGTTACTATAAGGAAGCTTTGAAAAATGGAAATGCAAATGTCGTTCATGGAGAATGGAAAGGCATCAATCGGATAGGTTTTAAGTAAGCATGCTGTTTACGGATATTTTTCCATCATTCTGATAGAAACAAAGCGGAATTCTACCGAAAGATGAATCTATTTGGCATCTGTATGCCATCAGTGAAGACTTTCAGAAACTCGACCGCTAGAATAA
This sequence comes from Prostheceraeus crozeri, assembly GCA_907163375.1. NCBI lineage: Eukaryota > Metazoa > Platyhelminthes > Polycladida > Euryleptidae > Prostheceraeus > Prostheceraeus crozeri. Next base: position 26,899 of record CAJQUW010000451.1, on the reverse strand, counting down.
GACAGTAAATTGTCAGTTACCAATAATAGCGCTGTCAATCAACATTTCCATGAAACATGTTTGACCTTGGGACATTAAATAGCCAGACATTTGAAGCTAACGTGCATGTGAGCATCTGTATTCATCGTCTGAGGTAATTGTGAAACATATTTCATAGGCGTGTATAGTTGTAAAAAGAATCTGCTTTTTTCATGATATATTTTATATGTTTTATTGTTTTTCTAATATATTTGACGAGAATTGCGGTAATACTTTGGATGAATTAAATTAATTTCTACCCTGAAAGGCTTAGTGGATCAAAGGAAAACATACAAAAAGACGTCTTTAGTGTGGGAAAGTCTTAAGCTAGCATGCTCTTAATAAGAGCATCTTGAGATTGATTTTCACTGACTGACATTTTATTGTTCATTTCGGAATGAATTGCTTATCATTTTTTTTCAGTTCATTTTAATACACATGCTCACCTTTGTATTTGTATGAAATAAGTGAGCCAGATTAAGCTAAATTAAAGAAAAATCGAAATAAATGAATAATAAATAATTATAGAGATAATGATAGAAAACACAAAGTGACTATTTAAAAGTGTTAGTGTTATGTCGTCAAAGAGATCAAAGGTTGACAAAACGATAGAAATTACAGCAAAAACAGTTCTTGATGGTTAGGGATATTCACTCAACACACGTCACTCATTCAGCGCACTCAACACATTAAACATCACTGAAAACGCTCAATGTCACTTTCATCGTCGAAATTAAATGAGAGGCAATCATTTACAAAATATCTTGAAGTCTGCTGCTACACGCAATTTTCAAGAGGTTAGCAACCTTGCTATGCTGATGCTGGTGATAATCAGTCATAGCTCCGAAATTCCACACACGATGTCATTCTGCCACGGCAGATTTAATCATCACTGTTTGTAGTAGCAGAGTAAACTGTGCTCGCTCTACTTGTATTACGAAAGTGCATTTGTGAAACGATTGATCTGCTGAAGTTTATGCAACATTATTCATACACAGAAGGCGGAAGGGATTACATCGGCTTATGAATTGTGGATTATTTCGAAAAAAGAAAAGACGCTTTTAGAGGAAAAACATGACAAAAGAATTTTTTAAAAATCATTAAAACCCTTGTTTTTAGCCATGCTTGAACATATTTTACGTATATATTTAAGTATATAATTTATGATACCAAAAATATGAAATATTATATTTTAAATATCGCAACCCTAGTTGGTTGCAATTTGTAATTGCGTTTTGAGCATGTGTCTTTTCGAAATCATGACTTTGAAGTATAATAGCCTAAATAACCAAATCAAAAAATCTCGTGGACTAAACAGACGAATGGTAAAAACTTGTAGAGAGCTGTCAACTGTCAGACCTCGGAGCTAATATTGTCACTGCTGTCGAATTGTAGCACTGTTATTGAAGGACTGGAGGCTATAAACTCACACTTGTGCTCAATTCCTCAGTCACTTGAAGATATACACATCGGTGACCAGAAATCTGTTCACAGTGTCGGAAGATTTTTCAGTTTCGCCAATGCTTATTCAGAAGATGATTATGGATAGTTCCTGCACGAAGGCGTCTTCTGATCTCCCAATGCGACTTTTAGCATGTGAGTACACTTCTTTCCGATCTCCTTTGTAAACTGATTCGAGCATCCATTGAAGAATGTGTGGTCCTGAAGTTATGGAAGATCTCCTCCACATCGCTATACGAAAGTGTCATCACCTGATATACATGATTCACGGCCTATTAGTGCACTTTGTTTCCGGCTAAACTCAGGGAAAATGTTGTTGCGAAGGCATTGAAACCATATCTACTTCGGAGCTAAGATGATTCACAATTCGGTTTTCGGTCAAAATCATCCACTCTGTGTGCGGAAATTTCACTACACGACCACCTCACCTAGTACCTTGACCGTCCAGGTACGTTTGGTGTACTAATTGTGTCTCATGACTTTCAAGGTTTGACAGATTGAGAATGGATATCATCATCCGGCAGTTGATCGGCTCAAAATTTCCACTGAATCTTGTTATGTTGACAATGAACTATATGATATGGCAGAGGGCGGGAGGACCATAATTCAATGCGAATGTAAAACCAATTTCAATACTCTCCCGATATGTTTAATGCCGAGTAAAATGAATAGAAAATAAAAATCGCCAGACGTTTCGGGTCCAGACCCTTTGTCAATGGCAGAACACTTAATAATGAATGACTTATGCACTTTTACACTTGTAGCAGAACAGCTCCTGCTGTTTCGTGACGCCTGTTCATGCTTGGCTTGTGCAAGTTGATAAGTCGCGATTCCACCAAACTTGTTTCAACCGAATCATTCAGACATCTCAAATATTCAACGCTAAAATCTTCTATGCTACTGACGTCACAAATTTTGGTGTGATCTGACAAAGCACCTGCACTATTTTTGTTTTTAATACTATTGTAGTGTTCATTATACCTTACATAAAAAGGACGAGAAGTTTTTCCTATGTACTTAGCATTACATTTATTACACGTGAATTGATAAACCACGCAGTTCTTTTCACAGTTAAATTTCTCTGGTAGCTGGTTACATACTTTACAATTATCATGTTTTTTTATTGTTGATTTGGTTTTCAAGACATTGCGCAACTTTTTGTTACCGCAACTTACAAACCGCACATTCAATTTATGTTTACGAATTAAGTAATTGATTTTTCTTACTAAACTATCACTTATGTAGGGTAACTTTAAAACGCACTTGTCGGTATTGTCTTTGTTATTTTTCCTAGTTGGTCTCTTTGCCATGACAAAATCCTTTTCATTATATCCGTTAGCCTTAAGTGTATTTAGGCATTGCTTTTCCGACTGAGTCACCTTATCTTTACTGAGTGTTTCATTACATCTCTCATGGACGCTCAAAATACTTTGTTTTACGAAATTTGATTTTACACTACTAGGTAGCCAACTGTCCTTCTTTAATGTATTTCCTGAGGCTAGCTCTTTAGTGTACTTTTGATACATAATCTTTTTATTCTCTATCCAAATTGTTAGATCTAAAAAGTTGAGTTTTCTTCTTTCAGGAACTTCAAGAGTAAATTTTACGTTATCGTCCATTGCGTTAAATAGAAAAATTTACGTAAAATTTACTCTTGAAATTACTATTGAAATTACTCCGTAATCTCAAATCCGAATTTTGAGTGGGTTTTTGAACTGAGAAAAATTTTCGGGGACGTCTTCCACCCCCTTCCACAAAATGCTTCTGACTTATATGACAGAGGTCTTTCAAAATCAAAGTCTGAGTGGTATTTTAATCTAGAAACATTTTGCCTAAGTAACTGAAAATATTTCGACAATGCCCCTTCCTGAAAAATGTTTCTGAGTCCGGACGTCATAGTTTTAGAAATTCAAAATTTGAGGTGGGATTTTAACTTAGAAAATGTTTCGATGGCGTTCCCCCTCCCTACGCAAGTTTGTCTGTAGACCAGCCCTGATTAGGTGGAGGTGGTCCAATGGATGTGACATCGTGCACATGTTTCACGTGTTTGGAGGTTGCGCTGATACAGAAGAGCAGTGGCAAGCACGTTTCCCATCCAGGCCAGCGGATTTCAGTTTTATGCCGATGTGGTGTTACTGTCTCAATGTCGAATACCGGAGCATTTTGCTGCTTGCCCCCGATCACATCAAGTTTGAACCCGAACCTGTGGCGCAGCCGTCAAGCTTTGACCAAGTGCGGCTTATTCAACGGCTGACGCCTCTGCTGCAGCGTAGTGGCCACCTATGACAAATTCCATGGGCCCTTCTTCGCCCTCTACCAACAACGCTGAACTATGATGATAGCACAACAGCAGAGCGGAAGTTAATCAAAGAACCAACATATACAGTGTTTTCAATATTTATCCTTCATCATTTTGGAATAAAATGGATTAGCATGTCTTTAGCTAGAACATGCTAATTTATCAAATTATCTCAAACTAATTTAAAATTAATCTCTGTCAGCACGAAGGTAAAACTTGACTCTCATTGCAAAAACATGAACACCAATGACAAAGCTCAGCACCTTCGTCTCGTGTTCGTTTCACGAATGTGTGTTGGAATGTGTTGTAGTCTTGTCACATTTAGAAAATATATTAACTTTTCCTTGGATAGTACGATGCTCTAGTGCAACTGTGATACCACCAACATTCGACATATCCCCCTATAAGACTCAGTTTTTGAAGCATCATAATTTTCCCGATTTCTATAGCTTCTCTATCGTTCAAAGAAACTAAATGAAATTTAGAATTCAGTCACAAATTGTTAGCTTTATTATCTTAACAATACGGGCCATATGCAAGTACCAGAATAGACTTAGTGGCTAGAATTATTGTTATATACATGTATTTGCAGATTTATAGTATAAAACATTCATCGATTTTTGTATGGGAAGTTCCCAACTTATTTCTGTACGTTTATTCAGGTATATTAACTTATTCACACTGGTTAAATCTAGTGATGATGTTAGATATGTTTTATGAGATAGTACCGCACTGTAGTCTGACGATTAGATTGAAAGTTAAATACAGTGGTAATTCACAGTCGCATCCGCTGCATTCTGCTGCTGCGATTCTTTTTGATCGCTTCAATTTTTTGTCATAAATGTCAGCGACCACATGGCATTGTATATTCTATATGATGCACCAATATGCACGTAGTTTTTCAATGAATAAATGCAACAACAGCATATAGCAATTGAAATTTGAATTGGTCAGATTTTCATCACTCCGCTTTGTCACTAAACTCATAGTAATATAAAACTCTGTTTCCAGGTGCATGCCTGACGCTAGAGTCGACAGGGTAGAAGGTGAAGAGGAACGTGTGGTCTTTCTTCATGTAGAAGGCAGAGAAGACAGTTTGACGTTATCCACAATGGAAGGCAATGAAAATTCGAAATCTAACGAGGATGAAATTTTGGAAGTGGTGAGTGTGCTTGTTTTTATTGTGACTGAATCTACGGAGTTGAGTCATCAAACTTGCGAATGATGACGCCCAAATGTATTGCAAGTAGTATGTCAGTGTGTGTAGTATATAGAATTCCTTCATGAGAAAGTCAAGAGGACTTAATATCATATCAAAATATAAAGTTTTATGCAGAACCTTCATATTAATTATCAATCCTTGATGAGCATAACCAGATCTCGGATGGTCGAAACGCTATAACTTGGTTAGTCAAAGTTGAAGTTTGCAGAATCATACGCGATATGGGCACAGATTTTAGTTAATCAATGATGTGAAAAAAATCAGCTTTCTCTCCCGAGTAATTTAATGCCACAAATAATTACGAATAAAAAATATGTACACAGCCGACGTTTCGGGTCCAGACCCTTTCTCAAGGCAAGGCAGCAATAAAATGACACTGTCTAAACTGACTCGTTAGATACGCAGTATAGCTCCGGTTGTCTCATGACGTCTGTTCATTTTAGGATGGCACTTATTGATTAATCGCGATTCCACCACGCTTGTTTCAACAGGATCATTTAAGCAGCGAAGAAATTCAACATCAAAATCATCAATCGAACCGTTAACAAGACAGGTCTTACTGTGTTCAGACAAAGCACTTATATCATTTTAGATCACTTAGCACTTAGACTATCTAGGCAAAACTGCTAGACCATTCTACATTAGATACAACGAACACAGTCTCAGTATTCGTAATAAAAATGATCTAAGTGCTTTGTCTGAACACAGTAAGACCTGTCTTGTTAACGGTTCGATTGATGATTTTGATGTTTAATTTCTTCGCTGCTTAAATGATCCTGTTGAAACAAGCGTGGTGGAATCGCGATTAATCAATAAGTGCCATCCTAAAATGAACAGACGTCATGAGACAACCGGAGCTATACTGCGTATCTAACGAGCCAGTTTAGACAGTGTCATTTTATTGCTGCCTTGCCTTGAGAAAGGGTCTGGACCCGAAACGTCGGCTGTGTACATATTTTTTATTCGTAATTATTTGTGGCATTAAATTACTCGGGAGAGAAAGCTGATTTTTTTCACATCATTGATTAATTATGGTCCTCCCGCCTTTAGCCATCTCTTATACAGATTTTAGTAATCTTCCATAAATTTTGATTGCACATTCTGAAATATTGATTGATGCTTCTGTGTTTACAGCCGTCCAAGTCCCTTATACACATACAAATTAAATGACTGAAGTTCATTGAACATGTGAATAAAACTAATTTCTTAAGTAACAACACGACAACACGAGTACTTTTTCTATTGACAGTTGTAACAGAAAGGGTTGCTTGTGCTGTAGGTCCATACATAAATCTTCCTTTTCCTCTCAAACACCACTAGAAAGGCTTTCCTCATAGATTTAAGTGGTATTTTCAATTGCAAATCCAGCTTTGTAATCTTTTTCATTTCTTGCAGTGAATGTGGGTTCCAATATGTTGACAAGGCTACCCAATCTCTAAATGCTAGATTGAATGGTCACCGTCAACATGCATCCTCAAAGCCCACTACTTTCCTTTATGAGCACTTTAAGCAATATGACCATCATTTTTGCAAATTATAGACCATGTCTAATCTTAGAGATATGGAATTTTGAAGGAGGATTTTTGGATAAAACACTATGTACAATCTTCCCACTTGGCTTGAACGATAGAATTCAAAGTTTTGGTTGTGTCTCCTAAGGTTACTTACATAAACAGTACTTCTCTTCTCCAGTCCTCCGAAGACCTAGAGGTCACGGGATTCACCGTAATAGGAAAAATGTCTTAACCAAATGCATAGAATCTCTCAACGATAAAATTAATAACCTTTGTATTTCCAACATGTTTACGAATTTTACACCACTCTAAAATCTTTAAGTGGTACCAACTTAAGCAACTTCTTTCTTTTACTCTGAGCAGGCCTTGCACCTGCTCGTATCTAGTTGAATCCTTCTGTTCGAGATTCATAAAAGTCGAGGGTTTGGTTGATAAGGTCGACAGGGAGTTTATTATTTTCCCTTTTGAGTGCAAAGACGTAGATATCTTGAATGTTTCTTCCATTTTCGCTGATTCCCATGTTAGCAGTATGTTGCCTAATCCAATTCGTAGCAAATGTCCACTACAGGTTTTCTTCAAATACTGCACACTTATTGGTCGAAAGCTCTTCAATTAAAACCAGGTTCTAAAGAACACTTCAATAGATTAAATTAGAGAATTTGTTAACAAGCCTTGTCTTTGTTCCAATTCTATCTTCTGCTACAAGCCCGCTTCACACGTGGTTACTGGTGACTTGAGTATTATATTCAACCCAAAACTTAGGGATTTGATGGCAAAGGGTACCAATTATAGGGAGCCTATTCATAAGTCTTGGGATTTTGTTAAAGTCAGCGTTAGAAATGCATTATTTACCTTTATTGAAAAGTCTTGTAGAAAGTACGCCCTTAAGAATTCTGACTTTTTGGATTGGTCTGAGGCTGTCCTTAAGATGATTAAATATCGCATCTCCTTCCTAAGTACTAGCTTTCCTTCCCTGCATTCGCACGAGGCACTAAGATCTAAAGAGTGTAGAAACTTCATATCAAGCTTTTAGAAGGAATACGTCATTTCTCCGGCGGATAAGGCCGCCAACAATTTTGTCATATTGTGTAAGAAGTATTACCTCATTATCCTCTTGAGCGAACTAGGCTTTGACCTTGTTAGGTTAATGCTGTTGGTTATCAGACTCCGTGTTAATCAATCCGTATAAAAGCAGATCCATAACTGGTGCCAGGAACTGCACTTCCAAAGATTTAGTCATACCTGCGAACAAAGGTGTGCAATTGGTCCGGGACAAGTTTAATACTTGTTAAAACTTTCGGAGGCTTGTCCTCAAACAAATTCGGGGCATTCCTATGGGTGGGAACTCCAGTTCACTCTTGGCTGACCTATTCTTAGCATACAGGGAGTTCAAGTTCGTGACGGGGCTCCTAGCGGGTAGGAAATTTGGCCTGGTCAAACTTCTCTCTCGCACCACAAGGCATGTCGACGACATTTGTGTCTTTAATTTCAAACACTTCGATAAGATCCTTCCTGAAATCTACGCGATTGACCTCTTAGCTAGTAGAAGCGGTGATAACAACAAATTCGTAAATTATTTGGATGGATGGATCCTAAATTAAGATCCAAGATACTGGCCAATGCAAAACGGAGGTTTACCATAAGGTTGATTAGTTCAGCTTCCCAGTGGTGCTATATATACTTTCCCCGAGAGTAATATACATTTGAACACTTACTTAAACATATTTGTTGCTCAACTCATCAGGTTCACTAGAATTTAATCTGATGCTTCCGCCTTCACATCAAGAGCAAGGAGCATTTTCAATATCTTCAAAGAAAAGGGTTACAAGGTTAATCCGCTAGTTAATTCTTGCATAAAGTCCTTCTCAAGGAATAGGTTCCTCGTTTGTAAGTTTGGTTGTTTTTTGCCTCGCCAGATACCTTCCTTCATAGGTATGTTGGACTAAAACCTCTTCCAGATTCATTTGTTTCCTTTAGTCCTCAAAAATCCAGAAAAATTTTATTTTCGGTTAAGTTTTTGATATGTTTCCTCAGGATTGGAGAGACATTCTTTATAAGATAAGATAAGATAACGTTTATTTCAAATACCTCAAATAAAAATCGAGAGGTTGAACATAAAATACAAGTCATGAGTCAAGTAACATTTTACAACGATAACAAAATTAACTCAAACGAAAACCACTGTTAAATAACTTAGCCATGTAAACAAAAAAGCAATCTTGACGCAAAGAACTTTCACATAATGGAATACGAAAATGTTTCGACACAGGAAGTTTTGGTGGTACAAGATCATGTAAAGGGTGAGATACGTCCAAAGAAATGTTCTGAAATAACCGGAAACCCTGAACTAAACGTCGATATGCTAGCGGAACAAAAAAAGAGCAATCACAATTGTCGGAGCAAATTAATCTGTGGCAGCGGTTTTGCATTCTCTCTAATTTGATGGCCTGTGTTTCTGATAAATTGGCAAATAATGGCGCGCAGTATTCCAACAAACTTCTAACGCACGAGAAATAGACGTTACACAGATCTTTCTTTGACAAAAATGGTTTGAGCTGCCGCAAAGCAAACAATTTAGATGAGGCGCTCTTACAAATTCCAGAAATATGTTCATTCCAAGAGAGAGTGGAATCGATGGTAACACCAAGCACACGCATGGTTTTACAGCATTTAATATCTTTCAAAATGTATGAGTTGCACTCAAAATGTCTGGACCGAGTTACAAATAATTGTTGACATTTATTTATCTGGATTTTCATATGATTTCCAACGCACCAAGTGCTAACTTTTGAAACAGCTTGTTCGAGTGGACTAGAATTCGTGCCTTTAACAATAGGCGAACACAAAGTAAAATCATCAGCATAGCTCACAGTAAGAATGTTGTCATTGACATCATACAGGGAATCCTCAAGGTCAGCAACAAAAATGGCAAACAAAAGCGGGCCTACCACTGATCCTTGAGGTATACCACTACTAACGTTACAGTAATCACTGTAGAAAGTATTCCACTTCACACGCTGACATCTATCAGTTAGATAATTTTGTATAAACAATACAATGAAGTTATCCAAACGTTTCTCGGTCATCTTTTGTACAAGTATACGATGAGACATTTTATCGAACCCTTTTTCAAAATCCAAAGCGACGAGCTGATAACACTGAATACTACGCTTTTGAATAGCGTCACTGATAAAATCCTGCAATGATAACAGCACCGTTGTCGTCGAACATTTAGGTCTGTACCCGAACTGGTGCTTCGAAAAGTGATACAAAAATGAGCTTTTATAGTGTTGCACTAATCTCCTCTCAAACAATCTCTCTGGCATCGGTAACAATGAAATAGGCCGTGAATTAAATAATGAGGGAGGTTTACTTTTTGGCACAGGGAAGATATTTGCGCACTTCCAAGCAGTCGGTAAGTTTGCACACTGTAAACATAGGTTGTAGATATAACACAAGGGCTCAGACAGACAGCCGGCAAACTTTGACCACAAAATTGAGGGTATGTTATCCGAACCACTCGCTTTCCTTGGATTAACGTTTTGCAAAAGAGAATACACTTCATCTACTTTGAATTCAAAAGGAACCACGAAAGGGAGATCTTTAACACAAATAGGATCATCAATAAAATGAGAGCTGTAATGTTCATTCAGTAATTCAATAATTTCCCTCACGCTTTTAGACGGACTTGCTCGCTGCAACCAATCTTTTGAATTGTTATTGCTTGAAGTAACATTCTTGTATACATCCCAAACAGTTTTGTTTTGTTCCATTAATCGTTCAGCCCATTTATTTTTTGCATGATAAATTTCCTTCTTCACTTTATCCCTGTAATGTATGTATAGCGGCCAATTTTTGTCACGGTAGGCTTTGTAACGCTTGTTAATTAAAACTTTGATATTCGGAGTGATCCATTTCTTGTCATGGGATGTGTTCTTTATATAATCAACAGGTATTAATTTGATACCTTCTCGCAATATTCGATAGAATGTGTCACAAGCTTCGTCAATATCTACACCACTTAAAGCAGTTACCCAATCGAAATCACTTATAAAAGATTCAACTCTTTGAATATTCGATGTACGAAGATCTAAGACTGGATACAGGGTGGTATCACACGGGGTGAAAGTCTTACTCGGGGATAGGAAAATAACAGCATGGTCGCTAGCACCGAATGGACCAAAACATTGCGGATCTAAATATAAATGACTCAACGAGGAAGGTAATAAGATTTTGTCCAAAAACGCATCACCCCTCGTTGGACTACGTACCATTTCACATAGATCAAAATTACTCTCAAAATTTGTAACATCAACATGATTGAAATCGCCAGTTATGATGACTATAGCTGTAGGATGTCTCAAAAGATAAGAGTCAATCTCGGAACAAACATACTCACATGCGGTAGCTTGCTCAGTAGCATTCATTTTTCCTCCATCAGGAAAATACAATGTGGCAAAAATGCATTCAAATTTGAAATACCTGGCATAAATAAAAAGCAATTCCACATGAATATTATCCGATCTCACCAAAATATCACTAACATGAATGAAAGTCTTTGCCCATAAACAGATGCCACCGTCGTTGCGATTTATTCGATCGGACCTGAAAATATCGTATTCATCCAGATATAAAACATCATCAGGGCACAAATTGTCGAGCCATGTTTCCACTATCATGATAACGTCAGGTGAATGTGTGGACGAGAACAGAGCAATTTCGTCCAACTTATTGTTGACTGATCTAGCATTCGTAAAGCACATTGAAGGTATAAACATGGAGTGGGAACATCGTCAATCCGTCTTCTCAACAATCTTCCCACGACGTAATATAACATTCTCACCGGCAGCTTTCCTAGCCTTGAATTCTTCTACCAAAGCTCGATCTTGCTCCAACTGAGCTCGGGTCATATCTGGTTTAACATAAATTCTTCTCCCAGATTTTTGCTTTAACTCCTTCAACTTTGAAGAACGTCGTAGACATTTGGCTTTGGCATCATGTGATTTAAATTTAACTTTCAAAGGTCTTGGTTTGTTGCCTTTCCGTCCTCCAAGACGAGAAACACTCATAACATTGTCGAAGGACACTTCAAGAGATCGGCACAAACCGGCCACAACGGTATCATCAAATTGAAATTCATCCACAGAATCATCATCCCACTCCTGAAGACCAAAGAATATTACATTATTGCGTTTTTCTTGAATTTCATTGGTTTCAATAATCGCATTTTTGACAATTGAGTTGATGTCCTCGGTCAGCTTGGAAGCTAGCTGATTCTTCATTATGTTGAGTTCATTTTCAACCATAGTCAATCTTGCGAGTATGTCTTGCACTTTAACACCTTTGCATTTATCACATGAATATGACAGATTTCCGGATTGTATCACTGATTTGCAGACACTGGCGTTAACATTAGCACAGTCTTTCCTGGCATGGACAAAGCTACCGCAGCACAGACAGCGTATTGCGTCACCATCAATAGCCAAGCAACATGTCATGCACAGGACATCCGAAGAATCAGCCATAGTATGCAGTGATAGCAGCTCAGATGCAAGTTTTTAGGGATTACTCAAAAAATATCGAAGTATGGCGAAAACGGAGGATGCAGTTTCACAGATGGTCTCGAGAGCTATCAGATGATACTTGGTAGACCGATTGCGTCTTGTTGAACACCAAATAATACGTCAAATTCGATAATGTCACACGAGACTGCAGGAGCGACGTCTTGACTCGTTCACGCCGCTGTTTTGTGCAAAAAAATCGTGCATTCGACATGGTTGTTCTGGCCCCGCCATGTGGTACAGGCCGCAACCTTGCTTCATGCATCCACATGGTTCCTCCCTGATGACTCCATATATAGCAAACTTACTTTGGTTTCTTGATTTTTACCATTAGTAAATTTTTAGTTAGCTTCTCGTCGTCCATGACGAACTCTCATTTTAGTTCTTAGATTGTAAAATAAAATTGATTATAAATTTTAATTTATTTCCCTTCCCGTCTAAGTTGGGTCGGCTAGCCTTTATATGTATTTCGTTTCCTGGGTTAGGTTGCTCTATGTAGTTAGTGTTAATTTATATTCATTCGCTCTTGACTTTAAGTTACCTAATTATTTACAGGAATCTCCACTAGGGTGGTTGTTTAACTTTGGCCATCTTCCGTTTCCTGGATCCATTTAAATTTTTTACAGTGTCGTGTTTTTAATTTAATTAAATAATGTAAGTTGTCATAATCCTCTCTGATGAGTTGTTTGTCAGCAGTTGGTTCCTCTTTTCAAGTTTGGTTCTGTTGGCAATGGTAATAAGTCTAATGGCTCATATATGAACGTGCCAGGAAAATATTATATTCTCTATTTCGCAAGCCAGCTACTAGCATGATCACGGATTACACGAATTATTTTGCATGTTGGCCGTTGATCAACGAAGTATATTGGAGTAATAAGAAAGTATGATATTTTTTTGACTTTAACTCTAAATATTTTTCATTCCCTCAGTGCGCACCTGACAATCGCAGGTATCAGGTTCATCACATATCCCATTTCGTCATCTTGATATAGTTATCTCAGTTCAAAACAAGTGAGCCTCATATAAGCTCATCAAGTAATAATAATATAAGCTCAATAAGTGATGGTCATATAGCCAGTCCTCTTCACGAAGGGGACTTTGGGTCTATCGATGCCGCCGAAAATAACTCTTTGTCAAATGAAACATTCGCACTAGGTTACTATGAAATTGCTTTTTCCACAAAAAGGCACTTATGGGTGTTTTCCAGTAAAGGTCACTGTCCCGGTCTTCGTTAAAAGTGCAATTTGCCAATTATACTATATGCACCTATTTTAATGCTTTTAATGAGGAATTTCTATGTTATTTTGTTTGCAGAGATAACTGAAACGAACATGTATAACGCAATTCATGCTGTGCCCCACACAAAAAATTAATTGCTGGTTGTGAAAAAAGATAGGAACAAATACTGCAATTTGAGCAAGCTTTGGACCGAAATCAGGAGAAATCCCATTCCCATGTCTTTTTGCATATTCGGAGTGAATTCATCATGTTCTTGATTTTTACATACATCATGAATTCTGAGCTTGCTTTAAAAGTGAAGATTTCCAAAACCTGGGAGATCTTGGATAGAGTTTGAATAGACTTTAAATGACAAACCAGTCCTGCTACGATGTCAATTAACTGCTCAATAGAATGCTATCGTATTTATCATTATGAAAGAATAATTTAATTCGTTTCTACAGATTGATTTCCTGTCCTATGAGTAAGTAAATTTCATTTCATTTTATAGGCTATCTTGATCTCCTATTCGCAGTCGTATTCAAAATCGCTTGTTATTAACTGTCTTGGAAAACTTTGATATAAGTTTGAATTATCATGACACTGATTAAATGTCTGTACTGATATCGAAGAAATTTTGGAGCTTAAAATTCGGTATTTAACTCAATTTTTATCAAACCGGAGAATCCACGGAAGTCCTTTGCGATGCTGTTTTGTCTGAATTGTCGAAGGCTATCGGGCGGAGAAGACCCTCGAAACTTTTACAGAATTATGTCCGGTGAGGTAGCAGTGAATATTCTGACTTGTGGTTCCACGATTTCTTTTTGCCGAGACAAGGATTGACAGAAGTTTTTCAATGAACAAAATGATATCCAAAGAAAGAATTTTACATCTCGTCGGATTATTATTATTATCATTATCAGTGATCATAATTCATCTGATGAAGGCGTGCGAAATGTACAGATAAGTGCAGATATGTTGAAAAACGAAGCGTAAGTATCAAAAAGAGAATTACAGTGAAAGAATTGAAAATTAAAATGAAAAATTAATTAAAATGAAAAGTGAAAAAGAGAAATGAAACGACAGTCACAAGGAAGGAAGATGCATGAACAGGAAATGAAGATCCCAAGAGAAGGAGGCTTTCTTTTTATCATCTGATATTGAGAAATTAGAAGAGAAAGCTTTTACTTCGGTAGAATGAGTGGTATCAAAGGATCAACCAAACTGCTTCAGGATCGGAAACTGACTCACACCTTAAAGCAAGAGCCCCTCAAGGTAACTTTTTAATAACTCCAAGGATTGTTCTCGCCGTCATTGATAATTCACTTTCAGAAACGTTTTTTTGCAACTGCAAATGAGATCAAAAGATCATGGAGACCCTGAAAAATTAGCGCATTTGCCAAAGTTGATTAATTTCTAGTATAAAATTTCATTGCGAACCACGGCGCACTGAAAGACGCCTTTCAGTACGCCGTGTTACGAACCGATTACTTTCAATTATGCACTATGGAAGAATGTGTTAAGTGCGTCACATTTTCAAAGCAGCTATTAACATGAATAATGTATTTATAACTTGATTTAGTGATCGGACGCAGCTTCACATGGATAACTGAGATTGAATACATCCGCATTAATCATTCATGATCACTCAACGGGTAGGAATACAATAGATTCGAAAAAGATGGAAAAGTGTTATTTCTTCCCGTTAAGGTCGTCACAATACTTGATCGGCAGTTGTTAAATAGCGAACGCTGGGTTTACCATTTTATTAATATAAGGAAATGTATATGTTAATACTGCAGTATTGGTGCAACACGAATGAAAGCGGTTCAATGGTGAGTTCGGGAAGCTAGCCTTACCCATGAGACAGTCTTTTGATGAAACACGTCGGGCATCTTGATTTAAAATTCTATTTTGCAATAAAGATCGGAATCAGAAGGGACTGACTGTTATTTTCAAAAACTTACTGAAAAAGCTGAAACTGATTCATGTCCGCCATGTGAAGTCTGTCATTCTCGCGGCATTTGCCAGAACAGGACAATTATTGTCTGGGGTGGAACCTGCTACGGAAATAGCAATTTTTGCCTTGCACATAAGAGAGTACTTTTCTTTACCCTCGTGTTTGATCATGTGGGTTTTGACGACGGTGGAACCCGTAATTCGTTAAAGATCATTTGAAGAATTAAAAAGCACATTATTAAAGCACATTTACATGTATTTTGTAGGGTTGTACTAGTAAAGAAGTGTACCTACAGATCAAGATCATCATCCGGCCTGAAGTCTTCCTTTTGCTTTGCAATTGGAGTTTATTCAAATACAACGCAATTTCGCGATTGCTGTCGGAAAGCAGATTCAGGATGTCGTTACGCGTTGGAATTCCCATATACTCTTATAAGACAATAGGTTCTCAACGCCGCGCCTTAATTCTGTACTTTTTCGAATGTGCCAACAAGCCAAGCAACTCAGCCAGTGGTCACTTCTTCCGAAGCTGGTTGGCATCCTCATGATCAGCAGGAAATGCCGTAACATGACCACATCTTCAGTTAGCTGATCGGATCGTTGAAGAAGGAGCATCAGTGCGTGTATACTAATTGATGCGAGACACAAGACGTCATTTTCCACTTGAATTTCAAGAAATTGTTTCTTTTGTTGGATTCAGAGCAGTAGAGAGTCGAAGAGTATCCTCATTCAGAAATTCGAAATGTTACTATGACTTATAGACATGCCTAGCAGTCTAATTCTGCTGGTCCTGACAGTGACATGGACATGAATTCTAGCCGAATTTGACTCGTACTTCTCATTGACTCTCATTTCGTTGGACACAGTTTTGCGAAGCAAATCACCATGACTTGTACGACTGGCACGGCAGCTTCTTGCCAATCTTGCGATGAGTGTGGTCGGTGAGCAGTTCATTAGTGTCGCCATAACAACTTCGATGGCATTATCAGCGATTCGACTGTTTAGATCACAGAGACTAATTTCCTTGTCTACATGTTTGGATTTAGAGATGACTTTCTACAATACTGATGGTCACGACCAGAACTAGTCTCCAGGGGCTTGAAGAACATCAATTTTCCATTGAACGTAATGTAAATTCAAGTTTGAATTATGACAATTATGACGAATTGATCAGACTTGAACCAAAACATTAACACCACATTAGACGTACACAGTCAGTAAATTTAGATTGTGAAGATTCGAACGGTGTGATTAATATTTCTAATTGATAAATTTATCACGGAGAAAAATTGAGTCAAAGATATGTATTTTTCAATTGACAGGCCCACTGCAAACTGATTGTTGAGGTTCGTGTGTTCGCAGGTACGACTTCCGTAATGCGTACACTTGACTGATAACACAAGCCAAAGAAATGCGTATACATATATATATATATATATATATGTCAATCTCTATCGCTTGCAGGATAGGATTATGTCCGCTCTAGACAAACCCACACGCAAATGAATCTATCGATGTGTTTAGCTGAACAACTAATTTTCTTGCATGAAGACGTTCTAGCTTTGGACTTCTTTTTCTGATATTTTCACAAATCTCATCGCTCACTTAAATAATTGAATTTGTAAATTTTTACTAATAACATATACAACTGTGTTCTGGTGGAAAACAGATGCTTTGAATTAATAAGAAGAATTTAGCAAATCTGGGATATCATTGTTGATACATAATTGATATGCAATATTTCTGTAGTTAACCGCATTTCAGTGATTATTCTGCCGAAATATTTTCAAAATTGATATGCGCCGTCATTGTCTACAATTCGATAAGATTTATCTGTGAGTCGCTTTAATAAATATTTTGTCGAAAATCATTAATAAATGAATCAATGCTGGTATCAGTAACTGGCTACCGGTCGGTTTCGGATAACCAAAATATCAAGCTGGTTGCCGATAAAGGATAACTTGCCGAACTCTTATTTTATGTGATGATCGTTTCCTGAAGATTGACATTTCTATTTCTGGCCATAGCAATCGTAAACAGTGGAATACTGAAAAACAATCTACGATCGCTAATCGCGCGATCATGAAAAGGCTAATGATTTTGAAGTCCGATTATGCACTTGTAGACTAACACTGCTATATAGGTGTGATATTAGCACCAAAATACTGCAGTTTAACGAAATGAAATCACAAACCTCTTCTGTTAAACGAAACCAAAGCGATGTAGAAGTTCGCTGTGGCTGTATCTATTACAATGATGATTTACAGAGATACAGGTAGACGACATTCAATGTTTTGGATGAGCTGTCATTAAAGCTGAGTTCAAACATCAAAGCTCATCAGGTTATGGCTTCATTTCTCATATGCAATTTTTTAATGAATATTTTTATCACCCATTAATTATTCATTTGCTTATTAACTACTTTATATTGATGTTTTTACTTTTCTTGCAAGGTTCGGGTCTACAAAGAATTACGAAAGCGCTTCGCACAGCCCAGACATGCCTTGATGTCAATCGCTGTTTTGTCGCAATATCAGCATCAAGTTCATGAGATAGAAAGAAGGCTGAAGGAAGAGATAAAAGCATTAGAAGAACAACGCAACAGAAGAATTGGACAAAAGTTCCGAAGTTTTAAAGATAAATTCAGAAAAGAACCAGGACCTTTGGTGTCAACAGTTATTCGAAGTCAAGGTAAGTACTATCAATTTTAACAGTTGGACATCGGCATGTTAGGGGGCATCGGTGTTTTTAGAAAATTCCGGAGTAAAGCTGAAAGCTGATACTCAACCAGCTATTCACTTGCGTATTCGAAGGCGCGTCATTGTGAACTTTCAAAATAAGTCACACCACAATGTCTGCATGCCACCCTCGCAAGAAACGTCGCCTCTCTCTTAGTTATAGATAACTATGAGAGTTGACTCAGATATAATGTCATTATTCTGTTGACACAATTGCATACGACCGAAGTATTGTGCAGTACAACTAACAGCTCGAGTTTTCTTACACTTTGACTTTTCTCAACTAAAGCAATTTCACATCAAAAGATTTGAGAAAAGCATTGATTAAGCTTTGATATTTGTCTACTTTGATAATTGTTCTTCCGAAGAATGATGCGCTCTCCCTGGACGAAGAGGATGTGAAATGAGGTTGTGCTTCACAGAGCTGGAACAAAGAGATGTTTGATGCGGACTCCGTAATAAGAAATTGGAACATCTGGTCTGGTGCTTTCTGCGAATTTGATTGTCGCCCACGTCAAAATCTGATAGGATGCCTAAATTGATCGAATTGTCAGAGCAGGAGAATGTCTGGAGTGTGCCCTTACTCCTCTACTCATTCACACGGTTTTGGATTCGATGCAGCTGATGTCAACAAAATTTTGACTTTCAAGCCATTGTACGCTTATGACGTAGCACTCATAACCTGCTCTGCAAAACAATTCAATCCACTGTGATTAATGGAAAATTCAAATTATTCTAACTAAAGTCATATTGCTATTGCAATAAGCATCTTTGACATTGTATTTTGATACTATCATCAAAAGAAATGAACACATCATGCATTGATATGATTTTACATGAACGGTATGTATTTGATTATATAATTTGAATGATTTTAATTTAGCCGGCATGCCTGATAAGTAGATTTGCATGACGAGTATTTGGTAAAAAAGACTACAGAATGATGCAATCTACATACAGAAGGACTTATATTGTCACCGGTCAGCCAGTCAAAAGACCAATCATTGAAGGCCAAAATTCATCGGGCAACCAACCGGCCGGTCGAAAAATTTGATCACCAGTCGGGTCTGGGTGGACGAATCCCGACTGTTTACAATTCTGATTGGGACAGTGCTTAGACCCATTTTCACATGGGATGGTCATGGAAATATTCGACATTAAAACTTCAATGCCTAGTCTTATAGTGTTGATTTTAGAGATGGTGACAGTTACTTGGCAGGCGAATTCGATCATGTGCACGTAACTGCTCATTGTTAATGTAAATGCTAAATAGTCACTATTTTCACTGATGATGTATCATTCTTAACGTTGTACATCTTTCTCGATTGTGCTTGACACAGGACAGCTACTTGAATCAGAGAACATACAAAATTCTAATTAGAAATCTGCTTTCTCATCTGCAACAATAAATTTTGCTGCTATGTTTCGCAATCAAGTTCATATATTGCGTAGGTGAAATTGATATATAATTTGTTCGACAATTTGATCTGCTTTCTTCTTTATTCAGTTTAGCGATTATTCTCTGGATCTGCGGATTTCCGACTTGCTCATAATATCGTGAGATTGACGAATGCACGATAACGAGTATCGTGTGGTCTCCGTGGCACAGTGGTTAAGTGCTTGGCCTAGCGATCTTTCAGTCCAGAGGACGAGCCCCGAAAGTGTCATTGGAAGTCGTCAATAAGGGCATCCGGACCAAAAGAGCTAAACGCTCCAGGTTAAAGTCTATTTCAGAACTGTCCAAGCCCCAATAAAGGGGGGTGACGTTAAACCATCATTTTTTCAACGAATAATAGCTGCTTTTCATGAAGTTGTAATTGATTCGGTTTAGAGCTTTCCTATCATGAAGACAACACGTTAACTGGAATCTTAAAATGACAATTATGAGATATAAAAACCATTGTGGTTGTTCTCTTGTTCAAATTTTATCTTGTACATAACTTCACAAAGGCAAATACAAAGGAGTGAGCCGCTTGTTTTTTTAGCAGAGTGTCAGGAAAATATGCATACAACTCATTAGATCAGTGGATAAGTCATTATGCGCATTACTGCTCAACGCACAAAACATGTTATCAAAGTGCGAATAATTGCATTGTATAATGTTATATTGTAATAGGTAGTAATGGAGCACCGGATGACCTACTATTCATGCATGTTATGTGAAAATTGAATAATGTTTAATGGCATAAGTTGACCGAATAATGTCTGACGACCAAAGCCTTAACCAACCGGTATACAGACGACAGCCACCGGTCCATCTCCTACCGGCCGGTTTTAAATGCGTCGGCCGCCGACCGACCAGTTTTGAATACACCGGCCCCGACCGACTTCTCTGAACACCGGCCACAGGCTCGGCCGCTGCCGATTTCAACCCTGGTGCAGACTAGTTCAAAACGATGACACATGCTGAAACATAGAAATTGGGAAAAGACGAATTCCTTACGCAGATAGGAAGAAAAAAATCGTGTGTCGCTTGCGGATTGCTGTAAATTCCATGAAAGTGTGTCGATTGCCACGTTCCTTCAGATTTAAGGAATTTCAATCATTTGCGCACAAGTTTTCTCGATGATGTTGGTCCTTCCTATCATTCTTAAAGAAGATAGGAGGCGCATGAAAATGAACTCATCTGATGATTTTGCCACCCTTCCCTCAGTATTCATCACTGAATGTAGCTGGACAGCGATGTGTGACCGAAATGATGTTACAACATGCACACCACTGGCTGCTCTCGAAGAGCCGGCTGATAGCTAATTGTTTGAAAGTTGTGTACCATTTCTAGTAGTTTGCGATGTATGACTCATCCCTTCTACGAACGAAGACTGAACGAGCAAGTTGTCTAATTCTGTGCTCGGAAGAAGACGAGGAAGACTCATGAAGAGAAGATCGTTCAACCTATCGTTGTCTAGACGAGTGAATTAGGCTTCGATAACCGGATTTTTGCAATGCCCTGCCAAATTCTCAACAGCTCGAAAAGTGACACTCAAACTCAGTGTTGAACTCGATGATCAGGTGCCAATCAAACCTCATCCGTTAAAAATGAGCGCTCTTAGTATCGTAGGTACCATAAAGAAATCAATTCAATAATCAAGATCTGAATGATCTGATTTCAAAGCATCTCATTCAAGAATTTTGAAGATCATTTTGTCATTTTGTATTCATTTAATAACTTGTGAATATTTATTCACAGAAAATTTGATGCATATATCTTACTGAAAATAAAATTGATAATCATGAATAGTCCATCTGTATTCAAATCGAATACGTCTATAATGTGTGCAAGATAAATCAGTGTTAATATATGTTTACTATCACGAATTATTTCTTTCAATTTAGGTTCGGAGTTTGACTACGTTATCTTCTCGACTGTTCGATCCCTACCACCTCATAATATTGATCCCCATCCGACTCCTGGGTGGGAGAAAAAGTATCTTGGATTTATCACTGACCGTAATCAAGTGAATGTGGCATTGACTCGAGCGAGAAAGGGGCTGATAATTATTGGTGAGTTTCATCTTTTTACATATTTGCATTTAAAGATTCAGTTGTCGTTCACTGACAACCTGGGTGTCCAAAAACGGCGGTTCAAAAAATATCAGATCACATTATTTGTTTTCTATTTAAAGGTTTAGTTATTTAAAGGCAAGACAATTTTACAGAATTAGTAAAATCATGTAATCTAGACTATTTTGATATCTGTCTCACTTTTAAACAACGTTTTCATCAATGAAACAGGGATTCATAGTTGATACTTTATTATTGCTTGTCAGTAGCAGCAAGAAGTGTGATTTTGCAAAACATCTTTCAATGTCTATATTTCGCCATGAAATAGCAATATGAATTCAGAAGTCGTAGAGAGATCGAGTAAATTTATTCTAAGAAGTTTAGACAGTCAATCCCGCTATATTGAGGCAAAATTTTTTTGACATCCATGCCCCAATTAAGTGTGATTGGGTGTATCATGAATGTAAATTGAGTGATTAGTGATTACTAAATCAAAAGCAAGATTGTTCTAAGCAAGCGCATACTAGGTGTTTCAGCAATTCCTTAACCATCTTTAGGTTAAACCATAAGGAACATGGTTAGGGTTCATACTTAAAGTGGGTCTTTAAATATGAAGTCGCGAAATTACTTTGTCTGAAATGGTCAGGAAATTAATTGGAAAGTCACATACTTCCAATCTATTATAGCTGTACAATAAATCGCAACAATAGAATAATGAATTGCAGATGCAAAAATATGTCCACTGATTATGAAATTAATGTATGATGATGCGTGTGCATGCAAATATTACAAAACTTACAATATCTAACTTGCAATTGATTATAACCTTGCAATTGATATAACTCATATCCAAGTGAAAGAGAAAACTGATGTATAATAAAGATTCAACATCCACGAAGTTAAGTGAGCGGAAATCGATGGCTGAACTAAGGCATGCCCTAGTCATCACAAACCTTAAAAGCGTTCTGAGGTCAAGTCGCCTTCGATGGTTCGGGCACTTGGAGCGTATGGCCAAAGAAAATTATGACCTTTGAAGTGCCTGGTCCGAACATCCGAGGAGGCCAGAAGAAAAGATGGATTCACAATGTGGACAAGGACCTCCGCGACCTGCGGCTCGATCGTCGAACTGCACAGGATCGTGGTGCATGGAGGAGCGCTATCCGTCCTCAACATTGGAATCGGCATGGAATACCGTCCAACCCTCAAAACTGGTGGAACCAAGGACGTAAAACCGGACAGTAAGTAAGTAAGTATCCAAGGCCCTCAACAAATCCCTTTAGCAAGAAATGTCCCTATCTCCAACCCTAATCAAGCGCATTATGAAAATGTGCTTTGTTTGTCCCAGAAATCTTAAAAGCACTACAATGCGATACCTTGACCATGGAACCAGTTTATATCACAAAAATGATAAGTCACATTTCATTTATGATTTACGTCACGATCCGCATGCGATCCGTAAGTAATTGCTAACATTCAAGATGAAGACACAAACTTACGATCAATGGGAAAGTTCCATATAAAGGCTAAACTTGGAAGTAAACAACAGTTATGAAGGTGCTCGTTGAAGTGCTTTGTTCAAATAATCATTATTGTGATTGAAATGTAGGGATGAAAAGTGATAAGTCCAGTTACATTGTCCTCTAACCAACTTTAACGCCAATTAGAAGATGTTTTCCATTTTTGCTGCAACAAAAGTCAATGATTCCCTAAGGTTTCTTTACTATTACCGATAGGCCTACCCATTATCATAGATGGGATTATAGAGCTTCGGCAAATTGTCAAATGGAATACATATCTTCATTGCGCGACAATTTTTAATCTCCATCGTTAGAAACAATCGCAATTTATTGTCATGTTTTTCTTTTGAGAGTGGCTGTGTGGCTATTTAAAATGACGAGTATATTATACCGATATCAAATACACATTCATTTTCTCGCCATATAATTTCAGATGCTTGAATTGTTAATTTTCTTCTTCCAGGTAATGGAAATCTTCTACGAGTTCATAAATTTTGGAACCTTTTACTAGAAGATTTGAAGAGACGGAATTGCTATTACAGTAATTCGAAGGAGTTTCTTAAGGCTGCAAACACAAACATTTAATCATTCCCCGGTTCGTTTGAAAGTGTCGTTTATCAAAAATATTGTGATGCTTCACTGCACCCCTCGAATGCATCAAATAATCGATATCATTTGGAGCTGTCGTGACCAGACGTTTCATATTGATTTGTCGTTACTTAGTAGTTAGGCAGTCAATTGCTGGTTATGATAATATCTACGCCAGGAAGGCTCTTCAAAATGAAGCTAACAAATACTTGTTGATGCTGCTATTGCATATTTCATAGTTATCCGGTAGACTACGTCATCACTTTATATTCTTTTTACACTTTTATCATGACTTATAGAGAATTAAGTAACTGACTTTCTTTGTATTTTGAGCGCCTTTTCGTATATTGACTATTTTCCAAAATTTTCATGCCGTCATCCCATTTATAAAACGTATAACCTATGCAGTTTCATGTGCGATATGTCACTTCGAAGAAAATGATTGTTGAAAAAATGACTTTTGCATTTGCCAAACCATCAAGAAGCCTTGCTTCCTATCTGGGAACTCAACGACTGCTGTTGTGTTCATAGAAATTGAAGTAAAATTGTGAAGTACGGCATGGCGGAAGAATTACGGCATGTAACCTACAAGGCATTGTGGTTGCATGATTATAGATTAGAACCTGCCACAGCGTGAATCTTATATTTTTCAGAAGCTAAATAAGCATTGCACGGTTTGAATAACTATATTTTCAGCAAGTGGACATAAGCAATATGTTTAAACTTGAAAGATTGTCATACTATGAATTACGGGTTTTGCTCTTGTGGCACAAAAATTCAAAACATAGATTTTTCGTGTTAAGAAAGCTCTAGAGAATATGCAGCTCTATCTGGTTATCGCCAACTGCATTGCACCTAAAAATATGGTGGAGCTACTTCAGCACACTCACCGGAGCGAACCAATAAAAACGACAATCGCAACATGCTCATGTATCCTTTGTATCGTATTCGTGTGTCAAGCCAACGGAGCCAGCTTGATTACAGCAGCGTGATTCTATTCGAAACAACTTCCATGCACGATCAATTTCAGCCTCTAGAATCTGGGCTCACTTTCCAGAAAGTTAGAGCCGTTCGTAAGAAATTCAAGTAGCCTATAAAGTTAAATGTGGCTCCGCTAAATTCATTCTAGTTAATTAGGGTATTATGTATCCTCCTATGACCGTGAATTACATAATGAGGTTGAAATATGTTATATTGGTAACTATCGGAATCCTCGTGTTGATCCATTCTCATTTGAATTTTGCCAATCTTTTTTTTACCCCTTGCGGTACTTTTAGACCTTTCTCTCACCCCGGTTGAAAATAACTGAGGTATACCAATCACAACCTTTTTTGGTAGATGAGCTGACTTAGTTTTCATTTCACTTCACAAGGCAGCAAATAATCGTGAAATAATTGCGTTGTAGAAAATAAGTATGTTCAAATGCGAATTGCGATTATAGCCCTAAACCCAGCCCATATTGACAGCTCAGATATAATTTATAGACTCATTTAATGTCAGTTATATTTTAGTGTGCGTTTTGCTTAGTATTCTTAATTTGTCTGGTTTATGTAATGTAGCCTAACTGCAGTAATGGACAAAAGACCGTTCCAGGACACCATAAAATCAAAAAAATAGTACTTTTAAAAACGACATAAATTCATGAATTTAGTCCCTTTTTTCAGGTTTTTAAGACCTAAATACATGAATTTAGTCCATTCAAAAAGTACCATTTTTTCAAAAAATGGTACTTTTAAAAACAACATAAATCGGAGCGAAGCTCATCTGGCTAAGCGATTCATGAATTTGAAATCCCTTTTTAGGTTATGGAAGACCTAAAATTACATAAATCGGCTAAAGCCAGGGAGCTTGTTCGCTCCGATTTGGGTGTTTTTAAAATACCCAATTTTCAAATTTTTCAAAATCTCAATTTGAGAATTACAATCGGGCGAAGCGCGAAGCCCTAGAACCTTCGGTATCGATTTTTCGCCTCGCTTAAAATCTTGGACAGTTCTAGGTCACAAAATTATAAAAGTTGAAGAATTCAAATTCTTGAATTATTATCCATCTTTCAGGGGTTTTTTTTTAAAAGTATTTCATGTGATTTGGCTGGGACATCGGAGATGTTTTCAGGGCTTCGCCGTAACCATATTTCTTTAAAAATGGAAAGAAGAAACAAAAGTGGAGGAACCTCATGCATTTTATCCTTCGTATCTCAATTAAAAATAAGTGATTAAATATTGAAAACACAACGATAGAGTGCGTTATATGAAAGATAAGAGAATCCCAATTATTATTTAAGATAGAGCTTTATAAAAAATTAAGAAAGAGATGGACTAAAAGTTATGAAATGTAACACAAGAATATTGGCATATTATTATATGAATTTAGTCCATTCAAAAAGTACCATTTTTTCAAAAAATGACATTTTTAAAAACGACATAAATTCATGAATTTGAACCTTTTTTCAGGTTATGAAGACCTAAATTCATAAATCGGCTAAAGCGCTAAAGCGCTAAAGCCAGAGGAGCTTCGCTCCGATTTGGGCGTTTTTAAAAATACCCAATTTTCAAATTTTTCAAAATCTCAAATTTGAGAATTACAATCGGGCGAAGCCCTAGAACCTTCGGTTCGATTTTCACCCTTAAAATCATGACCGTTCCAGGACACCGAAAATCATAAAAGTTGAAAATCTCAAATTTGAGAATTACAATTTTTACCTTGAAAATCATGACCGTTCTAGGACACTAAAAATTATAAAAGTTGAGTATCTCAAATTTGAGAATTACAATCGGGCGAAGCGCGAAGCCCTAGAACCTTCGGTTCGATTTTCATTGCTTAAATCATGACCGTTCAAGGTCATCTAAAACCGGACACCGAAAATCATAAAAGTTGAGAATTTCAAATTCATGAGTTTAGACGTTTTTCAGGTTTTTAAAATATATCATGTGACTAATAATATTTCTTTAAAAATGGAAGAAACAAAAATGGAAGGAACTTCAGAAATGAATGAAACAAAAGTGGAAGGAACCTCAAGAATATATCCTTCGTTATCTCAATTAAAAATAAGTGAATTAAATATTGAAAAACACAAAGATAGAGTACGTTATATGAAAGATAAGGAATCCCAATTATTATTAAGATTAGAGCATTATAAAAAATTAAGAAAGAGATGGACTAAAGTTAAGAATGTAACACAAGGAATTGGCATATTCTTATCAATAAGTTTAGGTACGTTAACAATTGTTATATCTTCAGGTGTTTTAGTAATTCCAGTAGTTGCTACAGCTTTGTGATACAATTAGATTTTAGTTGTACGTTAGG
>CAJQUW010000450.1:0-46991 GCA_907163375.1 Prostheceraeus crozeri | reverse complement strand
CCACTGTTCACATTATTGCAGCGTTGTGCCTATTTAGATAACACCCTTTCTTATAGCGAGTTTCATCCATCTGACGGTAGGGAATCTTGTACGCATTCAATTTTGTACTTCCGTTCGATCAGTAGCCCTTTGAAAGTAGACATTTAATATTCATAGATGCGTATTTTTTATTTTTCTCGTATTGGGCTGAAGATGATATCATAGATAAAGTCTATAACAATTCTATAATTACATACCCTTAAGTAGGGGAGGGTAGGGCACATTGAGCATGTTTTTGATCTTTTCTCAATAGCTTGAATATACTAAACCAAATGAACTTCAATCAAACTCGGATGAAAGGTTGAGGGTATGCTTAGTAATCTCTGAGTTGTTGGACGTTTTTGTGACATTTCATCTCCTCACAATTTGAATTTTGAAATTTCTACCAAAGTGGTTCAATGTGCCTCATGTGTGTGGCACATTGAACAAGCCAGTGGGGCACATTGAGCAAACATTGAACCACTCCTATTTATCACTTTCCCGTTCAACTTTATTAGACTTTGTGTGTAATATATATATTAATATTCTATAACATTAATTAATCAATATTAATATTATTAATTATGTATATATATTCACATGTATCAGATCCATAACTTCAATTCATGAATTATCAAAATCAGGCAAAAAACTCATTGTTTGAGATTTTTATTGTCAAAAATGATAGTATATGCTTGATGTAAATAGATACATGCTATTTTCAGAGAGAAAAATACAGATTTCTTAGATTAATGGCATTATTCATGATAGAAGAACCTTGGTAAGACCATCAGTGCTGAATGTATCGATATACAACTACATTTATCATTTGTGATCATCAGTTAAGCATGTTAAGGCATTGCACATTACATGTCTACATGTAAGACACGAGTCGGCCTAAGCAGTGGCGTAGCAGACCACCTCAGATGAGGTAATCTGAGTCCAATGAAAGAACCGGGAAAAGAACGTAGGCCTACATGTAAATTCCAAGTCAATTTTTAGTCTTTTAGGCGCATTGCTCAAAATATATTTTTTATTATTATAATTTAAAGAGCAAAATCAATTTTCATAACAACTCCATTTCCACTTATAGTCATTACCAAAAACAATACAGGTAAATCATAACACTATAACCTGATGTATTTACTTACGATATAACAACTTTACTTGACGATCTTTCATTGAAGCAAACTTGTCGATAATTGTGTCAACGAACGAACACTCTCCTGATAAGTGTTTGAGAAGAGAAGTTTCGATGCTTAAAAATACCAGTTGTTTCATGCGTTCTTGAGTCATGGTGGAACGCAGGTAGGTCTTGATTCGCCGAAGCACACTGAAGGTTCTTTCACATGTCACCGATGTTAGAGCAATTGTTTGTGAAGCCATTAATGCTTTAGAGACAAGAGGTAGAGCGTCACACAAATCCAAGGAATGCATTTGTTTAAGAAGGGTAGAAGGATCATTTGCTTCTCCAAGTGCCACTCGCAAATCTGAATCAGTGAATAGAATGTGTAATTCGTTGCGCAACTTCTCTTCTTCTTCTTGAACTAAATCTGGGTGATGTTTCTTCAGTTCATTCACAAGTCGTACAACTTCAAATGCATCAGCTTTCAGTACATCAAATCTCGATGGCTGAAATAGTTTTATCCACTGAAGACTTTCGATGTTTTCAAATCGTTGGTCTAACTGAAAAATTAGTGTATCGATGATTTCGTACATTAATCGCTTAAGTTTATCCTTCTCAAATTGGGATGACGAAGATGATGGCTTAGGCCTACTTGGAGTGTAACCGCTGTCAAGGAGATGTTGCTCGTTGATTTGTGGGACTCTCTTTTCATGATTAAAAAAGTAAGGCTCATATTGCTTCGCTTCCTCGACGAACGTTTGAAAGGAAACTTCAGAGCGTAGTTCATACAAGTTTGCACGATAGTCTGCTACCTTCGAAGATATTTCAGCTGGATCAATCATCACACCTTGAAGTTTCTTTGTCATCATGTCGGATAATGCGAAAACTTTACGAAAAAAGAATAAGAGAAACACATTCTCACAATTTCCCAATTGATATCGCAATCCTTTCGCTTCAGCGCGGGTGTATGTAGCAATCAATTGAGCAAGCAGAGGACTCCGAAGAAATATTTTCTAAAACATTGAAAATTTCACAATACTTAGAAGAAATAGCACAGACAGATTTTCCTCTCGTCAACCAACGCGTAGTTGACGCAAGAGGCAATGGACTGGATAACATAGAAGCACGTTTTGGTGAAGCGCGAAAAAATGTTGTCAAATTTTGCAAAAATCCGAAAAATATTGATACCAACGGAATATTCTTACTGACACTTTGTGCTACTAATGCCCATTTGTGTGCATAACAATGAACGAAGTTTGCTGAGGGCCAAATCTCCTTGATCTTAGTTTGCACTGAATTGTGCTTACCCATCATGTTACTTGCACCGTCGTATGACTGGCCGATCACTGAAGTATTTTTGGTTACACCAACAGACTCAAGACTTTCACATATTACACAGGCTGATCTGTCTGCTGACACATTGACAAGGTCAATCAGATGTTCGAAGACCGATCCATTGTGAACAAGTCGGACACTGACAGCCATTTGACTTGTATTTGAAATGTCCGTTGTATCGTCAGCAATTATAGATATAAAAGGAGCACCTTTGATTCGATTCTCGATTTCACCGCGAACCTGATCATACAAACACTTAATCAAGTCGTTTTGAATATCAGGTGATAATCCTGAAAATGGGAGACTGTGATCAGGAGAGACACAATTTTTAATCAGCGGATCAGAACTAAATTCACTGAGGAGCTTAATCAATTCAATGAAATTTCCACGATTTGGACTGTCAGTGCTCTCTGAATGACCTCTAAAAGAAAGGCCTTGGCAAACAAGGAAAAGAGCGGCTTTAATATGATGTCGCATCATTTCTCTGTTCTTCCTCACTTCCTCGTTGTGCATATTTCTCAAAGTTTTGAACTCCTCATTTAACATTTCATCGATCCTTACTTTGCCAATAAGTTTAAGAGAGGTGATCGCGGCCAGATGCGTAGGAGATTTTATATGTCTCTTCACATGATTAGAGAAATTCGCCAAGTCGAGTAATCCTCTCGTCGATGAAAACACTGTCGTTTTTGGTTTAAAGATAAGGCACGGAAAGCAGAAAAGTGTCTTTCTAATGGGGCAACCAGTCAGCCATTCGTATTTTTGATATTGCACACTAAGATTGCACTTTCTCCTTCCTTCAAAGGTGAAAATCGGCTTATCTCTTCCTTTAGTTTTTAGTTCTATTTTCTTTGCGTAGGATAAAGGAGAATTTTGTAAATTTATCAATTCCTCGACAGTTGCCATGAGTATTCTCCGTTATAAGTAGCGATGTAATTGAGTAATAGCGAAGACCGGAGAGGGTGGTTACACTCTGCTAGCAGATATTGATTCTAGAATATCAGACAGCAGACACATGGCAGGAGGGCGACGCAGAGAGGAGACGTATCATTACAATGTTTGCTGCATCCAGACCAATCAGAGGCGTGCTATTGATAACTCTACTGCTGTACAGGTGTGATTCTGTCGCGAGATAGAATAATCGTATCTCTCCGCCTGTGTTAAAGAAGTTTTGTGAATTGGAAAACGGAAACATCGAACAAGATTATATGACCTTCATGTTAATCAAAATCCTATCATCACATATTTGTAATTTCATTTTCGTTTGTAAATTCCGGTGTATTCTCAGATTATTAGAATACTATAGGCGCTACGCCCCTGGGCCTAAGAAAAAATAGCTGAACATTACCAGACACCAAGACAAGAAGCATTAACAATTTAATTTATTTGACCACCAAGGGAGGCTCCAGTGTATTAAAAGCAAGGTTGGGTCTTGGGTTTTGGGTAGTCTTGAGGTGGGGGGGGGGGTACCCAAGAATCTTGGGGTGCCGATCCAGGACCTTGGGTACCCACCCCCAAGAGTATGAGAACCCAAGAGTAAAGAATTTGACCATGAATGATCATTTGCGGTTTTCTTGGAAACTTCTGCCTAAGTATATGACCACATAATGTCATAGAAAGTCCTCTACATGCAAGCTTACATGCATGTACATGTAAATATGCAACCTACTTCAACTACACGATTGGTCTTTCTATGATAAAACTGTGCTATCATCAACTTTGGTATAGACCTACCGTAAACGTCTATCTGATAGTTTGTTTAATTAGCTTTTTAAACTATGCTTTGATTACTTATTGCTTGCTTGTGAATTTAATCCATTGAGCTAGATGAAATGCATATTGCGTTAGACATAATTTTGTATATATCATTTTACGTTAAATAAAATAAATAATGCATGAAAAAATGTATAACGCTTATGCTGTTAAACTGGTAGCCTACAATAATTCGTAGATAACTTGGTCATATAGCTTCTTGCCTTGAAAGCTAAGAACTTCGGCCTAAATTGTTTATTCTACTATTAGGCTGCAGGTATTAGAGATAGAAAGATGTCGGTATCAATTAATGTAGTGACATTCTATGATGATTGCTTTTTACGATTAGTAAAAATATCGTTATATCTACATTTGTGCTATTTTCATGAACCATGTTCAAAGTGCCCCATTCTGGGTGGTTCAATGTGCCCCACTTCGTTAACCTTTCAAAAACGTGCTCGTGTGAAGATACGGCTCCACGCAACGAGTTTTTAGCTACTAAATTAATGAAATTGATGAATAATACTTGATAAAAATGCTGTCTAATGAAGATATAAACAAAATTTTGGCTACATTAGAACAAAAGTTCCAATTTTCTGAAAATTTTCTTTTTCATGGAAATTTTGGGGAATCTTGTGAAAATAGTGATATAAAGCATAAACATTTGAAATTATCATAGGAATCATGTTTATTTGTTACAATAAACAATGTCTTAAAACATAAAGTTTCTACTATTTATAGTTTCGGAGAAAAGGCTGGTGGTTCAATGTGCCCCCCTCCCCACGTGTGTGAAGTTGGCGCAACCACTCAGCGCAACCATTTTTGTTTTTACTGTGCCACTCCCAAAAATCACATAAACCACACAATTCGAGGTCGCTGATCATGTGCCACTACTCGGTTTCACGAAATTATGCCTCCTTTGGCCAGAAAACGCAATTCAAATTTCAAATTGCTTGCGCTGTGAAGTTGGCGCAACCAATTTTTCAGACTTTCATAAATTTTGCGCATCAAGCAACAAAACCCATAACAAACGATGAAATATCCATGCCTAATTATGTGCCACGCAAAAAATTACTAAAAATAATCGATCTTCATGGAAAAAATCAAGTTTCAAAATTTTATTTCACTGAAGTGTGAAGTTGGCGCAACCAAATTTCAAATCAAAATTACTCAGCACTCAGGCAGTTATGCTTCACATAAATAGCACCAGCGGATGTGCCAGATCAATATTCATCAGAATCAATCAAACAAAAGCAGTCTTTCACCCGCTCTAAAAGAAAACATTAAACATCAAATCACATGACAAAGCTTACAATAAAATATTGCACAACCCGCGCAACCATTTTTCATTTCGAGTGTGCCACTCCTGAAATGCATGTTTCTAGTACAATTTGGGGTCGCTGACTATGTGCCACGCATCAGTTTTACTAAATTCGGCCTCCTTCACTCGGAAAACTCAATTCAAAGTTCAACTACATCACACAATAATTCCAACGCAACCACTTTTCAAGTTGAAATTACTCTGCTCAAACGCCGTTTCACATCAAATAAATAGCACCATCGGGTGTGCCAGGTCAATATTCATCAGAATCGACCAAACACTCGTACCTATTCACTCGCTAAATCAGAAAATATCATCCTTCAAAAAAATCATGTGTGGCACACTCAAAATTTCAGGAGTGGCACACTCGAAATGAAAAATGGTTGCGTGGGTTGTGCAATATTTTATTGTAAGCTTTGTCATGTGATTTGATGTTTAATGTTTTCTTTTAGAGCGGGTGAAAGACTGCTTTTGTTTGATTGATTCTGATGAATATTGATCTGGCACATCCGCTGGTGCTATTTATGTGAAGCATAACTGCCTGAGTGCTGAGTAATTTTGATTTGAAATTTGGTTGCGCCAACTTCACACTTCAGTGAAATAAAATTTTGAAACTTGATTTTTTCCATGAAGATCGATTATTTTTAGTAATTTTTTGCGTGGCACATAATTAGGCATGGATATTTCATCGTTTGTTATGGGTTTTGTTGCTTGATGCGCAAAATTTATGAAAGTCTGAAAAATTGGTTGCGCCAACTTCACAGCGCAAGCAATTTGAAATTTGAATTGCGTTTTCTGGCCAAAGGAGGCATAATTTCGTGAAACCGAGTAGTGGCACATAATCAGCGACCTCGAATTGTGTGGTTTATGTGATTTTTGGGAGTGGCACAGTAAAAACAAAAATGGTTGCGCCAACTTCACACACGTCCCCCTCCCCTACTGTTTCTTGCAGTCTCTTGTCAAGTTTGAAATCATTATATAAAGACTTAGATCCACGCTTCCACCACTGACCTAAAACCCTCAAAATTCAATCTCCAAAAATCTTGGTATCAACTCTAAAAATATTAGCATGCACTGAAACTTTTAAAATCAGAAGATCCAGCTTTTTGTGGAGATTATGTTCCTGAAGTGCAAAAAAATCATTTTGCTCAATTTTTCAAAAGGTAGTTCTTTTGCAGACAATTACTGTAATTACATATACATGTAGTATATTTTTTCGGTAAACGAGGTCATATACTTTATCATGAAACTTAACAGATAGCAAAAAGAATGAAAATCTACTGATAAGAAGATTTATGAAGAGGAAGTGAAGCTGATTATCAAGGAAATTTCATGAACAGCATTCCAATTTAAGTCTATAAAAATATTTGAAAGCTGATTCTGCCTCGTAGCTCGATTTTCACGCTTATTTTCCAATGTGCAATTCAATTTTGCTTTTCAGGCTTAAGGGATCTGCTAAGGCACTTGTCGAAAATAGCAGAATGGATTCTACGGTTAACAAACGTCATTGTATATAATCGAGTTATATGGTTAAAATCATAGTGCTCTTTGCAGTTAGAATTCAACATACCAATACATGTGGATTACATGCAGCTCTGATTTTGTGATAAAAATTAGATTTCATTTTTATGTAAGCAATACTGTGGGCCTTTTAACGTGTACATCTTAAAGCTAATTATAATTGTCATTGTCTTTGACAGTAATATTTTACTCTTTCAGCTTTAAGTAGTGGCGAATCAAGCACAAGCAAATGCTTCTATGAACTACTCTAAGCCTTAAAGTAATACGAGTAGTCGAAGTTAATTAAAGAAGCATAACCTCTCCATGGTAGTCATCAACTCGGAGGATTTGCAAAATACTACTCTTTCTTCTGCGTTGTTGCAATGATCAGACAATTCCATCTTAATACATATCTTAAAAATAATAGAAAATCTCACAACTCACATGTGGTGCTGCATAACATAAGAAAGCAACAAGGGATAATTTAATAAAATCGAAACTGCTATCACATTGGATATGTAATTAATTCTGAAATGTTGATCTGCCATTACCTATCATACTTACTCTATGGTATTGATAAGGGAGTATAGAAAATGAGAGTATAGTCTCTTAATACCATCCTAGTCATTTGCCACTTCGAATTGTTTGCATATTTTGTTATACAGTGCTCATAATAACTGCATGACATTCATCCATTTACATGTGGGCTTATACTTACGCCGGCATCAAGTTGCAGACGAAACGCCCCATAGTGTAACGTGAGCAATTATCGAATCCACATCCTACTTCAGACGTATATGCCCACATGACCTGCAAATCGTTTAAAATAGATAAGCGAAATTGGCAAGTAGATTATACGAGTAAATGAAATTGTGAAATCACATGCATTCACATGTACACTGTAAATCGCTCAATACCAATCACATACGAAGGATGCATACCAAAATATTTTTTGATATATTTCTGTATTCTCTTGGTATATATTTGTATGTTTTTCGTATGCTTTTTCAAATGTGGTATGCTTTACAGACATACCAGTGCAATGTTAAAGGAAAGCATCAATGATTTCTAATACATGTATATGCTGATTTAAGGCTTTTCGTCAATAAAGATCACACTAATGTTACTACTGTTTTGTAAGTAGTAAGATAATGACATTGAATAGTCAAACTCACAATAATGAATTCGATTTTAATACATGTAAGTCTGAGGCATTTCATGAATGACGAATAAGTATTCAACCATCAACAATTATGCATTATGTAATTTTGGAACTAAGCACATTATCAATCCGAAATATAAACACATTATAATTCATGAACGCAAAAATAGTTATGTTTGAGATATATAAGTCAACATGGTTGCTCGAAAATACCGTTTTATTAAAATGTTGTTTATCAACTTAGTTCAAGGAAATGAGCTAATTATGAGTCTTGTGAATGCAATAAGACAAGTAGCAACGATGACATGCGGCGTTACTTTAACAACGATTCCAATCTATTTAAATACCGCACTTTCACAAAGAAATATTCACGACTGTTATTACTAGGAAAATGTTATTTGACAGTAGTATGCAATATAACTTATTTTTTGCCATGTGACTTAAAGCTCTTCATACTAAACATATACCAATGAGGACAAATTTGCATCGGGTCTCGTATATAAAACATACTAACAATTCGTATTTAATTGTAAAACAACCAATCACAGATAGAATAGTTCGTATCGCTACATACCAATCACATACGAAAGTAAGTGAGAATTCGTATGAAAAATATACCAGATCTCTGTAAACATACGAGAATCTCGAATCAGATGCTAGTTTCAAACTGTATGTGATTTTGGTATATGTTTGTATGTAATTTTCGTATCCAGCGGTTTACAGTGTAATTGTATACGTCACATCGATAAACAGTGCAAATAGAACTTTTCCTTGCCTGTGAGTAGTGACCAGCATTTTGTTTGCGATAATCATAGGTATCATGGCGTCGTGTCTTTTTACCATAGGTAAACTTTGGTCCTTGATTATCTGCCCATCCTTTAAATGCACTGCAAAATAGATATCGGTACATCAACTTCTGCTTGCCACTCAATTGGGACAATAAAAAAGCAGCAAACATAGCAGTTATATTTGTGACAATTAACTCATAATTTCGATTTCAAAAACCGCTTCTTAGTTTATTGTTTCACCTGCCGTATTTGTAACCAGAAATATATATATTCGGTCAATGCAAGAAACTTTGTTTTCTTTTTTAAATATATATATATATATATATATATATATATATGTCAAATAACTCGTCCTTTTCATTTTAAATTCAAAGAACATAAATGCAGCATTCAGAAGCAAGACAATAAAAGAAA
Source organism: Prostheceraeus crozeri (assembly GCA_907163375.1). Taxonomy (NCBI): domain Eukaryota; kingdom Metazoa; phylum Platyhelminthes; order Polycladida; family Euryleptidae; genus Prostheceraeus; species Prostheceraeus crozeri. The sequence continues at coordinate 37,578 of CAJQUW010000450.1, read as the reverse complement.
TCTTTCAGAACATTCTAAAACTCATAATTATTCACTATATGTTGATGATTTTAGCCCTGATTTATTTAACCGTAGCAGTGACCCGATTTCCACTAGATATAGGCAGAAAGCAATCAATGCAAACCTCAACTAAACAGGAAGCATAAGTGCTGTTGAATGGTCAGACATTCAATCGGATTTATAAATCAAATTTTTGTGCACAGACGGCTATTTCCGTGGACAAGTCGACTGGACGACGAAACCTCATGTGCGAAATTTTGCTACTTTTATCAATATAACATTACAAATTGCGAGCGAAATTCTTTTTCTTTGCTGATAAAATAATAAAATGGACTGAGTAGATAAAAGCATCAACTTCAGATATTTTTGCGTCTAATGCTTCAAAACAAATTTGAAACAAATTTGAAAATCTTGGTCACGTACAAATTAATCAAATTAGTCTTTGCAAACAGCAATTATCTCTTGAATGTTTGCAAAGATTGATCTGGTTCATTTGTAAGCGGTTAAGATTTTCGAAGCGCAAAACAGTGTTTTATATCTTTTTTAGGTGCTTTTTCGCACTATAGAAAAATAGTAGGCCCTACAGATAAATCTGTAGGTCGACTTTGAAATGAATCCAGTGTCGTAGCAAACTTCGTAAATCGTCTGTTCATAAACAGAAAATCACAAGACACAAAATGGACTCTTAATAGTGACGTCTTCATCAAATAAATTTCGGGTGCAATCGCAGTCGCCGCACTCTGGTTATGGCATCCGACCATCTACCTAGCAAACGTAGAACCAACACCAGATTTTACCGCAAGCAGGTGCCGGATCTTCTAGCGAGCCATATGGCAAGGTCAGTTTGCGACAGGCCATCAAATTTTGGCATCGAAGTCTTAAAATCATGATGAATAGCTCTTGAATTTTGAATCCCATCGATAACTTCTGTGATGCGTTAGAGAGAACAGTTTAGAAAAAGTTAGAAAATAGTATAGACCAAACAGCTGCTCGCAATGATCTCAAGATGACAGTAATGTAAGTATGCACCACCAAATTTACTGAAGAGCATTGAAGAAAAGCTGACTTCATCCATGCATTAACGCATAGAAGCATTTAGGCGCCCAGAGGATTTTATCTGGATTGTTGAACAATTAATAACCCTTAAGTTCGTAATTTGATAATGCAGCAAGTTGAAATTCCTGCAAGCTATTAGCTTGAGAATGAAACTTGGTATTATATAATTTTTGTGATTTAGCATGTAAAACTCTTTTTCACTTTACTACACGCGACAGATGCCTTTGAAAATTTGTTCCAACCAGGTAATGGCTGGTGCGAAAAGCGTTTTCTTGATCTAGCAGTTGGAACAATCGTTTATTAATTAGTGGTAGACAAACCCCACATTTGTGACCTTTCCATGTAACCTGTCCACAGATGGCTAAAAGCTCAACTGAGAGAGAAATCCAATTTTTTCAAAAGGAAGCAATTCAGAAAAAGCTGGTGCCGATGTGAGCACTGTAGAAACTAGATGAGAACGTTGCAACGCATTTTGATTGGCTGACAAGATGCAAATCTGAAATTTCACTTGAGTTGGTAAACGTTTTTACCACAGAATTAGATTGTTTAATCGTATCACTTTGCTAGAAGTGCAAACTGATTCAAAACAATGGCACATGAAGGAACCTATTAAGTGGGCAAAAAGAAAATTTTGATACCTTGCAGAGATAGGAAAAATAGTCGTGCGTCGCTTGCGCATTGCCGTGAATTCCTTTAAAATGCTCCGATCGCCACAATTCCTTCAGATTCGAAGAATTCAGATCATTGCGCAAAAGTTTTCTCGATGATGTTGGGCAGTCCGATCATTATTAAAAAAGTTAGCAGGCGCACGAAAAAACGTTCATAAACTTCTCTGTAGAACTTTGACATCGTCTGTGTCTCTTTGCTGTGTAATCCGGTTGATAACTGTCACTGAAACTTCGCACAATTTGGCGTGTTTTATGTTGAACTGGCTGCTCATTGTTCGATTGCTATGGTATTATGTCAGCAGATTGTGCCATTTCATTAACGTTACATGTTCCAAAGTTTCCTTTCTAGTCAAACAGAAGAAGAGACGACCTGTTTAGTTCTGTGGTTTTTACCCAATATCGATCAATATATTTCGAAAAGATTTCAAGTGGAAAATTCAACTTGCTCTACTAAGTATATAGATCTTCCTAGACTTTTGTCATGTAGATCAGTATTTTATTTTGTACAATATGAATCCACTCTTGCAGGCTCAAAGTAGGTCTATTAAGCTAAGTACAACTATTGCCATTCTATAGACAGTCGGCCACATGGCCACGTATTTTCGAACTCCTTTCTTTCTTGAATTTAGAGACATTTCCTGTTAGAGTACAATGGATAATGGATTGAAATTGTCATTTTAGGCTTCACTTTTCAAAAATAATGGTTCTTGGATTTGATGGGTTAATATTAGTGAAAATCAATGCTAAAGCTTCACCATAGATATCGAGAAGCACGTAATGCAAATGATGGATGTCAACACAGCGCTGAAAATATTCTTTTGAATCTTGTAATATGCATTAAAATTCGCAATGTCAAAAGTCGAACTCAAAAATCAATATGTAAGCGTTCTTCGGGTAGTCATCGCACCAGAATGACTTTCACATAGCTTTACAATTTTACATACTTTACATAGTCCTACATTTACTTTTGCATGACTTATGACATAGTCGGAATTTTCCTTTCTACATATGATAAAAATCATTCTTAGTGGAAACAGTTTGACAAAAGCAGCCGGTTTAAAAATGTACAGGCCTTCTCTAATTTTAACCCATTCATTCCAATGGGCATTATTTGTGAAAAGTGAAGTCTGAAATGACAGCTTCAGGGCATTGCCCAAAGGCAGTCAAGATTTCGTGACTGTACTCGAACAGGAAGTGTCTCTAAATTTAAGAAAAAATGGAGTTAAGAAATACGCGGCGAAGTTTTGTGGCCAACTGTATACATGCCAAGCGTAGTCTGGCAATTAATAATCCAAAGCAAAGTACTTCATTCAATTTTTTTACTTGTACATGTAAAACAAAAGCAAATCTTCTTTTTATTCCATGGAAGACAGTGAATGATATTTTCTCATATTTTTGATTTTCTGAATGGTATGACAAACATTCGTCCGCATTCAGATGTCGTTGAAGTTAGCAACAACTTCAACACCAACTTTTTGAATAGAGTTTGTACAGAATAGGAAACCACATGTTTAGGTACTACTGATGACGCAGAGTTTGTACAGCCAAAAAGTTTTCCAAAATTCGAACTCTTTCACCTTCAAAATTCAAATTTAAATTCGAAAAATTGGTGCAAGTATTGGTTCTACCTGGTTAGCGAGTTTGTACAGCATTCCGATGGAAAAATTTAGATACAAGAGCAAAAACCTGAGTTTGTACAGCAACTTCCAGCACTTTCCTTACACGAACAACCGGAAAAAACCGCCAAAAACCGATTTTTTCAAAAAATGATAAGATTTTCCAAAAAATTTCTTGGTGCTACATGGAAAATGAGTTTGTACAGTGCTCTAACCGGTGGAAGAGTGTTCTACTAATCCAGTCTGAGTTTGAACACACACTTCTCCGACACTCCAGCACTCCTACGACCGGTAAATACCGGTTATTGTACAGTAACTACAAGAATACTTGGTGCCTCCGTACCAGTATATTTTTTTTTTGATCTGTTTAAAAAAAATAATAAATATACACTGAAGTGCACTGAAGTTGCACTGTACTTCGGCCTTTGGCCTTCAAGGTGCGATGGTAAGTGGCAGGTCATACATTCAACCCTTCCCTTAAGAATCGAAAGTGAACAGATTTAACATCCGATAACTACGTAGTAGAAGCGATCAAAGGATAACAGTTGATTTCGTTCTTCCGATTGATTTCCGGCTTATTAGCTCTGATACACTTGCTTTCTTCAATAGTAACATCGCGAGTGTTACTTTTCTTAGATAGGAACTGAATTATGAAGTCTTGAATTCCTTTGATCGGATGTTTGATCGGATTTGGTTTTTTCTTTTTATCAATGGATTTGAACCTCCTGAAAAATTTGATCAATTATATATAAGAATACTGCCCATTTATGAACAAATCAATTGGTGCTACATGGAAAATGAGTTTGTACAGTGCTCTAACCAGTGGAAGAGTGTTCTACTAATCCAGTCTGAGTTTGAACACACACTTCTCCGACACTCCAGCACTCCTACGACCGGTAAATACCGGTTATTGTACAGTAACTACAAGAATACTGCCCATTTATGAACAAATCAATTGGTGCTACATGGAAAATGGGTTTGTACAGTGCTCTAACCGGTGGAGGAGTGTTCTACTAATCCAGTCTGAGTTTGAACACACACTTCTCCGACACTCCAGCACTCCTACGACCGGTAAATACCGGTTATTGTACAGTAACTACAAGAATACTGCCCATTTATGAACAAATCAATTGGTGCTACATGGAAAATGAGGTTGTACAGTGCTCTAACCGGTGGAAGAGTGTTCTACTAATCCAGTCTGAGTTTGAACACACACTTCTCCGACACTCCAGCACTCCTACGACCGGTAAATACCGGTTATTGTACAGTAACTACAAGAATACTACCCATTTATGAACAAATCAATTGGTGCTACATGGAAAATGAGGTTGTACAGTGCTCTAACCGGTGGAAGAGTGTTCTACTAATCCAGTCTGAGTTTGAACACACACTTCTCCGACACTCCAGCACTCCTACGACCGGTAAATACCGGTTATTGTACAGTAACTACAAGAATACTGCCCATTTATGAACAAATCAATTGGTGCTACATGGAAAATGAGGTTGTACAGTGCTCTAACCGGTGGAAGAGTGTTCTACTAATCCAGTCTGAGTTTGAACACACACTTCTCCGACACTCCAGCACTCCTACGACCGGTAAATACCGGTTATTGTACAATAACTACAAGAATACTGCCCATTTATGAACAAATCAATTGGTGCTACATGGAAAATGAGGTTGTACAGTGCTCTAACCGGTGGAAGAGTGTTCTACTAATCCAGTCTGAGTTTGAACACACACTTCTCCGACACTCCAGCACTCCTACGACCGGTAAATACCGGTTATTGTACAGTAACTACAAGAATACTGCCCATTTATGAACAAATCAATTGGTGCTACATGTAAAATGAGTTTGTACAGTGCTCTAACCGGTGGAAGAGTGTTCTACTAATCCAGTCTGAGTTTGAACACACACTTCTCCGACACTCCAGCACTCCTACGACCGGTAAATACCGGTTATTGTACAGTAACTACATCATCGATGCGATGGTTTTGTTTCAAAATTCAATTGTCGGTTGAATCGCTATCTTCCACCAGTGAAACGAGTTGAAACAATATTCTGTTTCAAGAAATGTTATTGTCCATCAAAATATGAACTCTGCTGAGAATGGTGCACAAAACTCTGGAAAAAGCCCGAGTACTTCATAAAGGTCACGGGTGAAAAGCTTGATGTAGGCGGTACTCCAAAAATCAATAGCTGCACCAAATTCAAATGCTGACAAGGGAGAAAGACGACAGATGAATATCGAGTTCTCAATTTTTACATACTCTATTACAGTAGGAAGCGCAGCATAGAAAGGTCAGATAGGATAAAAATGACTTGCAACATTTGTGCAATGAAGACCGAATATCTTAGATGCGATGATGATCGGACAGTCCGAGGCGCATATAGAAAAACAACTACAAGGTATAGAAAAGAGGAACATCTCTGAAAATGCCTGTACTAAGTTGTGTCAACCAATTGTAGTCAAAACAATTACAAATGCACTTAAAAATCACCGCAAAAAACAGCAATCTTGATAATTAGTGTTGCTTGTAATTCATCACTAATATCTGGAAAACAATCGAAGGTATAATAAATGTAACAACTGGATATACTAGCTGATAGGACGAAACAATGGAAACCGTAGAATACAAAGGGAAAAGGTTTGTCTGCATATGTGAATTTAAGGTACCGCGGTTATGTATAAGTAAAATCCGGAAAACAATCAAAGGTATTGTTAAGAAGACCGATTGCAGACATAATGTCGTATATTTCATTAACACAGCATTACGTTAAAATCGAGACCATCACTCACTACACAAAGGTCTGAACAGCAGTCCACGATCATGTGCATAGCTGAAACACAGTGAATCTCAAGTGTCATGGAAATCTCACGTCACAGGTATAAAAGTAAGAATTGTACAGGCTTGCGTATAGCCTATACGATGAACCTTAAATGACCAAAAATGTGACCAAGCGATAAAGTTTTTAAAATACAAAAGGAAATGGTCGGGATAAGATTAATTACAACAAATTTCATGAATGCTCATGACAAGTGGAATAAAGTAGTGGTCAAAATATTTCAATTTCGTGTTCACACTCAAAAAATGTTGAAGACTTATCGCTCAAACATGAGAGCAGGGGAGTCATAATCGTAGTTGTTGAACAGACGCTCTCTGTAATCAGTCACGCATGTTCAGATACACTACATGCTCACTAAGTTGATAATTTGAATAATTTCAAATGAAAGAATGTGATCACCAGATGTCTTAACGAGCGGTGTAGAAGGCAACCTACTGATTTTCAAGTTATGTCGTTATATCGTACAACCCGAAGTATAGCTCCTTCAAATGAAATATGCGTTACATTGCAATAACCGCAATGTAGGTTATAAACCTTGTATGTAGGTTCAACACAACTGATAGAAATAGGAACTTGATTTTCTGAACCTTAACTGATGATGTTAATCACCGGATGTATCAAAAATTGTATCACAGTCAGGCAGGCTAGTTAGGCTCTCAGTTCAGTAGCCATAAAATGTTGACATATAAAACTTACGGGATATATTCATTGCTAATCTCATTTTTGTTGATTTGTTCATCGTCAAATATTTGGACAATTAGATCTTTTCATGTGCTAATACTAATTAAATGATGCTGTATAAATGAGCGTAAACCTAGAAAACTTACATATTACTTCATTTTCCTATGTGAAAGTTTGTAATTCTATGTGCCATTTAAACATAAACAGCCGCGAATAGATTAAGAAATACAAATACACGCATTTCGCTGCAAAAGATGGAATTTCGACCTTCAGTCATCCGCCAAATTTTTAAATCAACATGTGATAGTTAAGTGACCTTGATCGTTGATTGTAGATGAAAATATTGAACATGCAGTGTATAAAAATATTGCAGGATTATAATTACGATAGGCTGGCTTGGGGAAATGCATCATTAGGTAAATGCGATTAGGTTGTAGCCCAAACCAATAGCTCATAGCCAAGAAACCGTTAAGTTTGCATCCATATGTGCCTGCATATAGCCAATCTCTTAGATTGGCAGATAGCCAATATCTAAGGCATTTTATTTCGCAAAAGTATTGCATGCCACCCTGGCACTTGGTGAAAGATTTGGCAGTTTTTGAAAATTGGGCCTTATTTGCTTTACTCTGCAACAAATTTTGTTTGCTGTCAAGAGAAGCAAGCTGGAATTAAATATGGGCGACCTTTTATATCACAGTAAGATGTCAAGTTCATCCACTCGAAATAGCGGATTCGATCGAATACCTCTTCATTATTTACGTAGCCCGATCGATTTTGGTAGTGAAAATCAGGTCCGGGGTAAATGCGACAAGGCCCATCGAGATAGGTGCGACAACGTGCAAAATTTTGATTTTTGTCGCTTGAGTTTTTGATACACTCCTGCATGTGTCAATAAAATCGTCACCAACATATTTTGAAATCATAGATGTCTCAAACGACAATAGGGTGCAATGCTCAAGATCCAAGCTTGTTTCGAGTTCATGGATTTCGATCGATTAATAACAGCTAGGTGCCATTTCAAGTCAATCAAACGAAAGGATCTACGTCCAGAAAGAACGAGAAACCTTTACGATATTTAGGCTTAATTCTGATATTCTTTTCTCTAATGCGCTCGTATATTTCTAAAATAGGCTAATTCTGTTTTTGAACGTATATCAGTTGTAGCATTTCATGCATGTATCCTATTTAAAAATAGGCCTATTCAGCTTCAAAATACGCTTACATACTATAAACACTGCCCATTTTTATCTCACATAAACATAAATCTACACTAGGTGACATGCCACGCGTTATTCAGGCGCAATTACGGAACACCCCAAACATCCGTGGTTAAGGACATTCTATTCTTCTACCCGCGTATATATGCGCTGCACTAAGAGTCAGAAATCACTTGATCTGATGCTGTTAAAACATGGGAGATGTTTAAGAATACGCGCGGGCGAGCGTTTATAGTTTGCGCGTCGTCCACGGTTGTCTGCGCTGCCACTTGAACCACTAAGCATGTTCTGTCTTCCCTGAACATGAAATTGAGGTCCTATCACATTGTTTAGCCTCTGATACAGGCAGACACATGAGACGCAAAGTCTATATAACAGGACTGCCAACTATACTTACTTATATAACTTATATTGCAGCAATATCCCGCATAGCCACGAATGTTTGGGGTCATTCTTAATTACGCGTGATTGAGCGTGGCATGTCAACTAGTGTATCGAAATAATGATCTAGATCAATTCTGCAATCACAAATAAACCAAGATCCACTTCTATATGTGAAAATGTCTATTCTAGGTAGCGATAAGTTAGCACTTAGGATTTCCTTGTAAAGATCAGTTGCTCTATTACCAAGATAGGAGCGAAACACATCACCGTCATTTCATACAACATTCCCAACACATCATCGGAGTTTAATTCGCAAATCTATATGAAAACGTACTCAGATGCAAAATCACCCAGGCCATGTCGTATTTGGCCCAATCATGAGGTAAAAGAGACTTTGAAGTCACTTACTTTGACATCCAACTTAGAGAAACTTAACATTCCATCATAAATGGGCAGTATTCTTGTAGTTACTGTACAATAACCGGTATTTACCGGTCGTAGGAGTGCTGGAGTGTCGGAGAAGTGTGTGTTCAAACTCAGACTGGATTAGTAGAACACTCTTCCACCGGTTAGAGCACTGTACAAACTCATTTTCCATGTAGCACCAATTGATTTGTTCATAAATGGGCAGTATTCTTGTAGTTACTGTACAATAACCGGTATTTATCGGTCGTAGGAGTGCTGGAGTGTCGGAGAAGTGTGTGTTCAAACTCAGACTGGATTAGTAGAACACTCTTCCACCGGTTAGAGCACTGTACAACCTCATTTTCCATGTAGCACCAATTGGTTTGTTCATAAATGGGCAGTATTCTTGTAGTTACTGTACAATAACCGGTATTTACCGGTCGTAGGAGTGCTGGAGTGTCGGAGAAGTGTGTGTTCAAACTCAGACTGGATTAGTAGAACACTCTTCCACCGGTTAGAGCACTGTACAAACTCATTTTCCATGTAGCACCAAGAACTTTTCTGGAAAATCTTATCATTTTTGAAAAAAAATCGGTTTTTGGCGGTTTTTTCCGGTTGTTCGTGTAAGGAAAGTGCTGGAAGTTGCTGTACAAACTCAGGTTTTTGCTCTTGTATCTAAATTTTTCCATCGGAATGCTGTACAAACTCGCTAACCAGGTAGAACCAATACTTGCACCAATTTTTCGAATTTAAATTTGAATTTTGAAGGTGAAAGAGTTCGAATTTTGGAAAACTTTTTGGCTGTACAAACTCTGCGTCATCAGTAGTACCTAAACATGTGGTTTCCTATTCTGTACAAACTCTATTCAAAAAGTCGGTGTTGAAGTTGTTGCTAACTTCAACGACATCGCATTCAGCTAGTTTGATCTCTACGACTTGGTTGGCTCCACAGATCCTAGCAGTTTCAAAAAAATGTGTGGAAGCTGCTAAACACCAGCAAGCCCAATTTGTAATCATTTGGATAAAAATGTTTGTCGCAGTGTTTATTCATAATGAGCCATTCAATTCACTCATAAAAGCATTGAAAAGTAGAGTGCATTTTCAATGAACACTAACGTTAGGGAGTCGGTTACACTTCAAAGATGACATTCATCATTAGAACAGCTAATGGTGTTGAGTGAAAATTGAGCACATGTATGTTCTTTATCCAATACATTTCCCTTGCATAAAAGCTATAGGGGATCGTGTTGGTACTGGTGCTGCATTAATCAATCATTTAATCAATCAAAATCTTAATCAATTTACTTTTTGAGGTTAATCATAATCATAATCACGTCATTGAAATTTAGTTCAATCACTAATTCCAATCATAATCAATGCTTTGAAAATTTAATCAATTATTAATCATAATCAAAATCGCGGTAATTAATCAGCAAATTTGATTAAATTTAATTTTAGTCATCCGAACATCATTTGAGATCAGAACTCGGCTCGGCCGCCAATGGCAGAGTGACAGTTTGACTATAGTACTTACATATATGTTAGGACGGAAAGTATATGTCGTCGAAAGTGCCAGTTGTTGATGCATGGTTATGAGCATGCGTTCACTCCTCGTCATGGAATATCTTCCCTATGATGTTTTCTCTTTATGTGTACCTCAGGTAATCAAAACATACTCAATGGACCACTGGATTTCATATTTTCGTCAATTTGTACGCTATGATGTCGCTGACAAAATCGAATAATAACAGCAATACTAAAACAGTATGCCTGTTAATTGAACAAGATGAGTTTAGATAAAAACTGCTATCACTGCACAGTATTAAGCAATTTCATCACGATTCAAATTATTACTTAAACGCACTTAAATTAACATTGACTCAACAAAGTGTCTGAAAGTCGTAATAAACATCATATTCAACCCATCCAGCATTCATGATAAAACGTCTGACCACATTAATCATACTCACAATTTTGAACACCTTAATCAATCATAATCATAATCAAACTTTTGAACACTTTAATCATAATCTCAATCATAATCAACATTTTTGAATTTTGGCTAATCGGTCCAGCTATAGCTGGTACTCACAGTTCTAGTAGATATTTTATACCATTACTTTCGGCAACAACTTGACCTGCATGATATCTGTGTTTTACAGGATCGTGTTTTGGACCGCCACAATTTTCAGCCCAACGTTGAGCGTCAAGAGCAAGTTGGTCGTTCCAGAACTGAAAATGAAATATGCAGCCAAAATTGATAAATTTTTGAAAGTATTATAACCACTTTTAATTGTTATCAATGATTTTCATATATAACGCTTTAGAATGATGACATGTGCAATGACATTCAAGACCAGCAGGGAGTCGTTGCTCACTTATGACACTTACAGCTAACTTACAATTTCCCAACGATCTTAAATGCTCACATTAATTAGTGAATCTCGATGTAATTAATTAAATGGGCAGTCAAATTCTGCTGCTCGATTCGGCATTCTACTATATCTAGCCAATTAAAGCAATACACGTGACGAATATCTTCAATCTCTTTCAATATCTCTTTTCAAATATCATATCGCAATTGTCATCTGACACAATGCATTCCAGGGTCAATAAAAGTCATTGCAAATAAGTGAGTTATAAATGATTAGAATCATAGCTTCTCTATGGTTAGATAAAGCTTATTTATATAGCCTACTACATGTGCGCATATGGAGCAATCAAACATTTTAAGTATGGTTTTACGAGTATGATATTACCGTCAATATATCAAGTTTAATTTTTATCTGAATAATATTGTGGAGTCATTGATATATTGAAGATAATTGTGATCGTTGTCTTTGATTGTGATATTTTACTTTGCTTTGTATATAAAAATATGCTTTGTATATATAAATGTTCTGACTGTTGTGTGGTGCGGTCGTGTTCTGAGGCGCTCCTGATATCTGGAATCGGTGTATGTGGTTTTGTGCTTTCTGGTTGGTCTTTCTGGAGATTTTTGGCATCGTCTTGTTCGTCGTTCTGTGATCTACGCTTTCCCATCGTCGGTTTTTCTCCACAGTGTGAATTCTTTGCCCAGGAGGGACTTCTTTCCGTGGTGTCATCGTCGTCGATCATCGCTCACATTGTGTATTCGTCTCCTAATTTTCATGCTTGCTTGTTCTTCGGGCACTGGAATTCCCTTTTCATCGCTGACCGTCAAGCACTGAGCTCGTCGGATATCTATGCTGTTGTTATCGTAAGTCAGAGAAACAAATTAGCTGGTTATTTTTGGCATCTCCAAGGCCCCCCTCTCGTCAAAAATTTTACTCTCAACACTAAAACAACCACAAACTCCATCCTAACCATCCTTTACACTTCACATCCTATACCCTCATTTCAATCCCCATATTCTCCATACCCCCTTAAATTCAAACCCATACACCAATTACACACACACAACAACCTACCAACACTATACACCCCTCAACCAATCACTCCAACTGCTCACCCCATCCAACTAAAACTCCTCATCAACACCTACCCTATCAACTCTCTCAAATCCCTCCTAACATCCTTCCCCCAACACTTCATACACAACCAAACAATCAAAAAAAAACCTACCACCCACCCACCCAAACATATACCCACCACCAACCAACCTCCTAATACCCCACATTTCCAAACATCACATACCAACCCCACCCACTATTCAACCCCCTCAAAACCCCCAATCCCTCTCCATCTCATCAATTACTTCCCCCTCCACCCTACATCCCTAATCCCCACAACTTTTCAACCTCCAAATCCCCCGTCCAACAAAATCCACACATCACCTTTCTCCACACCTCATTCCTAAAAACTCATCAACCTAATCTAATTTCCCCCTATAAACTTTTTTCCCTACAACAACTCAACCCCCTTTCTAACAACCTCTCATCCACATTTATGATTCCCACCCCCCCAAAGTCCCGATACCTCTGCAGCCCCACCCGGAAATTACTCACTTACCAAACTGCCCCCCCCCCCCCCTGATTTCCCCTATGCCTCCCCTCCACCCCCTCTCACCACAACACCTCCCACCACCATCTTGAAAACAAATACCGTGAACTAGAAGGACATTTTCACGATTTGCAGACCGCTACACAATCCTTTACAACTGATATATACAACGAATTAGACAGAAGAAAATGGCGGGAAAATAACCTAATTGTTCGTGGTATTGATGAGGTGATGTCTGGGACTTTGAAAGAAAGAACAGAACATGATACGAAGAGAATCGATGATTTATTTGGGGAGATGAATGTTTACCCTGAGGTTTCGGAAATAAGGCGAATTGGAAGATCTAATCAGAATGGTAATCGGCCGTTGAGAATAAAGCTGAAGCACACGGATGATAAGTTCAGTGTCCTCAAAAGAGCCAGGATCTTCGAGAATCAGAAACCTTCAAGAGGGTCTTCATCAATCTTGATCTCACTCCTGCGCAAACAAAATGCAAAATAAGATTCTACGCGATGAGGTTCAGAAACGGAGACAGAATGGTGAAGATGTCATCATCCGCAATAACAGAATTGTTCGAAAGAGTGCTATCTCGGGTTTTCATTGAGTCTTTTCCCGCTACCTAGATATCCTTTCTATTCTCCTAATAAATTCTCAATCCATTATACGTAAGCTCGATGAACTTTGCGCACTTACTTCTTCCCTCCACCCGGACATAATAATTATCTGTGAAACCTGGCTTCACATAGACATTGATGACCATCTCCTGGCTATTCCTGATTATTCGAGTTTTTTTCGCCATGATCGAGATGACGGTAGACGGGGAGGTGGTGTCTGCGTGTATGTACGTGATGGTTGGAAATGTGAAAGAATCAGATTTAGAGAAGATGAATCGGCAAAGACTGAACATATTTGGCTAAAATTCCCACGATCTGGTATCGTATTATTGGCAATTTATATTCCTCCAAATATCAGTACTATTCAATTCCACCATATCAGTGAATCGATAATAAGCAATTCTGATGCCATTCTGAACACTATGCCTGAAAGTGAGCTTCTAATTGCGGGCGATTTGAATCAATGGTCACTTAACTCTCTAGAAGTAAACCTCAGAATTAGTAATGTCGTGAATGCCCCTACCCGTGGTTCATCAACGTTAGACAAAATCCTGATGTCCAAACTTCTTTTGGAAAGTTACGGTCAGCCTGTCATTACACCACCACTCGGAAATTCGGACCATTCTTCCGTGTACCTTCCATCCAATGACAAGCCACTTAATGTAATGCGTTTTGTTAAGATTTTTGACTATCGACAGAGCCACATTGATAACTTTATAAATGCCTTGCAAGTCTTTCCTTGGCATTCTTTCTATCGTATGACAACATCTTTAGAAGAGAAATGCCTCTTCTTCCATGAAATCATCGATAATGCAAAAACTCTAATACCTAGCAAATTTATTCCAATCAGTAACCGCGATAAGCCGTGGATAACACCCGTAATCAAAGATCTCATCAACAAACGGTTTGAAGCTTTTCGAGCCGGAAATTTTGCTTTATACACTCACTATAAATCAAAGGTTAAATCTCAAATATCAATGGCAAAACTCAACTGGTGTACTAACACCGCAGTAACAGGATGGTCTATGGAGCATCGTCAATAATGTAACGAATAAGAAAAAGAGGAACCCTATTTTCAAGATTCTGTCCCAGTTCAATTCTACTCTTGAAGCTGTTACTCACCTAAATGACACCTTTACAAATAATTTCTCTGGCCCTACGCTTTGGCAAGAATATTCCTTTGCCCTGATGATGAAGCTGAACAGACCGAATGGCAAGTTGATATCAGTGTCACTGAAATTGAGGATTGTCTTTTCAGGCTAAAGACAAGCAAATCAGCCGGTAGTGATGATCTTCATCCGCGCCTTGTTAAAGCAGCTCGAGAAGTTCTGGCACCACCCCTTACTCATCTGATTTGCCTTTCGGTCCTATCAAGAAGTGTTCCATCCACGTGGAAATTAGCTGATGTGACTCCGGTGCCGAAAACAGCGCGTGCAACAATTAACGAGCTCCGGCCTATTTCTAAATTGCCCATTTTTGCAAAAGTCCTCGAAGCCTGTGTTTTGAAGTCCGTCAAACCAAAGTTATTGAGTCTCTATGGTCCTAACAGCTTCGGTTTCAAACCTGGCACTTCAACTCTTCATGCCCATATTTCCATTCATAATGAATTGACAATTAATTTGGATAAACCCAGCAATAGTAGTGTTACGATGATTAGCTTTGACATAACGAAAGCTTTTGACTCATTAAATCACGGCTGTCTTGTGAGAACTTTACAACGGGGAAATTTGCCTTCGTCATTTGTCCAATGGTGTATTAGTTATCTGCAGGACCGCCGTCAAAGAGTCGTGCTGGACTCCAATATAAAGAGTGACGAATCATGTGCCATTTCTGGAGTGCCACAAGGCTCAATCATTTCGCCTTTCTTATTTGCAGCTCATATGGGCTCTTTGCAATCGTCCAATTTAAATAATTTCATGTTCAAGTACGCGGATGATATTATCACTTTGATTCCTAATGAACATATGTCCAATGTTGAACACTGTATTGAGTGTGAAATTGGGCATGTAAAAAGTTGGTGCGAACAAAATGGTCTAACATTGAACAAGAAAAAGACTCAAATCATGTTGGTCAAGAAAAACATTCCTACCTTATCATCGTCAATGTCATCTTTTAAAGCTGTACAACATCTGAAAGTTCTTGGCATTACTTATGATCACCACTTATCTTGGGATTTGCATATTGACAACCAATGCAAGAAAGCCGCAAAACATCTATTTTTGATCCGAACTTTGAAGAAATTTTTGGCAAAGGAAGATCTCATTCGTATTTACAAAACTTTTGTCCTACCTATCCTCGAATATTGCAATCCTTTATTCATTGGTTTGCTTGACAAAAATTCCTGGAAGCTAGAGAAGATCCAAAGACGATATCATCACATAATATGCGGTCTTCATTGTGATTGTGGAGAATTTCCGACCCTTTCCTCAAGAAGAAAATCTCAATCCATGAAATTATTTTCGGCTATGTCCGACGCCAACCATGCTTTACATCCACTACTTCCTCCAACACTGCGATTTTCTGGACATTATGAGATGCCCTTGTGCAAAACACAAAGACGATATAATTCATATATACCACACTGCACCTCATTTTACAACAATACTTGGATTAGCATCCAATTTGCGTGTTCTTCAACTTCTGGGAATACTTACTTCGAATATTGAGTGTGTACACGCATCAATAACTTTGAAATTTATCGATGTATCATCTCGTAATTTGATCATGTTGCTGTAAACTATCTTCTGTACTGTCTGATTTTCATTCTTACAATAAACGAGTATTATTATATATCAGGTAATGTGTCAAATAACAAACGTGAAAAGTAGACTATATGATAAGACTACTGAATCTTAAAATACTAGTGACTTCCACCAAAGTTTTTTCCAAATTTTCCAAATCAGTGAAAAACTGCACGTTTCACATGCGATACTAGATGTCAAGAACAGTTCAATTGATAAAATCGAAACAGGTATCACATTAGCGAACTAATCATTATGTAAAGTGGTTCTTCTATCTTAATACACTTCCTATATGGCAGAAAAAATTGAAGTCTGGTATAGAAGCATTCATAACATTCGGGCTATAATACGATTAATTACTCATCTGAATCGGAATTTAGTGACGAAGTGCCTCGGTCATTAAGCATGACAGACAACAAGTTTTTTTCTTCCCCAATCTACATAAAATTACTTCTATGTGTATTTACGACAATTTGGAAGTGATACATAAGCAAATAATGTTGTGACCATTTTTCATTAATGTGCCAACAGATTATTGTCATCCCCCTTCAGATGGGCTAAATACAAGATTAATCCGAGCATTCGATATTTAGTTTGATGAAATATCTGGCACCCCTAGCGCCCTTAGCCAAAATTTCTAAATCCATCATTTTGAGGGAAAATCTTTCACTTACCAATCTCCGCATATTTGCTGCTTTGAAACCTTTTGACAGCCTGTAATTACCTTTTGCAGCTTCTGAACGATAATAATTGAAAGTGTCGAGTAGAAACGATTTTTCGTTCTTTGTTAGACCATGAGCTGATGACTTTGTTATCCATTTAACTCCAGGAATTGCACAAGTGCTCAAAATAATTAGTGAGATAACAAAAAGTATTTTTTCAGTACATGTTGAGCTCATTTTTCCTGTGTTAGAACTGGAGATGGAATGAAAAGTTCGTTAATCTGTGACGGAAACCAATACGCTTGTCCAGATATGGATGTATGGTATTAGATCCCTTCGAACTTGTTCCTGAAGACAAAAAGACACAACGTACACAACATCACAAACATTAGACATGCATCTTGTCTTGTTATCTTAAGAATCTGAATGAAATTAAATTTAGTAAGTTTTAGTTTTAGTCTAAGCATCAGTTTTAGTGAGCGCTCCAAGCAGCGAAAATACAACGTCAAATATATACTTGAAATATACTAAAAGCACTATTCACTGATTCGTGCGTTCTAATGAAAACAAATTCTACAATAATAACAGACTGTGTGATGAACTAGAATGAACTGCTCATAAGATTGGAACAGAGCATGTATTTTGCCTGTGCGAAAGTAAATGGAAGACGTCCACGCAGTGCTGGAAGGTTACCTGATCATGCTAAAATTAATGGCAAATTGCAGAATTCGGCGAAAACTGCCCAAGTCCAATATACGTTCTATGGAGTTGTCCGTCTTCCGATACCTCGACAAACATGGATCTATCAACATTATGCTAATTAATTGCTGAAATGTTCTTTGTATGTATATTGATGCCAGTGCAAAAAAGTCTTTAGATTGTCATTTGAGCATACCTCACGTTTCATAAAAAATAAATCCCCCTATTTGTTTTTTTAAGTTAGATTACCTCAGTGGTAAATGCGGTGAGTATCAGTGGAAAAGTGAATGGCATCAGTGAGAAACTACGTTTAAACATGTGATAATTAATGTGTTTGATAGTCATTATAATAACTAACTCAACAAAGTTATTAGGATTAATGCAATTTGCTTTATGAATCAATATGTATGTCAGTGGATCGGAAAAGACGCTATGTGCGAAAGTGATGTATTTCAAGGATTTTGAAATTCATTGTAAAATATATACAGTACTTTAAACAAGAAATTGAATATCGATGTCATTTTTTCGTCATGCTGAAGAGTGAGAAGCATGTAATAATTGCTTTTACTAGGTATATAATTACTTTCGATAAAATGTGCCACGACAAATTAATCGTTGGAAATGTCTCAATTGACATCTTGAATTCACACTGCATCACAGAGAATTTGTTTCGCCATTTATTAAACCACTTTGCTTCTGAAGGATGCATAAATTCACTTTCATATAATTATTGAACAAATTTATTTCCTTCGAAGTCATTATTACAGCACTTACAAAGGTAAAAATCTGATCTTGTGATATTTGTAGAAGTTGAATTTTACAAATATAGCTGACATAACAGCATGAAGAATATGTCGACGACCTGGTGACCTTCACATTTGACGTAGATTTCAAGAAGATCGAAGAATCTCTAACTGTATACTATCCCTCAACTCTTACTCTTGCTTCAGACACCTGAATTTCAGCTCAAAGAAGATAACAGCAGGCAGCATTTCACTTTGCATATTGGATGGTGAATACTGAATTCCAAATCAAGTTATCAAACCAACTGATTACCTCTCAATTCAAAATATCTACAAGTAGTATTTGATCGATACTCGAAGACCCATTATAAACTATGTACAATTAGTTGCAAATAAAATTCATAGACGATTCAACCTGCACCTGAACGTGGTGAATGTTTGAGTCCGACGTCCTTTGAACGCGCACAAGGGAGTTGCAATGCCTTCTATCCCGTAATATAACGATCCTGTTCGGAATCACAGATGCTCAGTTAGTCGACATCACCTAAAGCCGCAGCAAGCGCCATTTCTCTGGACTGACACGCAACTACAGACAGCCTCCACGTTCTCTGAGGTATTCACTGCAAGCTGTACACTGCTAAAAAAGCTAAAATAACCGTTAAACTTCACAGAGAAGCTTCACAGAAAATATCAGTAAATATCTGTTAAAATTATGACGTCACAACGTGATGAGTGATGACGTAGCAGTTAAAATCCGTTCATTTCAGATTCATTTAAGACAGTGTATTTTACCCGAGAAAGTTTTATCGCGCAAACTATTTTGCTCAAGCTCGAGTTTAGTAATGTTCCGTTTGCGTTGTTTTCAGATGTATTTTGTATGATTATCAATTATTTGACTTTTATATTGATCTCTACATCTATCCGTTGTCACACTAGACGGGAACTTAACGGTAAGGAATTTTGGAGATACAAGCAAAAATTTACATATTTGAAAATATCCAATGTCTAGTTTCTGTTTTTTATATTTTGTATGATAGTTTTTTAATGCGTGGGAATTGTTTAATTGGAAAACCATGATCTCTGTTGTATTGGTGAAAATTTTCAGTCACATTTTTACTTTTATATAACCATAAGATGATAAGTAATACGATATGCATAGCCACTCTGGTTATGGAAAAAAACTGCAGTCTTGTTGTGTACTTTTAATCTAGTCTTCTTCATTACATGCAGTCTCAAGCGCTTTCTCCTTCAACCAAAGCTTTTGCCGCAGGAGAAATTTTTTGTTAAAATCGTTAGTTAAAATAGTATGTACCTGTAAAATCATTGAGAAACAACAACATACAAGCTAAAACCTATCTTGCGTGAAGGACGAAAAAAACTCACGTTATCTGGACAGCCACTACACCGAGAGTGAAGACGCGTGCGTGTTACACAAATGTTACGGAGTTGATAACAGTTCGGACACTACAAATGTCGGAAAATTGTGGGTAAAACATTTATAAAATTCCGACACTTGTTAAAGTATTTAGGAAATTGGACCATGATGTTAAAATAATATTCAGCATTGTAAAACAGGACAGTGGACAAAACAATTAAGCTGATGCGATCATGTCTTGTGTATAGCTTTGAATGTCGGGTTGATCCTGATACCCAATACTTGGGATAAGCGAAACGCAGATTACATCAAGGATTAAAGAACATATAAGAGGTAACACAGACGTAAGTAGCCGCCATCTGAACATCCGTCCAAACTGCAGTAATGACATTAATCATTGTTTTTCTGTTAAATACACTGGACACAGTGAATTTTAAACTCCTTTACAGGGCTGGGAGGACCGGCACGGTCCGGACCGTGCGGTCCGATGTACGGTCCGGAACGAGCGATCAAGTTTCAAGTCAGCCAGCAGTTTCAATAGTAAATCAGTCTTGTGAACAGCGGAAATTGAACAGCCAACCATAGGCGATCAGTGAGGCTACAATATTCATGTCTATTGTCTACGTCACCGTCATCACGCACCTATTGCACTCTTCCTTTATCTGTGATCTATTGTCTCTCTAGTCTACGCTTCACGATCATTTCTTTTCCCCTTGACCTTGTGATATTGACAACGTCACAACGTGATCTCGATGAATAGCGATGAATCGATGCTTCACGTTAAAAGAGAACAAGCGTTGTCGAAATCTAAACATCCTGTCAGTCATCAACATGTCGATGAACGCGGGCTACAAAACCGCCGATGCGTTGAAGTATTTTGAAATCATTATTCAGGGA
Source organism: Prostheceraeus crozeri (assembly GCA_907163375.1). Classification (NCBI taxonomy): domain Eukaryota; kingdom Metazoa; phylum Platyhelminthes; order Polycladida; family Euryleptidae; genus Prostheceraeus; species Prostheceraeus crozeri. The sequence goes on along the minus strand of CAJQUW010000450.1, from coordinate 16,993 downwards.
CCAGATAGACAAGCGAAATGCAAATTATGCCACAAAATCTACTCGTACAGTGGCACGACATCGACGTTGAACAGACATCTGAAGTCGACACACCAGACGCAAAGAATTGATTTAACATTAACAAGTACAACGACTAAGAGAGATGCCAGTGGACGAGCTGTTTCGAAAACGGCGCCTTCAACAACGGCAGAATTATCAACATCATCATCAGCAACGGTGGCAGGATCCTCTTCTACAGATGCATCATGTAGATCAAACAATTTGGACAATTATTTCATAGGTGCTCGACCATGCTCAGCAGAACGAGCCTTGAATATTACGGAGCTACTCACTGACATGGTAACGACGGATCTTCTCCCTAACAGCATTGCTGAGGGCAAAGGTTTTCAAAAGTTCTTACAATATATTGAACCAAATTACCAGCCGCCAACGCATAAAACCATCATGGCACACATCCGAAAGTCGTATGAACATCATTTTCATCAGATAAAGTCATTCCTTTCAGAAAACAAATACACTGAAACTGCTGGATCTATAACTACGGATTTGTGGAGTAATATCAAGATGGATTCCTTCATAACTGTCACATTCCATTTTATCACGGAAGAGTTTTGAAATGCGTCAAATTTGTTTGGGAGCAGAACATGTATCTTCGCGTCACACCGGCCCAAACATTGCTAAAGCACTGGATGATATTTTATCAAGATTCGAAATTCGAAATGTATTTAATTGCACCACAGATAATGCTGCCAACATGATTTCTGGAATATCCCTTTCTGATAAAGTTGTGTAGAGCTGTGGATGCATTCTCCATTTGCTCGACCTTGCCATCAAAGATGCTTTAAAGATTTCGGATATTTCTACTTCGTTCGATAATTTGAGATCTCTTGGTACAACAATCAGAAAATCAACGCAATTGACTCCAAGTTTGAACAAGGTAAGTGCAGATCAAGATCCATTTACAAATGACATGATACGTATAACATGCGTGAACGAAAGTTTTAAAAATCGAACTGATTTTATTCACTATTAATTTACCTTAAAACTGCAATGCCTGCATGTCAGACTGAGCAATCATACACGTAACTAGGTGGCTACCAGTTACATACTCTTAAGTCTTAATGACAACAAGATAAGAAATGACTTGTATTGTACCATTAGATATCTACTAACTGAAAAATATACGCACATACTATAGATAAGTAAAATATAACTATAGAAAAGTACAGTAAAGTGTTGCATGTGTAGCACCTACAGAATAGTCATGCATATGTAGGCCTAGCTGAGTACGTGATGAGTGATGATACAGATGCGGGAAAATATTGGCCAAGTCATAGAGTAGAAATTTAAGTAAAGGTAGAGAGTCAACTTCAGCAAAATATTGCATGCTCTTAATATTCTTAAATAAAAGATTCAGTTATTACGGAGAAGACGATTCTGAAGCTTAGAATATATTTGATGTGATTTATAACATCATAAGTCTCTTATAAATATATATTACTTACTCCTGACTTTTTATAAGTACTTTATCGTTTGTGGTATAACAGCTCACTTTACTCGTAAAATATCTGATTATTTTACTTCTACGATCATTTCACTTTTTATAAATCATTTAATTAAATTCTACGTTTTTATTTCTTATTTGAGCAGCATATCCGTTTTTAGAATTTTTGCTTCCATCGTAAAGGTTACAAATGAAATAACACATGTTTCCTATTCCAGTCATGAAAAGGTATCGACAGAAAAGTGTATTGAAATATAGCTCGTATATATATATATATATATATATATATATATATATATATTGGAAAATTGTATCGAAAAGTTCTTATAATATAGGCTATGCGAAGTTGCCACTCTACACCTATTTAATATTCAAACTCCCTGTGCCTAGCTTATCAGTGCGAAACTACAGTGCCCCTCCCCAACAATTGTTCACAATCGCCGCTTGTAAGTAGTAATTTATGTTATGCGCACTAATTTCAGGCCATTCAGTTTCTTATAAGTGAAAATAAATTGGACAAAACGTTGAAGGATCTTCGATTTCAGTTGGATATACCCACCCGTTGGAGTAGCACATATTCCATGATTTCAAGTTATTTGGATCTTCAGAGAGCAATTATTCTAATTGAAGAACAATTGAAGGAAGCTGGAATTTCTCTCATTGGCGAAGAAGATCATGTGATCTTAGAATCGATCTACCCTGTGCTGACAATTCTGAGTGATGTAACAAAACACTGGCAGTCAGCAAAATCTGTTATTATAAGTGAGGTGTATCCGACTCTTTTCAAGATGCGGTCAAAAATCAGAGAATTTGAAGCAGAGAAAGGAAGATGATACTGAAGAAATTCTGTAAATTGTTGTCAGACAACATCACTTCCAGATTTTGCTTGGACGACAAAACATATTTGAGAGATATGTCAATCCATGTAATTGCTTCCGCAATGGACCCACGCTTCAAATCTTTGAAATTCTTCAATAATGAGGAGGATAAAGAAAATATCTTTCACAGGTTGCAAAAGGAAGTGGAAAAAGTAAGTCAGGAGGAAACTTGATAATAACCTACACGTTCGAAAGCGAACGTTTTTGGCATTTTGCCAGTCTAATTTTTGATTGTTTCAAACTTCTTAACACTTTCACATCATACAAATGAATAAATTTTCATCATACTCAATTTATACAACAACAATTTATTTACATTACCGATTAATATTATTCCGAAGCCGATATACTTTTAATATCATGAATTCCTTTATGATACAAATTCTTTCACGATGATTGTTTGACTTTCACCATAATAGGCCTACATGTAGACTTTGCAAGCTCAAGTAAGCAAAAAAGGGTGCTCTTTTTCAAACTCTCCTACCAATATTTCTTCGACTGTAGACCTTACTTTGCAAGGCTCATAGTGCCATAACAAAAAGACAGATTTGCAAATTTAGACAACTACAAACTTGTTTGAATTGCTTATACGAAAATTATGCAGCCATATCGTACTGATTATTGGATTAATTAATGCTCCCTATATTCCAGTTTGTGAATAATGCCACCGCGTCTCACACATTCTCAAGTGACGAAGACTCGATCGCTGAAATAGAGGATCCCCTTATCCACTACGAGTAGCTCGTAGCCACACTTCGAAAGAGACAGCAAAAGATAGGGTATTGTCCCTCTTGGATGACGATGATGTACCTGCTCATCTTGTTGAAGAAAGTGGAGGATTAACTTTAGACGAAGAGATACAGAGATACAGAGTAAGCATTATATAATTCTTTTCATGTTTAGTGTGTTTTAACTAATGTATGTCTACATGTTATATTAAGTAGCAGATACTTAAACGAATAAGTTTTGCCTTGCAGTCGATGGACAACATCTCAAAAGATAAAGATCCTTTGGAATGGTGGAAGGCAAAAGAGCTGGAATTGAAACGTCTCAGTTCTATGGCCAGAATTGTTTTAGCTGTCCAAGGCTCTTCAGCAGCAAGTGAACGTGTATTCAGCACGGCGGGAAATGTCTATAATAATATACGCTCCTCATTGACAGCAAAAAAATGCAAATTGCATTATTTTCCTGCACGAGAATTCAAAATTCTTGTAGAAATCTAGACGTTTTTCCATACAAATACATGTAAATGAAGAATTTTGTGGAAGTGTATACATGTTGTTTTAATTTTAGCAATAAATTCAGCATGTGTATACAAGTGCAGCAGCAGAATGATACATAGGCCTACATTTATAAGCGTGATTAAGATAAGCTAATAGACAGGGCTATATTCAATGTTGCTTACTTGTCTTATTGTCTTGATACCTTAGGTCTAAGCACAAAATATGAATTCTCAACAATTTAGTAAACCTATGCGGGCTATCGATTGTATCGAATTGCAGAATTTGTCTTATCTGAAAGTAAACCTTCTGTAACACTCCTATAAGCGTAAACCAACTATTTTTTTTCAAATAGTTTCAAAAATTTTTTTTCAATTTTTAATCAAATATTTATATCTGTGCTTTGACTACACCCAGTCAGGGTGCTCTGGATACCAATGTAATCATCTTACGGTCACATAGACATGGCTTACAGCATATTATTATGCCCATTTCACTTCTGAGGACCGAGCGTCGAGACCATTCCCACAAAATGAGTCACTTCTTTTAACTTATTGAGGGTCGCTCGGACCGTGCGTCGGACCGGACCGCGCCCAGCCATGCTCGTATGGTAGAAGCTTTGTTAATAAATGACAACACTCGTGGATTAAATAAAAAACACACTTTATGAAACACTAGGTCTTAATGGTAAATCTCTTTTCTTAAAAGCATTCGAATAATTGCTTTTGATAATTGTTATTGTTTTCCTTGAATCACTGTTTGTCATTGTCAGCATTGAACTGTTGCATAATTATTCACTCCAAATTTACTTTTTGGAAAAATGTTTGTGAGATCGGGCAGCTGTCAAATCAGCACTGATTTGAAGTAGCGTGTACTCGAAATGTTCCTCCACGGTCGGCATCATCTTATCTATCGTCTCTTTATCTACAGTGTACTTTGACACTCGTGACCTTCATCAATTGTTGCACTACCCCGAGAACGAACAGCAATATATCTACTTCAGATATTCGACTTCTTGGAGTGATTAGCAAATCAAACGCTGACCCTTTGAACAAGCTGACATTTATAGGTGTCATGCATATGGTCATTTCTGAAAAGATCAATTCCGTTCATGAAACAACTAGTTTCTAATGGTAGGACAGTCCTGAGATGAGCAAAGCAGTTGTGATGCTTACCTTAAGAACCAAGGCACTCTATGGCCAATAGGGTAATAACAGGGTACAATAGGGCTACTGCATCTTACCAGATGTCACATGAAATCCTAATGTCACTCTTGAATATACGAGCGTACATGCACTAATTCCAAAAATGTGTGTCACCTTTTAGTTCTGACCAAATACATACATATCAAAACCTCTTACCATGATGCAATTTATGCTACTAAGATTGCATAAGTTAAGAAAAGAAATTAGCCTGGTCATAAACAGTGATATTTTCAATAATAAAACGTAAGTAACGAGGGAAACCTGATGAATCACAGTTGTGATTCTTCGGAGCATTAATACTCTCGTCTCGCATTTACATGCATCATTATCGAGTTGTCAATTGCGCTCAGAGGAATGGTCATCCACTCTTCGACCGCGATGGATAATTCCTTTAAGCAGGTAATGTCACCTCTTTTAATTTCCTCTTCGCGAGGATCCCATCATACATGCTCGATAGGATTTAGATCTGGTAATCTTGGTAGCCGATCTATTCTTCCAAGCATTACTGACATGGTGAAACTGATATTTCATTTGAGAGAGTTGATGATTAGATAAATAAGCTTTAATAGTTTACTTGTATAAATTCTCATGTCGAAAATATGCTTTTCAGTTGTCTTAATGCGACAAATTGTTAGCGATTAAACATTTTCGAAAATTCCATGGTGCGGTAAGCAAAACGCGAAGAACCTCTTCGACGAATCAGCTTGTGTGAGAATTTGCGGAACTTTCTGCACATAATTCACCACCGACACAAATACAGAAAATCACTTGACTTCTTCAAGAGAGAATGCTTCAGTTTCTTGTTTATGTGATTTACTTATGCAAACTTCTACTCCTTCATTTAATTGTCTTTATATGTCATTTGCTCGAACATATTGAAAAAAATAGCGTCGTCCTATTGGGTTTCGATATTAAATAAAGTTAAGCGCGGGCGTCCGATTAAGCACCAAACATTTGAACTTCCGTACTACTGTAAAGCATTTTCTCGATTCACCACCGATAATTTGATACGTAGCTGAATCTTTCATCTGTAAGCTATGTTACTTTTTCAATGCAAATTTTTTAATTTTTGGGATAGTTGTAATGAAAATCCTAATACAGTAAATGCAGATGCCATTCTTCAATGGCCATCTAGGTCATATTTCAACGGTATAATCAACGGTCCCTAAACATGCTACCTTTAAGTTAAGTTCTAATGTCATGCTTCCTTAAAGTGGATAAGAATATTTCATTAAGGAACCTTGCCTCAAAGTGAAATACATATATATGGATGCTATGAAATGTTCTGACGTCATTGCTAATATCTTAAAGGTTAGGTGCCATATTAAAGTACATCCCTGGTTTACACAATTAAAAGTCATCAGAGTCGCCTACGGAGATGATTTAGCGTAATGCAATAAAGAAAGGTTATTATTTGCCTCACGCAATTACACATGCAGACGATTTACCTCAATAATATTGCACAAGAGAGACATATTTACCCGAAGTCAATGATACTGGAGGGAAAGGACTCAAACAAACTGAGAGTACATATAAACTGTATGGAGTAGCTGATTTCAGCAAAGAAATACCTATATTAAATGTGCATTATACACGATGCATACGTCAGGATTATATGAAAACCAAATAAAACCCAAATTGCAGAAAAAAGATTTCATTTGTAAAAAGTGACGAACGCTTTTTCATCTATGAAGATTAACAGCCTCTGTTATACAAAGCTTCTTTCCTTTATCATGACGTATTTCTTTTAAGAAAACGGCTCAATTTGTGGTCTTCTTTTTTCAATAAAGTCTCTATCAGCATGCCATTTCATATTATTGCTGCAATATTATTTGACAATCTTGAAGCATCCAATTATTTTAAATTTGTAATTCATGTCAGATTTTGCACGCAAAAGCTGGCATATTATGTTGCAAATAGCTTAGTGTAATCAGGAGCCTAGTTTCATATTTGTCAAAAATTCATGTTTAATTTCATGAACTAAATTAGCTTCTTTGTTACCATCGGTTGGGTATCCATTATTTAATAATGAAAGACGCGATATTCTACGACTGTGCCGAAATATTCTCAATACTTTGACTTTGACTTCAAAGGGAATACAGAAAAAGGCTTGAAGGAAAAAGATTTTTTGCATCTCCTGATGAAGGCTAAGACAAAATATTGAGAATATGTAATTACACGACAGAAAATTGTAATTTCCATTAATTACATGAGTTAGGTGCATCTGACGGACTTATTATAAAGGAGAAATACTACATACATGTAATCATGCAAATATACGCATATAAATTGCAAGGGATGCGGAGTCGGAGTCCCGGAGTCCCATCATTTTCCCGGATCTGGAGTGCTATCAAATGGTAGGACTCCGCAATCCGGCCAATAACAACACCCGAAATATACTACAAATAAACCACTGTCCTGATGTCAACTTTATCAAACAAAAGTACAGAGACAGCAGTGCATGCAAGGCTTGTAATTTTTGAGGAAATGAACCGTGATAGTGAAAAAAAGGATTGTCTTTTCACTCGTTGATTTTGTAAAGACAAACCTTCCTAGAATCAATCACACATGCGCACCAAATGTCACATCGGAAACAAAAGTAAAATATTAGTTTGTTTGAGAACATTACTTCTTACCCTAACGTCAATCGTGTGTGATGGCTCATCCAAAGCGCATATTAAAATCGAAAGTTACCTCATAATTTTTGGAGAAGTATGGGGATTTGCTGCCCGGTGGAGACTGCAGAAAAACCGTGTGAAGCCCACATCAACAAGTGATGTACAAAGTTGATAAAATTTCATAGAAAATGATTGATTTGATACAGCAATGATCACTAAAATCAGGCTCAGGAAAGCCTATAATGATCTATGATGTAAGTTACCAGAACTGGGCTAATAGGCGTGCCCCCGGATTAGGAGTTGGAGCCCGCATCCATGCAGTGCGTACGATTGCTGATTTAAACAATAATTACGACAATGAAGTCTACAAACATGCTCATCATAAGTGGTTAAAAATTTCTACCTGAATATACATTACTATTTCATTAATTGCACGTAACGTTCTATATTTAAATTCATGCTGTCAGCCTAAAATACATGCGTACACAGTAGTTATAATAAAAGTAGATGTTCGATTACTTCTAAATTGCTCAAATGTCAAAGCAGTCCACTTACCCATCGGGATATATGCCAATACAAGAATGGCTCATAGCAACTTACCAGATTCGAATTGAAATGGATTAAAATCCAAGCTATCTAGGATAGTTAAGATATGCTAACGACAGGATATCACTGTGACATATTATTTATTCGAGACGACGGATTCCTACATAGCACATCTTTGCCGGCTTGTCTAAGTGATAGCGTTAATTTCCGACTTCCATTGTCATTTCCATCAAGATTACATATACAAACGATGCGTCACAAGCACGAGCACATATTGGACAGCGGTCAAATCTCAGTAGTATTAATAGATCAAGGGCGTGAAAGGTGTTGACTGTAGAGAATGATGAGGAAGCATCGTTTCCTACGAATGCAAAGTCGTGTATATTTTTTTCAAATCGAAGCAAAGAATTTAAAAATGCAAACATGTGAAGCACGTGGTAGTAAAAGGCCAAATAAGGTAGTATGACATGTAAAGTAGATTGTAGTCATTTTCAAAGGCTCAGGAACCGCCCAGCAAAGAACAGCTGACTTATTGGCCCGCTCCTTTAATGAGGGAATGAGGGCAGACCAACTACGCTGCGTTTTTAGCCCTCTGTGAGTCATTGCATTGCAAGCTCATGTTAAGTGTAGTCAGACTTGTTGATCCCAGTCCCACGGAAAATATAGGCCTACTGAAACATCGCATGGGATTGTTATCCCAGAAAGCGACTATCTTTCCAATCCCTTTTAGCTTTTTCGTACTGAGCTATCGTAAATATGCCCCCTTTTTATTATGATGATTCCATTTTCATGCTTTTCAGATTGTTCTGTTATGGCCTGATGCTACGCACAGTTAGGCGCTGCAACCTGTTAGACTTTAATATGCAATTCCGCAATTACTTTTGATTTTCTCACTTCATTGAAAGTGTCATCGCCAGTGCTTTTTCCTCAGGACACTGATAAACTTCAGTCACTTTTGCTAGAAGATTTCCTGCATTGTGCAAATAACTGTTCTGATTGTCTTGTTGCGCTTTAATGCAGGATAACTCGAAGAAGATATTCAATTTCACGCGCATGTATAGATATAGGCACGTATGCATAATCTTGTATTGACAAAAAGTTACTTGTTCATTTGTAAGAAAAAAGATAAAAGGATAAAAGTCAACTCACGTTGGTAAGCCGAACGTTTAATTAAACATGGTACTTAAATATATACATTTGGTCAACATTTGGAGTCTTTGTCAGCTTCAGGATGCGCAGCAAACTGTGAGTGTGTGTGTGCGTGTGTTTGAAACAGAGAAAGAATCTCGCCGCCGATGGATGCGAAGTTTCATACGGCGACAACTGTCTTCCTTGAGGCAGGGACACACTCACTGCACTATCAATGTCATTATACTACAATGCATTCATTATATTGCATTTGATAAATAGTTGTGTATTATATATGATTGTATATTAGATATATGTTAGATATGCTATCATCATATGTAGCTTTCATTTTCTTTACGAGGGCAGATTCAATATGCGAAAAGAAAAAATCTCTTCTTGATGGACACCTCGCTTTTAATTTTCAGTTGCGAAGCTTTCGCTCGCACCTCCGAGCTTCATCAGCGGACATGCAACACTTTAGCCATGATCGTGGCTTTCACTTGAAGGGAGATTGGACTAACATTGTGAAGCATTGTTCTTTCTGTAAAAGTATTATTTGATAAAAAAGGGGTGCATAAAGAGTTAGGCACATTTATTCATTGTTTACATCATGCTCGTGCATGTGAGTTGTGTTGGAAGATCGCAAAATGTGAATATTTTGCTTTTGAACATGATCGCGAATGACTGTCCTCCGCCCTACATGAGCAACTCAGCATAAATAAATTTTCTAAATGAAAACTATCATTGTATTCATAGTTCAACACTTAAGACAGACTGATGGCAAAGTTTTCACAGCAGTAATTGATGAGGTTGAGATCTCCACGGCTGTTTTGAGGGTCAAAGCGCGCAGCAATTATGGCTCATTTTAGGCCTTTTTCCGATAGGTATGGATAAATTTGAAACAATGTAAGTAGTTACCTGCGAATCTTTGAAATTCGATTCGATTAGAAATTGCGATTCGAGAAACATTCGAATCCTGTAGCAATCTACCTAAATCTTCCTTTATCAGCCTCAGCCTGAATTCATTAAATGCTTGAACTACTAGAAAGCTATCAAGGGTTCTGCTGCATGGAATAAATCAATTTCATTAAAATTAGCTATCTGAGGTTTTACGGAGACAATAACCATCGTAAAACTGCCGCCTAACATAACTGATACTGTGCTAAATGCCGCTGACTTATAAAAACACCATATTTTCGCATATTTTTACTGAGAACTTGAGAAGGCTGAAAGACACACGCAAAGATCACTGTATTGCTTAAAATTACTTTCTTAATGTTTTGATATCGATTTAAGCAGGTAAGCTAAGAATTTGCAGTAAGGGTCTACTGGAACCCTCCTCCCTCCAGGTCTCAGAGGGTGTGAAAAAGCTCAGGTCTCCGGGATTTAAACAGTATGACGTATGACTTATAGATGGTTCTACAATTACCGTATTACTTCTCACCTAATCACAGGAAACACAAACAAATGTCATTTCATCGAAAACCTCAGTCTTCTTCCCATTAGATTTATATGTGCTTTCTTCGATAGTAGTGAAAACTGTGCCCTACTTGCCACGGATAGGTACATGGATAGGTACATGTAAAGTTTAGTGTTATCAATAGGTACATGGATAGGTACATGTAAAGTTTAGTGTTATCAATAGGAACATGGATAGGTACATGGATAGGTACATGTATACTTTAGTTATCGATAGGCACATGGATAGGTACATGTATAATTCAGTGTTATGAATAAGAACTTGTATGAGATCTGTTTTACTGGATAGGTACATGTGTTTGGTACACTCAGTTGAGTACACTGTGTTTGGGAACGTCTATGATCGAACTTGTGTGGTTTGGTTCTGAGCACTTGGGTACGTACCGATAGACGTCCGTTGTTTGATTTTGAATGGGTTTGCTCAATTGCGACTATTGTGACAATTATTTTAAATGTAGCACTATTTAGATGTGAAACTTTAATGTGCAGTTATGATTTAGTTGCTCCCCAATAAGAAAACCAATTCCAGAACTATGTTTAAAGTGAAAAAGACAAGAGATTTACAATGTAAGTTTAATTCAAGCATGAAAAATAAATGATGGGTGTAGATCACGTCCCTCAGGCGACTCCATGATCTTCAGGAAGTCATCACACCATTCATGAAATGTTTTATTGTTGCTAAAGTCATGATCGCACTCGTGTACCGGACACTTCACTGGTAGTCCATTCCGCCTTTGAAGTGCAGAGACAGTCAAGGTCTTCCACAGGGCCACTTTGCAGCCGCAAGACAGATGCATGGTCATGTCCAACTGACCTCCCATAATGACTTGGCTGTCATTTTGAAAATAAAATAGTGGTTTTGAGGACATGCTTCTTGTTATGGAACGTTGAGGATAAGTACTTAACAGTTTGGAACAATGTCATCCTTTATATAGTTATATATATTCTTTAGGGAAGTTCGGTACCTCTCTGATTGGCTGTTAGGATTTCCTTTGTTTAAAAAGTATATAAGTCCGAGGTTTGTACCAATTCTTATCAAAGGTTCTAATCCTCACGTTTACAAGTTACAATTATTTTAAATCTACAAGTCATAATGGATCGCAAACAGAAAGCCGCAGTTGAGAACGGTACTGCTGATCGTACCACTTCGCCAGTGGAACGTACCAGTACACCTCCCCAATCTCCGATGGAGCGATCGACAACACCAAACGAGCCGGTGGTGTTCACCCAAGCCCCTGCATCGCCCGACTACTCGAGTGATGAGGATAGTGACGTATCAATCGAGACGATGCGTCACATGAATAAGAAGTCCATGCGAACGCCACTTTATGGACGGGTCACGGTCAAAGTCAAGAACGCCCCGAAAAAGTATCACACCAAACGGGTGTTCATGAGGATGGAGCCGAACGAGCGGAACCTCACAACCGCTCTCGAATTTTCGGTCATCGACCTTGACACACCACGTCGCTGTCCCTGTGCGCCCAAGAAGACCAGGATCCATGTGCAAGTGGACTTGAAAAAACTGTACCCTTTCCTTACCTTGATGACATTTAGTGTGTTTTTTTCTTAATCTCTTTATTTAATATTCATTTGTATATATGAACAGACTTGTTTTATCATTTCACAAATCGGTCTTCAATTAAGGTCTGAATGGGAAAGGGGAATAACTATCTACAATTAATGATGTTCAATAACTGAATTGAAACAAAAACTCAAGTATGAAGACTTCAACTTGAAATAAATAGGAACATATAACTTTTAAAGAAACAGTTATGTTGTTAATTTTAAAATGCTTGTAGCAGTCCAGGATGATATCATACATGTGTCATACACCACACCATAAGAATGAGAATGAAAAGACCTTTAGAATGATATAAGGTATGTACAGCCTGCGACATTTTATTAGGACCACCCATATTTTTTTAGTTTTTTACACCTAGCTACTTGTTGATGTCATATTATCTTTCACCCTTGTCAATACATTAAATAGGCATGTATGCCAACAATATACCACAACATAGACATCTACTGATTAGTAACACAGACACCAGACACTCAAACATAAAAATTGACCGCGACATATTATTAGGACCACCTTCGGCATTTAGATAAGAAGCTTTCTTTTAGACATGACAACGCTAGATAAAGATCTATTATCAGTTATTTACTTATATGTCGATTTCTTAGCAATACAAATTGTGTGTTCTGGTTGCCTTATTTGTGCATTGTCGGCTTGCTGTGAGAAAGCCGCATGTGAGAAACTATCATTAATGTGTGGTGTGTGTCGTCGCCTGCGCACGCACACTGTTGTCTGTCAACAATAAAAATATTAATATTCATTATCAAATCGATCCTTGATTTGCTTTGCATCATCGAGACCAGATATCTGAACTATTGAGATAACATGGATATCTACCAATACGATTTATGTTTAGGTCTAACGTGGAAAGTCTAAATCTTACTCATGAGTAAAAACGTATCTAACAACAAGCATAAGTGGCTCGTAGATCGAAGCTTTGTCTTGCGAAGAGTTTTCTCAGCGTGAAATCGCTACTCGTTATGTTTCAAAGTCGTCGGCACTACTTGTTCAACGGAATATGACTTCTGGAAATCCTTATGCAGCAAACCGACGATGACGTTGTGGAGCATGATGAAAATCTACGACACAAGATGGCCGATTCCAAGAGCGCAGGCCTACTGTTTGAAAAGGGTGGCTAATAACGTCGTCCCAGCTACGAAGACCATTGTAGAAGCGTCACATCAACGAAGCGGCACACACTGTTCAACGAGGGATGCATAAAATGATTGCCAGCGGGATCGCGGTCAAGGAAAGTGTCGTAACTGACCCCATGCATGAAGATCTAATAGGCTTAATTTTGCCACTCGCCATGTCAATTGGAGCGTCAATGACTGTTGAATGGTGGCATTCTGCGTAGAGCCGAGCCTTGAGTGTCACCAGACTACTCGTCAGCGAATGTGGCAGTCACGTGGATCACTTGCTCCTGCGTTTCAGCCCGTCAAACACCAAGCAAAGGTCATGCTGTAGGCCTGTTTTCTTGCGAGGAAACTGGCAGGCTTCATGTTTGTGAGTGCTCTATCAACTCGATTCGACTTCATCCTTACAAGTGCTTCAGAGAAGGGTGATTCCATAGTTCGTGACTGCTGGTTTCCGGAAAACAACGGACTGCTTATGCAAGAGGGAGCTCCCTGCCACACTGTCAGTATTGTGAAGCGACATTTTGATGACATCAGCGCCACTTTGTTGGAAGGACCATCTCCGATGTAAACCATTCAGAGCATTAATGCGCTATTATGAAGCATCGGCTGCATAAGATTTACATAAGATGTTTGGGTTGCTAATTACAAAACAAAAACGCAGCGTTGTCATGTCCAAAGGAAAACTTTTTATGTAAATGTCGAAGGTGGTCCTAATAATATGTCGCGGTCAATTTTTGTATTTGATTGTCTAGTGTCTATGTTATTAATCAGTAGATGTCTATGTTGTGGTATATTGTTGGCATACATGCCTATTTAATGTATTGACAAGAGTGAAAGATAGTATGATATCAACAAGTAGCTAGGTGTAAAAAACTAAAAAAATATGGGTGGTCCTAATAAAATGTCGCAGACTGTACCTATTCGATGGGAAAATCCTAGTTGTATGCAACTGTATGCAAGCAGACAAATGTTAGATTTTTAAATTCACTAAGTTTTTAGCCCATTCTTTAAAGACATGTAGCTCTCTAGTTATATGTCATACATGTGTCATACAATACACCATTAGAATCAGCATGAAAAGAGCATTCGAATGATATATTGTATGTACCCATTTGATGAAAAAATCCTAGTTGTATGCATCTGTATGCAACTTGAAAAATTCCAAGTTTTTTTACAAAAATGACTAAGTTTACAAATTTTCAAAGTTAAAGTTTTACAACCAAAAATGACCATAATATACAAACCTCTACACTTGACCTTGACCTTAGACCTGACCTTGACCTTTGACCTTCATACACTTCATACACTTCATACACGGCGGGGGGGGGGGCCTCAAAATTTCTCGGGCGCTTCGCGCACTCGAAAATTTATTTACCCATGGGTTCCGGGTGCCATAGATACTCTTCTTGCTTCCCTAACCCTAACCCTAACCCTAACCCTAACCCTAACCTTAACCCTAACACTAACCCTTAACCCTAACCTAGTATTTTAATTTGATTATTTGAATTTTGGCGCGAAATTCAAATTTTCGAAAAAATCTTTAAATTTGATTATTCGAATTTTGGCGCGAAATTTGAATTTTCGAAATTTAGCGCTTAATTCAAATTTTAATGTTCTATTCAAACCACACGTTTTATATCTTCAAATATGAATCATTATATGACTATTAATAATAACATGTATATCAAATAATACATCAGTCCATCAGTTCATATTACTTTGAATTCACTCTACTGTTTACATGTAGAAATCTTTCAACACATATGATGGCACTTCCATTTCTAAGGTTAAAAATAATACCAGCTGTTCCAATTCTTGTTTGAGTTATCAATTTTGTTTAACCGTACCAATTCCAGGATGTGATGTCATAAGGTCTTTGTTCATAGTTGCTTTGTCAATTTCATATATAAAGAAGTTGCACACAACGAATTTTCACTCATTTTCAAATTATTTAGTGTCCATAACAGACGTCGTTCTTCGTTCCTCCGTTCTCCGGTTCTTATTACAATTCTAAAGTTAGTTTCATTGTCATGTTCTGCTACTTTATAGGATATTCGGGAGTAGGAACATTATTAAGTTTTTATAACCAAATAGCTTTAAATATAGAAGCTTGGGTTTTTTAGGATAGGAACACTTTATGTTATATTATTAACCATGTTTTTTTATTTTAATTTTTCATCCTATATTAAGTCACTGAGCGAGAGACATGAATATATCAGTTTAAATGTAAGTGTATTTGAATCAACAAGATTTTCACAGTTTGTAAATAAATAAAAAGATACCTAAATAAAGCCTTCATCCATTTTAAATATTCAGTCTGTCATCTGCTAACAGATGTATAAAATTCAAGCTTGTTTAATTAAACCAATTGAGAAGTGGTTCAAATTTTCGAAATCTCATTTTCATTCTGTTATTATTTCGAAATTAAATAATGATTAATCAGCTGCTTCCAAATTTTATGTCTTTTTATGAACAAACCCTTTTCGAATAAATATCTAATTTTCGACTTTCGGTTTCAATTTCAACTTCAAATTTTATTTCTTCTTAAGATTTGTCAAATATTAATCTAGTACTTAATAAAGGTTTGAAGATGGTACATAAATGATTTCTCATTTAAAAAGAGATTAAATTATAATAAAATTTTTTTATCCTCTACAGAAATGGTTCGACAAGAAAGCATCGCACGGCAACGTCTCATCTTCCATTTCTGTGAGACTTGCCAAGTGCCCGTTCGACATGCGAACAAAAGCGGGCATAAGGAATGCTCCTTCCGAGAGGACTGCACCTACCTCTACTGCCTCACGTGTAAGAGGTATGAAAAGAGCGATGCAAAGGTGAATAGTGACTACGCGAAAGCATTTATTGCCAAGCACACCCCTTGTGCTCAACTAAATGGGAGAAAGGGGATTAACTTAACCTCCAAAGTTGAGAAGAAGAAGTTGGAGCGTCTTTTTGGGAAGGATCGACCGACTGAAGGCGTGCTTTCCCAGTTGGATGAACCTGCTCCAAAGGATAAGCCTCAAAAGTCGCGAGTTCCTAAGAGGAAAGTTCCTAAGTCTCGGGAGTTCATCGATGAGACTTTTTAGTGATTGTGAGGTGAGTGCCATCACTTCTACATGCTCGTTTCAACGGATAACTGGCTCACAGCAGAAAAATAAAACAATACTCCTTCATTAGGTATGAAATGATTATAGGTTGTAAAACATTTCAGGATGTACTGATGCCCCCACCGAAGAGAGCCAAGGTGTTGGTTCAGAAGAAACTGTTCGCTAAAGATGTAAGTATTTATTGACTAATTTAATTATTTCTATACATAAAGTAAATCAACATTGCTTAAACATTTCAGAGTGAGCTACCTCACCCGACAAAGACTAATGAGGATGTAGTGGCCGAAAAATTGCGAAATGTAAGCATTTCAGTTATTTATTAGTTCTCAATGTGAAATTAAACATGAATTTTTCCTACTTTCAGCTGTTTCCCAGTGTTCAAAGCTGCCCGAAAATTCCGCGCTTATCTTCAACCGAGGAGCAGACTACCTTCGAGTCCCGTAAGTGTCGATTACATAGGTCTCAGTCAACAATAACTGAAAATGCATCAAGTATTTTAAAAATCCATACATACTTCGTCAAATGAGTTGCAAACATGTCATCCATATTTTGTCGTTGCAGTCTATGCGATCTCTGTCGCTGAAAGAAGC
>CAJQUW010000449.1:0-251839 GCA_907163375.1 Prostheceraeus crozeri | reverse complement strand
TATTCAAGGCGGGAGCAAAATATCATCAATGATTAGATTGGGAAATACTTTCCTCTCCTTACCAGGATTATTACAAAAGATGCGTATAACATTGAAAGCAGCTAACCATCGTTTAAAGTCAATAAGAAGAGCACTCTCACAAGAAAAGCCATAGTCTTGCAAATATTTCAGATTAAGTCCATGAATGTGTTTTCTCGCCCATTGATCAACATTGGGATCGCAGTTGGCATGTTGATGATAGACACTAACAATCTGATATGTCCAATTGTTCATAGCAATAGCACTGAGCTCCTGTACAGGTTCACCCTCACAATCCATAAAAATGATGATAGAAGCCTAAAACGGAAATTTACACATCTAAGGAAACGTTCTATAACATATTACAAAATGAAGAATTACATCGATGCTTTTCACGACAAAATACACAAATGATATGATGGCAACGAAGAAGTAAAATGTATCTAATAAGACCACGTCTACGACACTCAAAGCACATAAGCGAATTGTCATAGGGTAGAGTTAGGAAAGGACTAGTAATTCTCCTTCTTTGATTTGCGTTTTGATGTAGCATTCTTCTCCGACTTGCGCTTCGTACCACTGCTGTTGAGGATTTGATCAATTATGTCATCTACGCTGGCTGGTTTTGGAATATATAGGATGGATTCCCTATGCATGGAGAGAGAGGCTATTTTATTATCTTTGTGCTGACCATAATATAGTCCATTCACTTTGAAAAGGATATCCCAAGTACCTTCTCCGAGCTCGTCGCATGTGATGATTGTTGAATGATCTCCCTCCTTCTTATAGTAAGTACACCAATGTGATAACGGTAGGCAAATTTGATTACCATCCCAAATCTTTCTATAGGGAGTATCCTTGTCATCTCTCGCTTTCCACTCTTGAGCAAGAGGAGTAGGAATGTCCATATTTAATGTCACGTACTCCTCAATAATATCGAGTTGGCGGCGAATGTACGTACTCACGGGGATCAGTATGTAGTCCCCATACTGATTGCGCATTATCTTGACATCCGTGGAAGGGAGCATTCCCGTTTGGAGTACTACGCTATGATCGTCATAACGCAAGACTTGTTTAAATTTACGCTGTAGCGGTGTAGGATTATGTACCTTGGTTGTTTCTTCCACTGGCCTCAGTTGTAGATGATCTGATCGGAGCGAACCTTGTAACGTTTGACCGTCATTTTGTCCTACTAGTGCAGCAGATGGAGTAGATGCCTGAAAATGAAAAAAGATTGTATTAAGTTTACGTTCAAGGGAGGAGAGGGAGGGAAGTAGCGACTTACCATTTTAGTTGGATAATAGAATAGAGAGAGAGAAAATGTGCGTCCGTCACTCGTGTGATTCAACGATGGAATGATTCTCACTGTGGAAGGCTCGCTATTTATAAAGAAATGCTTGATTCTCATTGGATGATGATCCTCATTGGACAATAACATCAAGCTGATTCCAAAGCCGTCACCGAAATTTGATGAAACAAACTTTGGTAAAGGTCCCAGGTCGAAATTCCACACTTTGGAAAATTTTTAATTTTTCCCATACAAAGTCACTCTGACACTAGGATTTTTTCAGGTGAGCTCCGACCTAAAATCTTGTAACCGCTCTAACTTTTGAACGGCTGCTCCGATTGACTCGCAACGAAAAATGCGGTCGAGCAGTGTTTCATCCTCTTTCCAATGCAACTCGAACGAACAAAATCCGTCCACTAGAACCAAAGTTAGAACAAAGGGGGGGGTCAGCGAAATTTGATGAAACAAACTTTGGTAAAGGTCCCAGGTCGAAATTCCACACTTTGGAAAATTTTTAATTTTTCCCATACAAAGTCACTCTGACACTTAGGATTTTTTCAGGTGAGCTCCGACCTAAAATCTTAAATGGCGTCTCACATGTAAACGAAGACAGATAGGAACAAGCCGTTTGTTTCAGTGAATTTGTCTCACTCTTAGCTTTCAAATGACACCTCACTCGACAAAATCCGTCCACTAGAAGCCAAGATCGAAGCAAGCTGTCCAGAGGGGGGGGGACGTCAGCGAAAAATTTTTATCTCCGATTGCTTTCAAATTCACCATACAGATGCAGAATTTCACGCTGAATCCGAATCTGGCCTCCGTTTTCACATCCGAGGCTTCGTTTGGACACTACACACCAAAACATCCCACAGTTTAACCAAGACAACCTAGACGGTCGCCCAGGTCAACCTAGACGGTCGCCCAAGTCCACCAGGCGGTCGGACACAGACACCCGAGGCTCACACACTGTCGGTCCAGAGGGGGGGGACGTCAGCGGAACCTCGCCGGCACATCACGACACTGGCGGACCAGAGGGGGGGGGACTCAGCCACGACGGCGGCCATCTTGCGCTATCTGGTGTTCACCGTTTTCTTACTACTTACATAGTCTAGTCTGCATTATGTGCAAATGTCTATGACTTAGAGTGATAAACAAACAAAATCATGTAAAAACTCGATTGACTAAGTCTTCACGTGCTCGATGTCCACTTCTTGTGGATTCATGGTCATTTCTTGTGTTCACGATCTCTTCTTCAGTTGTAGATGACGATGTGGTCGGAAAATTGATATTTTTCTCGATTGCCAAATTATGCAGGCAAGCACATGCCATTATTATGTTCGAATTTTTCTTTGGTGAAAAGTTCAACTTTTGAGTAAGACAACGAAAACGCGATTTCCATAATCCGTTGCATCTCTCGACAATTGATCTGCCTTTTTTATGAGCAGCGTTGTAACGTCGTTGGGCTGTAGATGTTGGATTATCGAATGGAGTCATGAGCCACTTAAGTTGTGGATAAGCCGAATCACCAAGTAACGTAGGTCTATAATTGTTTATCACTTCATTAGCATGATTCCACATTTCTGAACGTCGGAGCATAAAAGCGTCGTGAGAACTACCGGGCCACCGAGCACTTAAGTCGAATATCTTGAGATCGAAATCACAAGCCAAATGGCAATTTATAGAATAGAATCCTTTTCTGTTCACAAAACTAGATTCTGTATAGGGAGATGGCGGTGTGACATCCATCAACAGCTCCAATTACTTGTGGAATACCGCAGTAACTGTAGAACTGATTCATATTGTAAGTCATTTTTTCTCTGGATGGCCACTGAATAAAATCTGAGTGATTGCGACATAAAACATCCGATACCATGTGTATTGCACGACTTGTAGATTTGTCAGAAATTCCACGGAGGTCGCCGATCGTACGTAAAAGTCCTCCTTGAGAATAATAACGAAGAGCGCTACAAATTTGTATCTCTACTGATGAGGCTTGAGAACGATTTGTTGGATGAACTAAATAATTATAGAATTTATTTCGCAGCTCTTCTGCTGTTGACTTTGGAAATCGATATCTGTCAAAGAAATCTTCACCCCGCAGGTCTTTTATAGGATCGAATCGTTTTCTGTATAACCGTTGGGTTGATCGTCCAACGTCGAATTGTACTCTCCACATGCTTAATATGAACAGTAGCGCTAATGCGCAGCTTACAGTCAATAGCTAACGCTGACTCATATCCTCTATTCGGTGACAATGACAATGAATGAGAAATCCACTTGTTTGAAGGTCTATTCAACCTATCCTGCATAGATTCATGAATGAAAAAAGTCATATGCCTGTTATTTTAATCAATAGTAATGTACGGATCCTAATGCAGTCGAATATGTCATATAGTCAGAGCTGGAAAAATTCCACTGAAATTTTTAATTCCAATTCCAATTCCAGAGCAGAAATTTCAATTCCAACTCCAATTCCAATTCCAGTCGAAACAGTTCAATTCAATTCCAATTCCAATTCCATAATAAGATTCAATTCCGATAATTTCATGTCGCGTATACTTGCATTATGCTAATGTATCTAACATTTGTTCGTTCCAGTCTAACCCATGTGCCCTTATCCTATGCTCGTTGCTCCTGTGTGCCGTTCTCTGCGTCGTTCCTATGTGCGTTCTCATGTTCATAGTTCATATTTCTTGTGTACATGTACGTGTATTTTTTTAACACCAGAGGAACCCGCAGAAAACGATGTTGTTCTCGTAAAAAAACTCATGTTAAAAAAGGAGATTAAAAATTCTGTGATAAGAACGAAATGTGGTCGGGTCGAAAGCTAACGAGCAGAGATTAAAGGAAACTCTTTCAATTTTCAAAAGAAAGTGGATTTATGGTCAAGTCTCAAAAATTGGTATAACTTAGAAACGATGAGAAATTGACACAACAACAACTGCCCGCCCTCGAACAACAACACAGCAGCGTATACAGCAACACATCAGCGAGCGCGATTGAAGATTGACGGTATAAGTGACACTGATATTTATAATATTATTTTGGTATAAATGAGTCCGATCGAATTGAACTGAATTCAACATTAAGAAGTGAACTGTAAGTTTAACGTTTTTCTTTTATCGTTGCGTATCGTATCTATATAACTATAGTCTTAAAATTAATGTTGTTAATTGTTGTGATTGGACGTTGCAATTTCAATTTTTGTACAAATAGATTTATCACAGGTCAATCGAAAAAGTGGAATTGAGGTTTATCAGGGTCAATTCCAATTCCAATTCCAGTAGATTTGAATATCGTCAATTACAATTCCAACTTTTCCAACTCTGCATATAGTGTGCAAATTGACTAACAGTGTCACTAAAGGTGCCTCCTACCACTGGTAGAAAAATGACTAACAGAGAGCATTATTTTTCCCTAACAGGCGTTTGTGTCGTTGGTATTCTGTTAGGGTAATAGATTGTCTCACTAACAGACTTCTGTTTCGCTCATATTCCTGTTACGCTAATAGACAACTCACTAGCAGGTTTTCGTAACGTTCATTTCTTTCAGTAATAGATTTTATTCACTAACAGCGTTTCGTGTCGCAATTGTCGTGATAATATAAAGAAGTATAAACGACCAAATTTAGAAGTTTTGGGTTCGCCAATTGGAGACCATCGTTTCTGCAATGAATTCCTCATAAAGAGGATAAGCAAAGCTAATGAACTTCTTCATGCTCTTTCGGATTTGCATAACCCCCAGATTGCTCTGGGTATTCTACGTCGATGCAGTGGTTTTTGCCGCCTGATCCATATTGCCAGAACAACTCCAGTAGATCAAATAAGTCAATCATTGCGGATATTTGATAATGATGTGCGTAGATCTCTAGAAGAATGCACCTCCTTAGAATGCACTGATGATGCTTGGCAACAGGACCAATTGTCATTAAGAAATGGAGGCCTTGGACTTCGATCTGTCTCTCAACATGCAGGTGCCGCCTACATCTCATCATTCTCAAGTGCTAGTTCCGAACCTTCAGACTATCTGATGAAAGCAATTCATCATTTCAATGCTCGCGTGTTGCCGACTGAAAAAATTCAAGGTTTTGACAACATACTTGGTGTCAAAATATCACAACATCGCCTTTCACAAATGATTGAATCAAAATCACAAAACGACCTCCTTCAAGCAGCTTCACCAGCCGATAAAGCTCGACTTGAAAATGTTGCTGCGGATCATGCCGCTGACTGGTTGAGGGTCATTCCTTCCCCTGGGTTAGGTCTAGCGTTGGAGCCAAACGAAATGAGCGCAGCATTAAAATGGTGTTTAGGCTTACGCTTGGATGGCAACTCAAATAAATGCATCTACCATCCTGATACAATTCTTGATCCCCATGGACATCATGCATTGACACGTGTGTGAAGTTAGCGGAACCACTCAGCGGAACCATTTTTTATTATAGCTTAATTCTATTCGAAACAGCTGCTAGTTTGTCAATTTCAGTCTCCTGATTACGAATCTGAGCTCAGATTTCACAAATTCACAGTCGCTTTTGAGAAATTCAAGTTTAAAGATAAAAGTGGTTCCGCTGTAAAGTTAGCGGAACCATCCAGCGGAACTAATTGCTGAGTCTCGCTGATTGACGCAGTAAATCAATTTCTTTTGGTCAGTACCCGATCAATTTTGTTGTGCTGATCACGAATATGTGCCTCAATTTTCAAAACAATGCAGATTTCACCCGGAAATCTGAATTTCACTTTTTCTGCAAGCTGATTGTGAAGTTAGCGGAACCATTTTTTAATACAAGGAATTTCTCAGCAAAATCCATCCTCTCCTACTAATTTGAAGCTCCTAAATCAGATTTGCAAAACTCGCCCGCATTGCAAAGATATTCCTCTATCTGGGTCCGCTGTGAAGATAGCGGAACCAATTGCTGAGTCTCGCTGATTGACGCAGTAAATCAATTTCTTTTGGTCACTACCCGATCAATTTTGTTGTGCTGATCACGAATAACTAACCTTTATTCTTTAACTAACCTCGTAATTACAAACAACAGACATGGAGAAATTAGCGATACCAGCGTTCCGATGGACGAACACTTGTAAACCGTCTTCTTCAAACATCTATTGACTTCAGAGGCACAGCAGCATGCACCGAGAAGGAAAGCGCACAAGAGGTAATTCCACATTGTGATGGTGCAATAGAATTGTGCTGTAATAAATGATGGTTCGGCTGATCTGGAGAGGGTTGGATTTTGCTGAGATTCCGATGAAATCCTTGAAAACCGTAAAATCAAGTTTTCTCGGCAAGTACTTATTCTCCCGTGAAATCGGACGGCAAACCGTGATCAGTGAAGCAATTCCATTCTCTTGGTATGTCTATTGCAGTGATTCTGTGCAAAAATTAGAATTTGAAATTTTAATGCCAGTAGGTGGTTCCGGGAACTTCACAGCGGACCCAGATAGAGGAATATCTTTGCAATGCGGGCGAGTTTTGCAAATCTGATTTAGGAGCTTCAAATTAGTAGGAGAGGATGGATTTTGCTGAGAAATTCCTTGTATTAAAAAATGGTTCCGCTAACTTCACAATCAGCTTGCAGAAAAAGTGAAATTCAGATTTCCGGGTGAAATCTGCATTGTTTTGAAAATTGAGGCACATATTCGTGATCAGCACAACAAAATTGATCGGGTACTGACCAAAAGAAATTGATTTACTGCGTCAATCAGCGAGACTCAGCAATTAGTTCCGCTGGATGGTTCCGCTAACTTTACAGCGGAACCACTTTTATCTTTAAACTTGAATTTCTCAAAAGCGACTGTGAATTTGTGAAATCTGAGCTCAGATTCGTAATCAGGAGACTGAAATTGACAAACTAGCAGCTGTTTCGAATAGAATTAAGCAATAATAAAAAATGGTTCCGCTGAGTGGTTCCGCTAACTTCACACACGTTGCATTGACCTGCAAAAATGGAGGGGACATCTTCAATCGGCACAATACCATACGAAATGTCGTGTATGAATGCTGCAGTCGATCGTTATTGCGACCACAGTTAGAAAGAGGCAGTGGCTGCCATTTTGAAAAGAACCGAGGCCTCCGTTGGTCGAAGCGAGATCTTAAGGACCTTGACTTGATTACTTTTTTGAAATTCATCTTTGACTTTGACGTGTTCTCCTCTTTTTTCGAATGTAAATATAGTTAATATCGCTATACATGCAAGCGAAGTAGAAGGCTTAAAATTAGCGGATTGCCCATTAAATAATATCCATGTTATTCCTATTACATGCATTTCAGATAGTGATAGCACTGTCAATCGCACAAAAGTGCAAACTGTATCAATGAAGGATATTGAATTACTTATAAAGGAAGTCGATTCGACGGGGGCTTCAGCTGGTCGCGCAAATTCTTCAATTGCCAAATCAAAAAGTTCACTCTTAAATAAAGTTCCCTGATCTTCCCTCTCGATAGAAATTCTTGCCAATGAGGTCAGGCGTTCCTGACCAAATTGTATTACGCTGAGGCATTTATTCTTTTTAATACCGAAAAAGACCTTTCTGTACTGGCTGACGAAACAGGTATGGGCAAACACAGTTTTGATAGCTTCACAACTTCGGGCAAACTCTTTTGTAAATCCTCAGACAAAAATGAACTGAAATAAGTCTTTCAATGGCTTTTCAAAGTCATCATCGTGAAACGAATTTCAATTCATTTGGAGCCGACTTACAGACATAATACTCGTAAATTGAAAAACCCTCAAAAGGACTACATATGGAGCTCGCCGAAATGATCCGAAAATAGAGGAGGTCAGCTTACACAGTACACAGTACTCCTTTTACATAGCATACAATCATTTATTAGAGAGCGGTTACAATTTCCATGTGTTTGGGAGTAAACATGTACAGTATACAGTGGAAAACGGAGGAATTTCATGTAGTTTTCTACATTTCTTCCGTCACATGTGCGCTCGAGTCTAGAAATTCAGGTGCATTTCAGAAGAATTTCATGGTAATCCATCTCCTGAACTCTTATGGGGAAATACAAGTTCATGGAATTCTTGAGCCATTGCAAGTTTCCGAAATAGGATGATTCAAAGAGTTTAGATAACCGGTTCTTTCAAAGAGGATTCTTCAGAGGAGCCTTCGATAGAAATGTTCTTCAAACCCGCCTAAGGCTTTGAGGTTAAGTAAGAGCCATGTTTTCTACCATCTTTTAAATGCATCTTTTCTACTTCAAATTTCGTGGCACAGTTGGGTATGAACGGGAGATCTAGGGCCTGTTTCATACAATTGAGCAGTCTGAAATGCATCAGCAAAATTTTCACCAGTGAAACATGAAGAATTGCTTTAATTTTGCCTTTCATAAAAGTTAATTTTTCGACTGAAGATTAGCAGTCAAAATTATGCACTGACATAAATTGCGCGTTCAAATAGGTTTTAGACTGATGAAAAACATAAAAACATTGATATGCATCAGTGTGATTGATCGATTATAACTATTGTGGATACTTCTTCGTAGATTAAATCATCGAGCCAATGATCGTAAATAGCTGTAAGATATTTACGTAAATGGGTTCATAATGTTGTTCAGAACAAGAATACAACTCAATTTTGTGAATCATAGAATCATACATAAGAAAATTCAATTGTTTTACCTGCATAAATATAGTTGTATTCTAACCGCATAGAATACTTTGATTCAAACCATAGCAATGCGACACTGCATAGTAATAATGAAGGAGTAGAACGGTCATGCACATTGAAAACAATGCTACGTCGTGGACATTCGCTTTAATGACAGGTGAAATCACCATTGACAAGTAGGTGCTATCCATTCTTGTCCGAAGCATAGAAACAATAAAACCCCTAGAATGGAAGTAAAATGCATAATAGTGGCAGAAAAATCGCACGCATTTTCACTTAGATGCACTTGTGAACAGCTGCATCATTGGGTTAGAATCAGCCACATATGCAATTTTGTACTTTCAATTGGTGATCCGTGCCCCAACTTAGTACCCACCGGATGTGCCGCGACCTTGAGTCAATTTTCATTCTAGTCAACTTTAGATAAAAAATCTACTTCTATGGTCCGAAGCGATAAGTCGGATTTCTATGATTCCATCCATTTAGAACTCAATTCTGCACTAATTCTCAACGATTTTTATTGATCCCGGAATACTTTCTGTTAGTTAATAGAGCTCTTGTCAGATAGTTTAGACACATGTATAGTTAGCAGATCCACATGGCTTTTTGATAAAAGAAGATATTAACTAAATTTGCCAAGTTAACATTAACGAAATTTGAGAATCAGAATGAAGTACTCAATTCTTAGTATGTACCTAAATGTCCTAACTTGTCCATGAAATTTCCTCGTCAATCAGCCTAACTTCCTTTTCAAATAAATGCTTCAAGATTCATTTCATTTGTATGCCGTAACAAGAGTCATGCTACTTAAATGTTGAAGTTTCAAGTATTGAATAGTAGTGCAAATACCATGTAATAGTAATATATAATAATATATACTAATAGTTATAATACTAATATAACTAATAGTAGTTTGCCAAAATTAACCTTTATCAGATACTTCTTTTTAGACATCAGGAACAGTCTTCGCTAAAAGCTGAGTCTCTTGATATATATATTTTTCACTTTACAGCAGACAGATATTAAGACATGAACATTTGTTGAAAATTGGAATTTGCAAAAAAATTGACTTTTATAATAGCTTGCTAAATATGAGGATTAAATACTAGTTGCACTGTGCTCTAGGTGCACATGGAGAGATCCATTCGCCCTATACATCAGTGCGCCATTATTTTTGCCTGGAGGTCAAGGTGATAAGATGCGACGTTGCTACTGCCAGTGCCTGTATGAATTTGGAATTGCAAATCTAACATGTAGCTCTATACATATACGATATGTATGTACTCGTATGTACATATAATTCAAGCAGAGAAATTTCTAACCAGTCATTAAACATATTTTGCAGGAGACAGAGTCATGGACAAGGAAGAAAATTTTTAAAATGTTCATGTATGCCGTGACTTGCAAGCTTTGTATGTTGTATGAGACTCATCCAGCACAAGAAATGAAACCTAAATTTAGTGAATCATAGAATCATGTCGATAAAATTGAATTAAAAACTTGAAATTTCAGCCTAAGAAGCCTAAGATCTTCATTTTTTCATGAAGACTTACATTATAATGCGGTTCATGAAATTCCCATGATAATCATAGCTTAATTAAGATGCTTGTTAGCAGATATTCATTCAATTTGATATCCAACTTGTTACTACTTATGAAGTGGCTTCATGTCGGTAGTATATAAATTTGCAAAAATTTAGCTTTTTTTAATTTTCTTAATTTATTGTACCCCACGAACCTCCGCAAAAAACTGAATCTTTTCATTCAAAAATTCCACTGTGTACAGATACTTTTTTTGAGTCGACACTCTACGTACTATATACTTACTCTATAGCCCCACGTATCTCATGAGATAAGTAGTTGCGGTACCCAGAACGAGTTTCTGCAGGGAACGAGGCCAAAATGAGACTTTCACAGAATGATGCACACTACATACCTAATACGAATCTGCTAGTCTACC
This sequence comes from Prostheceraeus crozeri, assembly GCA_907163375.1. Lineage (NCBI taxonomy): Eukaryota > Metazoa > Platyhelminthes > Polycladida > Euryleptidae > Prostheceraeus > Prostheceraeus crozeri. Next base: position 240,955 of record CAJQUW010000449.1, on the reverse strand, counting down.
GAGTTCTACTTGGTTCCTTGTCAAACAGGCTCAAAGAAAAGCGTTAATACAATGGGACGCAGATTGCAGTCTTTGGTTAAAATAGAATTTTCTGTGTTTTATCATATCAACTGAAAATTACTGAGTCTAGAGCCATAATTTTCGGCATGGTATCTTCAGGTCATTTCCTATCATCTGCATGTGATCGGCGATGCATGCGAGAATGTGGCTCAATGTGGATAGAAGGTGCTTCAATTTTGCTGCCTCAGCTTTCCCATCTCTCTAGCACACTTTTTGCTTTAGAGAATATTTCTCAAATCTGGAAGCGTGCACTTGTAACCCCGATTTATAAAAAAGGCAGTCGCAAGAATGCAAAGAATTATCGTCCCGTTAGCCTGACATGTACCGCTTCCAAACTAATAGAGTGTGCTGTTCGTGATTATATTTGGAATTTCTGGGACAGACATGGCATCATCAAGAGCATTCAATTTGGTTTCCGTTCATTCTCATCATCTACACACCAACTTCTAGAGTTTCTAGAAGACATCACTTCTTTTGTTAATCGCGGTGAGTGGACTGATGTAATTTACCTAGACTTTGAGAAAGCCTTCAACTCTATTCCTCATGTTCGACTCAGTTTTTAGCTGTCTTCTTTGGGTATAAGAGGTAATCTTCTCTCAAAACTTCCTAGGTGATAGATCGGAGAGTGTTGTTGTTGACGGAATACACTCATCGCTTTATGCTATGATTTCTGGCGTCCCTCAAGGCTTAGTTTTCGGACCAGATCTTCTTTGTCGCCTTCGTTAGTGACATCGATAACGCAGTAGTGAATTCCACCGGCCTTAAATACGCAGATGACATCAAAATATACATTGAAATTAAACGCTGGTCAAAGGAATGGCAAATGCATTTGAATCCAGAGAAATTTTCAATTATCTCATTTGGACATCGCAATCCTGGCTCTCACTACAAGATGGAAGGAGACACAATCCAGTGCTTTGAATGCGTGAAGGACATTGGAATCGACATCTCGAAGGATCTCAAATTCTCACGGCACACCATCACGGCATATTTTGATTTGAATTTTAGGAGAACTACATGATAAGAGCATGAAATTTTTTATCAAATTTTTTTTTATCTAATTTTTTTTATCAAAATTCCACTCAATTCACAGAATATTTCAAACTAGAAATACTTGTGGTTATTTGCTATTTCATTTTGGACTTGACAGTACTGCGCATTGAAAATTCTTATATCTTGTATATGTTGCAAGCTTAGATGCATGATGCTGTATTTGTGCATATTGAATTTTATATATCTCATGTATTTTATATCTTCGCACCTCTTAAATGTCTGCGACTGCCGACATTTATCTAAAAATGAATTCATTCCAATTTCACATTCTAAATATGTTTAACCATGCAGTCACTACGCAGCTTTGCTATTTATTAAGTCTGTTTATATTTCTGTATGGTAAAAGGAAAATAAATTATTTTGGTTTATTATGAGCTACGCACGTATGTATGGTTTTTAAACACTTTGGTATGATTGCTATGCTTGTTTGAAGTGCGGCAATGACCATATATACGAATGCGCGTTAGATGTTTCATCACAGTGTGTCATCTTGTGGCTCTTTGTGACCTATTTTAAAATGAAAACATCATGGAGACAATTATTGTCTGCACGCTATTTGGCTTTGTTAGGGCCATGATTTTTGAATGTCTATTAAACAATGCGTATTCAATCATCATTAAATCAAAAATCTTCACTTAGTCAGTATATCAATGTAAGCTAAATTTAAGGAAAGCTTTGTAACGTAATGCATGCACTTAGGCTACTAATTGCAGTTATTAATAAAAATCGTTTCCCACTAACACAACACTTCTTATGTACCCACAAATTACAACTACATCATTTCAAAGATGTGCACAAATACTTCTTCGTACAAGTGCAGCATTTATTCGTACATTAACTACGAAGTTGTTTGTCCATCATATATGGATGTTCGATGAGTGTTAGCAAAAACTCGTGTCAGTTAGTAGACAACTTTCAGATCCTGAAACGCCTTCACATTCTCAATTAAAGCATGGAGTAGAGTGGACTGTAGGCATGCTACCATGGCGCAGACTACTAAGATAGAAATAATCATGTGGCACCTATTTTTAGCCATCATAATCGATGTCTCTGAATCTATTGGTTCCGGTTGCAAGCTGTCGCCCAAGACATCGAATAGAAACCTCAGTGGAAGAAATTTTTATTTATGCAGCAGTACTGTGATGAAATTATCGCAAATTAAGAATTTTGGCCTTATAAGAATCTCTATATCAGCGTAAAAAGCAAAAAATGTACTTCGTTTACTTGATTCTACTCATTTATCGAAACTTGGACATGGTTCTTGACCCAAGTTTTGGCCCAAAACTTGTATTGGGTAATTAGGTCGCCTCTACATAAAAAATGATAAACTATGCGATGACCATTCATTTGAAACAAAAAATGAAGCTTACAATAATACCGATATCTCGCTTGAGACAACTCGAACAAGATAAACAGTGTATTTAAACAACATATGAACAGCGGACGAAATCCCATATTTCTACTGATATGCTCAATCACAATTTTACAATATAGGAGGATACTATTTACATAGTTTTATGGAAATTGGATACAAGTACCTGATTACCAAGATATTGCAAAATTGCAGCAAAGTACATGACTATAAAATTCGTGTTAATTTCAAGTTCATGCTTTATGACTCAAATTCCAATGGTCAACCTTGCGCTTTTGTTGAAATTTTATTGAGATATATGTTTGCTGTCATTAATAATGAAATTGAATTATGACTGACAGCAAATGTGGAGTAAAATTTGACCTCAATCTCCTGAAAAGAAGGTATGCCGTTTGAATCGAACATGTTTACACATTATTCACATACAGATATCAGATTGAACTTGGCGCCATCCGTATAGCCTGGACTGGGGCCGACAGTTTCGAAAAGTAGTATGCAATGATGGGCGTTTCCCTAAAACAGTCGGCCGAAGCCGAGCGGAAATGATCGAGTAATTGGCGACCGAATTCACCCTAAAAAAGCTAATTGGGATCGGGCTTGTAGATGTCGTCTCCTTTACAGACTGGTCGGGATAGGATCGGCGTTATTTATAATCCGGGCGGCGCCGGTCAGTTTCGCTGGTCGATCATGCGATCACACCCTCACTATCTTTATCCTCAGCCGTACCTGACATGACCTTGAGGAGCAAATTTCTGCATTGGAGCTGTGTTATATGCGACAGTTAAGAAATAACCGGCACTAAATCTGCTGCGTGATATTCGTGGCTTGGATCCCATTCAATTCACCGGCCTACTATAAATGTGGAATGCGCTTTAATAAAGGCAAATTTACTTTTGCCAGATGCATGCGATGAAGTGTGGCCAGTCTATGTTGGCCTTGAAAAGGGAAGTATCATCATCGTCAGGCATTGTGACATTTGGGAAAGCCATTCGCAGTCGACTTCAAAATTTTTCTGCGGCAACAATGCTTCGACTTAATTTGTCTGTTTATAGCGGCCGATGTCGAGCGGTCCCCTTCTCCCACTCAATTGTTTCTCGACAGTGTTTCATAATCAATTCACTGTATTGTGATTGCCAAGATGGGCACATATGTCCACAATCGACGATCTTTGTCACTTATTAGTACTATTTAATGTGGTAATTCATACAAACAGTGAGAACTCTATTTTCATCTGGGGCGCAAGGAATTTTGGCGGACAGGAGATAAATATATATTTTGCTAAATCGCACTGATAATTGTGGATAGTGAGTATACATAGAATCGAGGGGTTTTGTGCTAGCCGCACCTGGTCGCACCGCTGTACCGAAAAATTTTAAAAGTTACACTGAAGCACTTATTTGTTTCGCTTTCTAGACTGCTGTGCAATAGTCAATTAAAGCTTCAAAATCGTGAAGGTAGAGTTTCCATCTTTCATAATTAATGTATCAGAAGTTTTCTAGATTTCGATGCAAATTTTGTAGAGTACTAGAAAACTTCTGATTGCGAAAAAGGATTTGAAACAGATTTATATCATCCTCCTTAGATTTGTTTTGCCATTACTTGCAAGTGACTCTCATCATAACCAATTTCACTATGATAGCTTTGATGGAAGTCTTTAAAAATAGATGAGAACGGAAGTCACATTGATATGCAACAAGCAGTTGTAAAAATTGCAATGACTACATTACTAAGTCATTGGCGGACAAAACGTCGGGTAAATTGATTCTTTTAAAATTAAAGATGAAGCAAGGGAAGATATTACTTTTGATTTATTTTTCAAAATGCCTGAACACATCAGAAAGTGTAGAAAGATTCGAAGCAAAGGCACCTTTGTCTGCAAAATTAATATGCAAGAAAATCAATATCTCGACATTACTCGATGCCTTGCTCGATGCAAAGTTTTTCGAATAGCTGGCCGCTGGATTGCTGAGACAGGCCAAATCTTAACAAGAGGAGCAATAGCAGGGTGCGCAGTATTCACTATGAGATTCCGGAATTCATAATTTTCGTCGCTTTTTTACATTTTTTCTGAATATCAGGAAATGCATCGCTTATTTAATGATATTGCGGTGATTTTCAATAATCTTCATGCTACAGAAATTTAAAGTTTGAATGAGATCAATACATAGAATTCAAGAATTCTCTCCTCTGTGGAAGAATTATACTTGATGCTTAAAATATACACGTATTTCTCTCTAATTTGTTATGACTAAGATAGCAGATAAAATGAATAACTTATAATTGAAGCTACACAATAAAACATCAATTTAATCGAAATTCGTGCATTTCGGTGGCCCGAAAATCAACTGGCCCGAGAATCGGTGCAAGCAGAAGAACCGGTGCACCGCACACAGCCCTAATAGAATCCAAATGTGCAAATAAACCTTGATCGCACTATTTCATCAAATAAACGGTGTACTGCTTATGTTATTACACAATATGACGAATATGACATTATATAATCATAAATCTTTAGCAAGTGACATTTGAAAAATTACATTTACAATTTACATTTTTTACAATTCAATTTTTGATATTGAATAAGGCTGTAATTCTGCAACGTGTTGGTATTTTACGATATTGATTATCTTCAATTTTATGCAATTATCTGGGCGACTTGAAGTGAATGAGATGAGGATGGTCCGCTGGATGTGCGGAGTCTCCTCTTGCGACCGCATTTCCAATGAAGAGCCCAGAGGAAGAATGTACCTGGAGGCTGTCGGTTACTCTATAAGAAGACATCGACTAAGATGCTGTGGTCACGGGGAGGGAAAGACGACCGACTGGACGTCCAAAGAAATCATGGATCGATAGCATTAAAGAAGACCTTCTAGCGCTCGGATTCCGTATGGAAGATACAAGTGACCGAGCGCGGTGAACTGCCATAAAAAAAGAACCGTCGCACCCAACATGGATGGAGCAATTGAAGTTAAATGGTATAAGTACAATGTATAAGTAAGTATTGTGTTTCTACATTTGAATCAAGAGTAATACAAAGCTGTCACATCCTCTGAATTCCACAGAAATGCTGACCATTACGGACATGAAAAAGCCTTTGGCATGATATAACCTTTTGGAGGACAAGCCAACAGGTGGGTTCATGTGCGTTATTTGTGTTTTGAAACTCTACGGCTTGCTTATACAGAACAGCAAAGCAATAAAAGACATCTGCTTTGATGTTTGCACGCCATGAGAGGTTGTAATTTTATGTTGAAAGAGACTTGGAATGTTAATTTATGGTATCAAACATTCATAATATGGTGACACCACAACATGTTGGCAATTTCAACATGTCCAAAAACGATAAAATTTGTATAAAAACTCATTGATCTAAAATCTGTCATATTCGTCAAGCAGAAACATGGGTTTCCGTCCATTGTTTTTGTGTGTCGCGGTAACGGTAATTGTGTTGCTTGAAGTATCACATGCCCGTTATGTAAAACGTGAGTTTCTGTGATGAAATTCAATGTAATCCAAAGTTTAGGATGTACAGTCCCATTACTACAATACGTGTTAAAAAATGGACTATATTGCTCTGTAAACTGCACTATGGATCATTCAATAGCCATGTTCTATTGGATATTCTAATGAAAGCCAGTCAATCAGCCACGTAACGAATGAGCATGAACAATAGTGCTTTCGTATATTTTGATATTCTCGCCTTGTATATCGCTTTCGTAGTCAAAGTCGACCAAATTGCGTACTCTACACTTTACGGTGTACACCGTGCATTTTTTCTGACAAGCATAAAAGTATTTTTTACTAGATTTCTTATTTAAGTATTCTACGTTAGTCGATACGAGTATTTGCGTTGCAAGACAACTAATTGAATTATAATTCTTGATTATGTTGACATTACTTTTTGTTTATCTGCTTGATAAATCGACATACCTTTTTAAGAATTAGACAAATTGGTACAATTTCAATTTGCATAAAAATTTGTCATGGGTCATGAGCTGGTATGTTACATATAATCAGAAATTACGGACTGGCGAAAATTCGGGATTCAAATCGATTCGAAGGCACAAGCTTTACTTGCAGACGCTACTTGTCTTAATAAAAGTACTTAGAAAATGCTCAAAAGCAATCTAAAAATCATTCCTTCTAAATCTTTTAATGAATAGCATTTTGATCAAAGCACCGTCAAAATCGGTTTGACATAAAGTTTGACACTGCATTGTATCAAAACAGATTGAGAATTTTTCTGTTTCATTAAGAAATCAAACTTTCATTTGATAATTGACTTTAATATGGCTTATAGTGGTATGGTAAGTCGATTAATAATTGCTGTCCAATATGGTATTCTAGTGCTATTCATGCCTTCCTAGAAGTTCATAGACAGCCACTTCATTGTACAACCATGCTGTTCCCACATAGTTGATCAGTCGACGGGAGATCATTTTATCATCAAAAGCAAGTTAGAAAAAACTCCCCAAAGTTTTGGTCAATAGTTTCTAAAAAATTAAAAGTTCTTTACCATCGACCGTTTAAAGGCGCTGAACGCCGAAGGACCGTCTGATTATTAAGACCCGTCACTTTTAATTTTCAAGAAACTATCGACAAAAACTTTGGGGAGTTTTTTCTAACATGCTTTTGATGAACCATACTGATAGCATGATACCATACGCCCTAGCAAAAGGACCTTGAAGTAATGAATATATGAATGAATGGGAATCATGCTAGTTTGATTTACATAGAAGAAAAGGCATAACTTGACTCACGCATCTCTAAGCGGATTGTATCATCATAGCCTCACAGATACTTATGACCTGGTCCAATCACTGTTATGTACAGTGCTATAACTGAACAAGATTATATGTAATCTTGTGAAATTGGTCATTATTGCTGAAACTGGTGTCAGTAGAAATATTAATTAGCAATAATGTTCCTGCTTATGCACAAACCCGAAACCGGCGAACATCAAGTGAGTTCTATACCCGATTGGGCCTAAGACGCATATTTCTACTCGTGGATCACAGTATGTAAGCTGATACCTACAACATGTAGAGCAGCAGATTTTGTCACCAATATAGATAATTTAGTGTTCATTGTCAATGATTCAAAATAGGAAAAGTGCCTCTGATTTCAATTTCTATATCTTTCCAGGTGGTGGATATGGAAATCATTACGGTAAGCTGATGCAAAGGTCAATTTTGTCTTTTAATGCGAATGACATTAATAGTTGGGTGTTTGCATTTTATCCACGCAAGAGCTAATTATTTGAGCAATTGATGTCAAGGGACCGGTAAAAAAATGAATGAGCAGTCTCATGCTGCTTGATCCCAGCTAAGCTAGAAATTTTTTTAAATCAATTAAATACCTGACAGAAATTGAAATAAATACATTTCGATGAAATTTAAAAAGATATCACCTATGCTACATAGCCTACCCTTTTAACATATAATAAACGCAATAAAGCGATAAACGTAAATAAACGTAGGCCCATAGATAGGGCTTATATGCGCTCATCAAATTTTTATGCTCATACTTTAGCTGAAAGGAAAAATGTTGTGCATTTCGAATACACAATCAAAGCGTGCTTTCGAACCTGTGTACGTAGTGATTGCTAACAAATAACTGAAATTTAGGTATTAAAACGAAAATTTTCCATAATGTTAATTTTCGCATACAAGGCTGCACGTTCTATTACTGCTTGCATAAGCATGAATGCATCAATCATTTAACTGCGAGCTTACTTGAAGCGTCTAACAATTACCTTAGTTAACTTTTTCTATATCATATGTGACGGTCTCGTGTGTTCAAACTAATTGTTTAGCGGTTGAATTATTTTGCTCGGAGCACGCTGTAACTCACACTTGTAACCCGGCTCGGGTTAGTCATGATGTAGGACTCGCTCCATCTAGCGCTTATATATTTATGCATGTATCTGTTCATGACTTTGTGTATTGTATTTTGGCGTATTTTCTAACCTTCTCAAAAAATTATTGAATGTCGCCAACTAACTGGAAGATCATATTTAGGTGCGAGTTGTTTTGAAAAGTACTGTTGAAATGTACGTGTATAGATTTCTAAATAATATTGCATAATCCAGGAACCCTAGCTATGAGATATCTAGGAGATCACCCTCGATGGCTATGCCAAGGAAGTTACATGACTTTTTCACATCCAAAATTTTCTGGTAAAATTCAGAAATTTTAGTGTTTTTTAGAGTGATTCTTTTGCATTTTGTGGCCAAGATATACACGTAGGTCCATTGTCAATGTTCTACACATCATTCAATTGGTCTTCGTCTGCTCTAACCGAAATTGTCTTTCATCTTAAGTTTCATGCAAAATACTTGGCATAAAAATTCATTTGAAATTCGAAAACACCCCATTTTTCATGTCCACACGAAAAATGCATTTTTTGGATTGCTGTACAGCAAAGAAATACAGTATATATTAAAGCGGACAATATAATATATATTAAAGCTCAAGGAACCCCTCCCTTGAATCAAAGAAATATCAAGAGTTGAGAAATCTATCTAATTGAAATCAGAGCTAGGTCGACATATATGGCTGTCCACAACTTTTTCCATCATCACATCGACGCCGTTTTCCTCATCATAGGCCTATCGACGCCTCTAAATTTGGTTTGACTGCATCAATTCAAACGAAGCTTTACCTTATAAAATGCTTAACTGATCTTAATTTAAAATCAATAGTCGCGTAACTAATGCTCATTGATATTGCATCATTTTTCATCAAAAATGCCATATTTTCTCTAAAAAAGTGACCACAATTCGTCATCACATCGATGGCTACTTATTGTGATCTCCTAACCAGAAGAAATGCTCAATGGATCTAAATTTTCCATGATAAATAGCCTGCCGTAAGACTTCCATAATGGCATAATTGGATTTATCATTCGACCTTCTCACTTTGCTCTATGCTTCAAAAATAACACAAACTGTCCTCATATCGATATTATAGTTTTCAGCGTCGATGTGATGATGGACATTTAAGTCGCCATTTAATATACATTGCTTGACATGATATCCTTGGAAGATATTTGATGTAGCCTACAGCAAGGTACTTATGGGTTATCTTCCTTCAGGTTTTCAAATCTGTCTAAAATCTACAAAAATGAATCAATCGTCACCAAATTTCAATTATACGTACTTAAGCATGTTTTCTACCCACATACAAAATTTTATGCAGATCAGACTAGTAGTTTTTTCATGAGAGACGATCACGTGAAGTGTAGCGAAGTCTGCAGCTTGATCTGACTTCGTCTGTTCAAGATGATAGTATATATCGACGCCATAATCACCCGAGATAGGATTATGCGTCATGTACGGTAAATGTATTGTAATGCAGACGATGTGTTTTGAGCGATTTCATCTGAATTCATCTCAGAGGTAATCTAATTTGATCGATTCCAGTTGAATTGGCAATACGTAGATTGGGACACATATGCTTTAACGGTTCGTGGCTGAACTGGGTGCAAAATGACACATTGCTGTGACTGCAATAAGTGTCATCATTACATTACATTACGTGATTGCTTTATAAGGCGGAGTCGTGACACGCTAAAGCTGTTTATGCTGGATATGTTTATTACATGAAATATGTCTTGCACGATCATTGAAAAGTGATCAGAATGGTCGACTTTAAGAACCAAATACAACTATCAGGAGCAAGAGAAATCAAATTTTCGAGAATTTTTTCAGTGATTTTTAGTGAGATTTTTTTCGAGAGTGGTGAAAAAAGAGGACCACTTTTGCTGGATTTTACCTTCTACATGAAAAATTATTCCAGAAAATTCTATTGCACTTCGGAGCGATTGGAAACCTTGTTGGAAGGAGCCGTTGATCAATTCGAATTAGCAAGATTACGTTCAGTAGCACCATCGAAATGTGGCGCTTACCTATCTGCACTGCCAATTTCCCAATTAGGTACAGCATTGGACAGTGAGGCATTCAGAATTGGTATCTCTTTGAGAACTGGCGCTTGTGTTATGCGATTCTGTAAGTGCAGAGGTGGACATAACTGCGACGATAAGGGCTACCATCCTCAACATTGTGAAAACAGCTTTAACGGTTGCAGGCTATCCTGCCATTTTAGAACCACAAGGGTTAGATCGTGGAGATAGGCAAAGGCCAGAGGGTATCACCAGTTTCCCTTTCTCTTTTGGCATATGTCTCGTTTGGGATGCTGCGGTGACAGGCAATTTTGACGTATCAAATGTCAACGAGACCATTCACAGCATTCAACCAGGGCGAGCAGCTAAAAAATATGAACTATTGAAAAGGAGGAAATACCAGTCTTTGACCGACACCTACAAATTTGAGCCTCTGGCTTTCGAGACCTCATGTAGGCCTGGCCACACAACGAAGAAATTCATTGACATCATTGGGTCTAAGATGACGACGGCTACTGGGATGTATGTGGTTGTGGCAGAGGTTGAGCTTGGCAATCGTGCGCGGCAATGCTCACTGCATTCGCAACACACGTCCTGAGTTTGACTATTTTTATTTATTTATTTATTTATTGCAAAAGCAAAAGGACCCAAATGGTTCCGAGGAACACTTACATTGAGCCTACAACATGCATCATATGAAAACTTTACAGTAAGGTGAGAGATCGATACAATTAACACGAGTCTTGAAAATGGGTAGTGATGGAGATGAGACAACATACTCAGGCAATGAGTTCCAAATATGATAGATAAGATGACTAAAGAAAAATTTTCTGATGTCGCAATGATGATGATCGATGGGTGATAACTTAAATGAATGTCTACGTGTCACGGTAGAATAATTTATGAAAAAGAAAAATTAGGATTCTTTCGATATTTTGTATAGGTAATGGGCCATCACATTTTGTACAGTGCTTTATAATATATGAACAATGGCCATTGATACAGGGCTCTAATTGCAATAATCCGAGGTCATGCACAGTGCTTTATAAATTCATCAAATTTTCTTTCTATGCTGAAAAAACACAAAAAGTAACATGTAGCTATTATAGTACGGGAGCTAGTGACACTTTCTTCCTAAATTCGCGCACAAAAGATTCAAACTAAATTTTGAATCTGAATTCGGAACTACCCCCCCCGTAAAATGAATGGGATTATCGCAATCTGATTGATGACTATCTCAAACGATTGCAATTTACAGCATGATTTTTATCGGCTAGTATTACAGCACTTGACAACGCTGAATTCGAATGATCATTTACTTTAATCACAATTAGGTCAGTTTATAAATAAGAATGAATTAAGCATTATGGCTCTCAATTCAATAAAAATAGACCACCTGTTATAAAAAAAATAATCGGGTCACTGATGGGATTTTTTGGTAAACGAATCGGATAATCGCTATTCGGGATCGCTTATCACTGATATGATAATATTTTTTATTTTTCGTTCGCACACCTAGCACTATTAGTTGGTTTGATTTCAATGCTATGACGGATAGGATTATGCGTCATGTATGTATATGTATTGCAATGCAGACGATGTGTTTTGAGTGATTTCATCTAAATTCATCTCAGAGGTAATCTAATTTGATCGATTCCAGTTGAATTGGCAATACGTAGATTGGGACACATATGCTTTAACGGTTCGTGGGTGAACTGGGTGCAAAATGACACATTGCTGTGACTGCAATAAGTGTCATCATTACATGACTTTTCCTGACTTTAATCACACTTATATCTTGTAATACATCAGCTATCATCCATGACAAGAAATGGAATTTCCAGATAGTGGTAAGCTAGTGAGTGTTTCGGGTACATTTTGTACCCCAGTATACTGAGACAGATAATTCACTAATTTTTCCAAAATTGTGACTCAAGAAACAATAAGGACACAAATCATTGCTCTTTTGGCAATTTGCACAGTTGCTATAACATACAGAAGTATTGATTTGTCTTTGAAATTACGTATGTAGCCCAAGGCCTACATGTGGTCTACATGCTCATAAACGAACTACAATAATTTTGCCTAGAACGAATTTCGCCTCTAATCCCAGCAGATCATCATCTTCATGCTAGCATATGTTCATATTGAAGATGAAAATTGGAGAACTGAGTACTTCAATAACCAGCCCTGTTTGGTAGGGCTAATCGCATCCAACAACTAATCATAGTCGTGACGATGATGGTTCCTCATATTATCTCCAATCGTTCGCAAACACTTTAAGTACATGTAGATATTTGATACTCTTGCAAATTTGCTTTAAAGAGCGGAAAAGCTGTTCTGAATGAATTCTCTTGGATTCGTAGTTTGACACATCCATTTGAACAATTATTTCAATATTGTGTCGCTGTCGTCATTCAAACGTTGATTGAGAAATGTTTCAACTTCTGAAATGATGTCTGTGGGTATTTTATATGCTTCCTTTGTTTTACACGATTTAACTTGTCTCTCTTGTCCACCGACAGATACATTGTCTTTTACAGCTGCCAATTTTCAATGTGAAACAGTTCCTCTTCTTCGAGATCCATGTATCAAGTACTAATTGGTAATTCCAAAACCAAATCTCGGGATTCGATTTTTTATTAAATGCGAACGTCCGAGCTCTTCGCTCGTCTTCAGACAGGCAGAGGTAAAAATGAAGCCAGAGGGCGACGCTATTCAATCACATTGGCAAGAGTAATAATTCGCTTCGACTAAACGTGATACAACAGTTGACCCAAAAATATTGCTCAAGTGCTCTATACGAAAATTCAAATTTGTCTCTACTACATGCTACTCTCCACCTGAATAGTGGTATGAAAGAATCTTGGAAAGAATTAAGTGTGAAATTAGAAAATTTTCCAATTTTCGAAGAACGGAATTCCGTAGGGTCAATAGATATAGCAATTCAATGCCTCCGGCTTTCACGAGGTCGAAATGACATGCAATGCGCCTTGCACCTGGCACAACCCACAACCGTGAAAAATGACTTGCTGGCTGGGAATCGAACCCAGTCCTCGAACTCGTAGAAGTAGTTGCCATTTTAGTGTCTATAGGCTACGTCTGGCATGATGAGATCTGATCTCCTCAACCCCTTATATTTGACGAAAAGATACAAACGATATCATGAATGCACAGAATTAAACATTTTGTTTATCTGCTTCGGTTTGCTAGAAGTGTGATTAATTCGAAATCGACGGCTCATCGAGAAACTTAGTAAGTGGGCAGAAATGAATTCCTAATACCTTGCAGAGATAGGAACAAAAGTTGCTTGCGGATTAATGTGAGTTCAAGCTAAGTGCTTCGATTGCCAAAATTCCTTCAGATTCGAAGAATTCAGATCATTGCGCACAAGTTTTCTCCATAATGTTATTAAAAAAATAGCAGGCGTACGAAAATTAGTTCACTTGATGAATTCACCATCGTCTTGTCAACATTCCTTACTGCATAGTGCACACACTGAATCGAATGTTAGCCAAGACAGCGATGTGTGGTTTGGTGTGTGAGAAGTGATATTACAGCACGCACGCATCTCTCACTGGCTCTTGTGTCCTCTGCTGACACCTTATTGTTTGCCATTTCCAATAGTAAGCAATACACGAATTATTCATTCGAGAAGGAGCAAGTTTTCTAATTCTGTGATGTGCCATTTCGATATTAAGGTTATATATAACCCTTCCTTTCTATGAAACCGAAGCTCGCGCAGATGAATCTACTCGTAATTCTATGCATGAATGAGTGCAGTTGGGATCCCTTGAAGAGCACCTTCTTTATTGCATGAAGGGTGTTTGGAGACTCGAATAAAAAATCAGCAAGGTTCAGGCACGCGGGAAAAGGGAGGTCTAGGGAGGGCTAAGCCCCATAAAATTTTCATTGGTTCTCGCAGCACCTCTAACGTTTTCAGCCAAACGCATTGATTAATCATGCAATGCAATTTATTGATAGGCTATATCAAATAAACATGTATATGCGAATCATATTTCTTTGATATTTTAGAAAGATATATTTTTCATTATCGTCCACGTGCATGTACGTGTTTGTTGATGTTACTTTCGACGTGTAAATCAGGTTGAGGTCAGTACAGCGATCTCAGAAATGCAAAGCCCCCTCTAAAACTAAACGCCTCAAACAAGTAAGTTGTCCAAGCTCATCAATTAACTTAGAGGGCGATTGTAAATGGAGTGGCTGCAAGAGCTCAATACTCAAAGAATCTCAATACTTTTGATGAACCGCAAAAATAGTCTGTCATCGCTTGCGCATGTGAATATCATCAGAATGTTAAAATAGACAAGATTCCATCAAATTTGAAGAAATCAGATTCTTGTTTCCATATGCCGTCGTGATAACCTGACATGACTCATCCTAGACGAGAAAATCCTTCATGGCCATCATTTAATGCTTTATCTCTCGCAGACAACATACGGCACACCATCTTTTTCTCCATCTCAATTCACCAACTTTTGGTACAAATCTTTTGTAGCGTTGGCTGTGGCCACTTCTGCTTGCGCCTGTCTCTCCTCACGTTTGCACGCTTCCTTGTCCTCAGCAGAACGAGACCGCTGCCATTTCTTTAAGGCTTCCTGCCTGCGCTTGAAGGACAGCTGCATTTCACCCTGCCACCATCAGGTGTGCAAAATTCCTCCTATCGGTACTATTAGATAATTTTTGCATGCTGTTTTGCTCGTGATTAACGCTATCATGGTAATATTTTGGCATTTAGTGATACTCATATGAATAGATAGATATAAAATACATGAATCATAATGAGATTGTTGCTTGTTTTGGTTTTATAGTCTACCTTCTTGGTGTAATGCTTTGACTATTTACGTCTTTTATCTTTTGATATATCAGATAGGCGCAACCTGTGCTTCTTCATTAAGTACACAGTAGACTGTTTTGCTGGGGTTTGGATTCCGCAGAGAAAACCACATTGCTTTCTTTATTTGACTTCCTTATTTAAGTTCAAAATTTCAAATAATAGAATCTTCATATAAATGCACGGGATTGAACATGGAAATGCCCTGTGTGCTGGCATATGGTATTCAAAAATAGTCACTTTGTCACAAGCTTGTCAAACTTGCAAAAATGTTCACTTGCAAATTAGGCCTACACTACGCTTATTTGGCTGTGGCCTAACAAAGTGTACAAGTTATCTTTTATTGCTTGATGAGTTGGGTCATACATGTGTGTGTATTTTCAGTTTAATTAGCGTTTTATTGAAAAATATACGTACAATCCTTATTGATGCTTTCTCTTGCAATGGTATAAAGCTTTTCAGGCCTACATGTTTCGTCATACATGCCAAGTCTTGAGTTCTTTCGTGATAGTATCCAATACCACACGAAGTAAAGACGGAAGTTTTGAATCAATCACCTAACTAATGAAAGTATTCCGAACATCCCATACAATATCGACGAATCATTGCCAAAGAAAGTGAAGGATGTGCCAACTTGAGAATGGTGATGAAATGAAATGCAATTGAGATACTTGAAGATGTTTTGATGAAGGTTTTTAATGAAATGAAAATGAAAATTCCTGACAAGATGTGTTGATATAATTTACAGGTGAAAATCCGGAACTTGATAACAATAAAATATAATTTATGTGAGAACATCACATTATCAGCAATTTTTCTGATCATCTGATTGAAGAGCAGATTGGGCTACATTTACAATACTGTCTCACACTCCTGATTGAATAGAAAGCAAAGACTATGGTAATAGAGTCATGCCAAGTTACGATGACGATGTGATCATGATTTCTGCTTTCGTTTTGTTCAGGAAAAAGATTAACCCGATAGATTGTCCTTTGTCTATAAATCTTAAATGTATTCGTTTCAATAAGATAAGAGAGACCAGAGACCCATAATATAGCATCTAACAGCTTGGGATCCTTGAAGGACCCAAGCGTCGTTTAACTATCCAACTGGCGGTTAGTGAGTGTCAGCATTAGCTCGTGAATGAGATGATATATATTTCCATCCAACTGCACCTCTCTTTTTATATAATCATTATGATTAATATTAAATATATGCATGCGAACATACTGCCATTGTCAGAAAGAAATTAAGCTGCATTTCTACATTTCTATTGCAATACACGTTTCGACTTAGTTGTCCTCTTTCTACCCTTACTTCTGCCATTTCATTCTTCACTTGTCCTCCATCATGCATTCAAGGAAATATGTCAGTTTCATCCAAGACGTTTAAGTAGTGTACCATGAGTAGTATGCCTCTGTTATACCACATAAAAACGTGTTTTGTAGCACCCAAATTATTAGCCTCCCCTACCATAGAATCGTTCCCGCGTGCCTGGCAAGGTCACTCCAAAGAAGATGAAATCCAACAGATATTTGTTGTGCTTAATTTTTGAAGGTTCTGTGTGAGATTAGATGAACCGAAAGTCCAGCAGAGGTAGAATTACAGTCATTTCAATTCATATAAAATTATAAAAAATCATGCGAGAAATCTTGAATTCGGATTCGTGCGATTCGATCGGATTCGTTCAGACGGAATATTTGCGCTCAGCACACTGATGATGACATAGCCTATCATTTAGGCTCACATCCCGGTTCAGAGCATGTTCCAAAAATCGGGAGTACCAGAATCGGCCGGCTACTCGACAATGCGTACCGATTCTGGTACCGGTACTGAATAGCCATAACAGAATTAAGCTTCGAAGCCAATTTCAGGAGATAAAAATATAATAGACGTTTTCTTGTATGAGTGCTTACGCAGACGCTGCCAATAGTCCAACTCATCTATCCAGACTGTAGCAGGCTGTAAAACATACTGTAATAAGCTTCTGGCGCGTCGTTCTTAAAAGAGACATCTAACTGCGAGAATTGTGTGAAGCTTTCAAGTTCCCTCATGCAGTTCTAAGGCTGGTGTAATGGAAGACAATACGCATTACATTCTGCTTTCTGCTGAATCTATTCTCCCGTCTATCAACTTCCACAGAAATACGTAATTGCTGCCAATGAAATCAAACCCCAGTAGCATGTAGACGGCATTTCTCAGCAGCTAGTTGTTTCTGTTGAAAGATGAGATCATACGACTATGTGATCGATCGCTGAATAGGCTTGTGTTCTCAAAACAAAACTTCATCTGATTGATAATTGTATATTTGGGCCTATCAAGCGATTTGTTGATTGCATCTTGATTTCTCATGACAGTTAGGTACTCTATCAACACTTACGCAATTTATAGCGGGGCTTATCAGTAAGGGTGCATCAATATGTTATAATGAGGTACATAGCACGCAGAAATTATGATATAAGATGCCTCACATCCTTCCTTCAAAGTATCGGTACCGGAGCCGGTTCTTATAAACTGGAACCAAATTCGGCATCGGAACCGGTTCTTTGAAATTCGGGAACACCGTAAACCCTACTATAGCAATCCAAGCGGTTTGTCTATAACAAATTCATTGAACATCATGATAGAGAAATCATTCCAACCGCAGCTGACCGCAACTAATTAACTATCCCAGAAAATACGTACCTTAACTGTCGACGTTTAACTATCCATGGCAAAGAATTCATCTGCACAAGCCTCTGCACGTGGTCACTGATCATGGGCTCGCCTTATATCATTACCACTGCATTTCAACGATCCTTTAGTAGTTTCAACTGCTATTTGCATGTAGATCTAGAGTGTCGTGCATTTTCTTGCTTGTGGTATGTATTCTACACGTATCTTAGTGGAATATAATGGTAAACGGGAAATTCTATTTTTAGACGTCCTAAGACAGACATGAGGAAAACTTCAATCGTGAAAATTCCAGGATATCGGCTGGAATCAGATGTTTGTAGAAGATTTGGTACTTCTATTCTTTCCCCCCCCCACATTTTTCAAGTTTTCCAAAATCATCAAATTTCTCCAAAGTTAGTCACATAGGGTTTAGAATAGACTTCATCTGTCACTGAGTGGTAGCGCAACACCACTGAGAAGTCTTATTTGAACACTGGGATGAAGGATTAGTCCCTTGGATACTCAGTTAGAATACAAAGTACAGCTGTGATCATGAACTTCGTGTGATTGCTGTCTACAGACAAATGACGAGCATTTGTTTGATTCTGAGGCTGTCAATCTTCTACAAGTCAGTTAAGAATTTTACACACTCAACGCTATGCCACGTTAGTGAGAACAAGTAGGAGCAAGAGAAGATCGTTGACGATGCAACACTTCTGGGTGTCAACAACAGAAATGTGGGGGGGGGGGAAGAATAGAAGTACCGAAGATTTTATAGTACAACTTTCTCAAAAACAGCATTCGCATGAAGGTCTGCCAAACCATTTTGTCATGATTATTTATTGATGCATAAATGATCGCATGGCTGCTGAATATTAGGTGCAAGCTAGGCCTACTGCTAATTAAATCAACACATTTACTTCATTGATGCAGATCAAATTATGAGTGGTTTGAATTCTCTGCAAAGATGCAAAATAGATTTTTTCAAAAAAATACTTTAGGTAGTAGCCATGGAACTTAGGTCACATCGGACCGACAAGAATGAAACCATGAAGCGATTCAGAAGCTTCGAAATTTAGAGTCATTCTGTTTCCCGTCGGAACTCAAAATTCGCTCCCCAATTCAAGCCACTCCACGCGGTCACTCACAAGTGAACACTTAACATTTATTACTGATACTCAGTCTATAACAAATTGGTTCTCGAGGGGTGTCACGTCCCAAATCTTTATGCGATGATTTTGAACGTTGCTCCGCCGGCTAAAATGTCCTTTAAAATCCTTTATCTAAGTTATGCAGGTAATGCTTAAAGGCCTAGTTTTGAAACATTTATCACCCATGATTAAGTTTACTTTTTCATAAATATGCACAATTCCATATTGAGAAAATATTATACTAGTAGTGATTGCAAATATACATAAAAAACGCAACAATAAGTACTATTGCAACAGTTTCCGAAATAGATTTGTGAGAAATTTATCTGTCAATTTCTTTTTCAGTGAAACATCATCGCAGAGCAGTTGTTCATCACCGACACAATCACGTTGCTCATCACGTGGTCAAACAATACAAAACTGTCCACCATCGTCAAGGCTATCGTGGCAGAAACGGATATTATCACAAGCGAAGAATTGTTTATGTTCACAAGCATCGCAGGATCGTCATCTACCATAAGCGTCGAGTTTCAAGAAGATACAAAGGAGTATTACACATTCATCATTATACGCACAAAAGTATTATCAGACATCACAAAACTGTCAGACACATTCATCATTATCGTGGAAAGGGGAGAATAATTAAAATTCACAGACATATACATTACAAAAAAACCAGATACATTCGTGCAAAGAATCAATACTATCATACGAAGTACTTGAAGAAATATCTGAGAAAGCGATACTACAAAAGGGCTAACAAGCGACGTTATTACTATCGCTATTACAAGAAGCGTCTTCAACGGTGTTATACATGGCGGCGCTACAAAAAGGTTCACAGACGTTGTCACTATGTGCGAAAGGGCTACAAAAGGTCTTACAAAAAGGTTCACAAGCGGCGCTATTATTATCGGTATTACAAGAAGCGTCTTCAGCGGTGCTATACATGGCGGCGCTACAAAAAGGTTCACAGACGTTGTCACTATGTGCGAAAGGGCTACAAAAGGTCTTACAAAAAGGTTCACAAGCGGCGCTATTATTATCGGTATTACAAGAAGCGTCTTCAGCGGTGCTATACATGGCGGCGCTACAAAAAGGTTCACAGACGTTGTCACTATGTGCGAAAGGGCTACAAAAGGTCTAACAAAAAGGTTCACAAGCGGCGCTATTAAAACGATGCAGGCAGCAGAAATGACACAGAATACGACGGTGTTAAATGCTCTACAAGAGTGCGGTTGTTAGTGAATGGACGATTGGTTGTGTCAATTTCTAAGACGTTTTGAATTTCGATGTTTTGAAGTCAAATACAAGCTCAAGTATTATATTTAGCATTTTTAATTTGAAATATTGCTTATGGATGTATTTATGTTCACGCTTGCAAGAAGTTCTACTGATATGATTTTCCTTCACGCAAGTGAGGGTGGGGTGTTCTTTCGTGAAGGCATCAAGATTTTTATGTTCGATGAGTACGTGATGGATTAGGTCTCCCCTCAAACGTTTGACGCGGCACTTTTAGAAGCGTTTATTCAAGAAATATAACACCCTCTAAATGAGAAACTTAGAAGATAATCTGACTACAAATATAATGTATAATCAAATTGTATCATTAAAAAGTTAGGAATAAAAAAATATATAAAGCTATTGATTGCACGTGTGGATTTAACAAGTGGCAAAATAATTCGGCCGCTTCCGGCGTAAACGTTCGGCAATAAGTCAAATAACACATAATTAAGATAACTAAAATTTGTGCAATACAAACGCAGCGCAGGAGTTTCGCGTCCTTTTTGCGAATTCAACATAGAAGAATGATGCAAGTAGATGATTCGAAGCCGCAAATGATTTTCAAGACTCTTTTGCAGAATCAAGTCAAATATCCATTTTAACCTACACCTTGGGAACCATAATCACTAAAAGATCGAATAACTGCGTTAAGCGCATCTGCTAATTCATCGTGTGATGGCAAGCCGTTCAAAATTCGTATTACATACATTACAGACGTTTTGACAGTTGACCAATTAAAAAATCAATTTTGTTTGACCACGTCATCCTGTCATTAAAGACAAGACGCAGAATTTTAAAATGACAAGCATTTTCAAGGACTGGTACTACAGGAATAGACTGGACAGTTGTGGAAAGATATTACAAAAAGCGGCTTTCGTCTTATTGAAATTGATGCCCATTTGATTATCGAAACACCACGTACGAAATTTGATGTTTCATCGCTCAGTATACACAAGTCATCGAAGCAAGTTTCATAAACTGGCACGACTAGAGCTACATCGTCGGCGTACTTATTAATAAAAAGTAGCATCAGGGTGACAAGCATGATAAGTCAATATGAAAATTTCGAATAAACAATGACCCGAAATTGATCCTTGGGGAACACCACTAGTAATGTTCGTGAAGGAGCTGCACGTCGAGCCAAGCTTCACACGCTGTTTTCTATCAGTCAAACAGTTCTGAACCCAATCACATCAAAGAATACAATTTCTTGAGCTCAGTTGACTAATTCTAGCTTGTTGACCTAAGAAAGTGCGGTTGGTCTACAGAATCAAATTCAAATTTGAATTTCGAAAAGTGAAAAATGGCCTTTCCTAGTTTTTGTTTCAAAACATTTCTAACAGTTGTCTGAGACCAAAATGATCAAGTTTAGCCAATTTCGTCGATCGCTTTCCAAGATGGAGCTTTAAGTTTGAAATTCAAACTTAAATTTTGAAATTTGAAAAGTATTTTGCAAAATAATTTTTAGTGTAATCCATTTACCCATCGTTTCAAGCTCAGATTCAGAATAGCTCATCATTGACATCTGTCCACCATCACAGCTGAATCTTTTACTTGGTGCAGTCAACCTGATGTATAGAGGACTGTTGGAAGAATGGGATGGAGTGACTGGTGGCCGAAAACTCTTCATCTCGACCGAATGGCATTTTTCGGAGGTTCGTTTGTTGGAAATTCATGTATGACCCTTCTTGAAAATGTTGACGCGCTGCACTCTATTTGTCGTCTTCATTGCCGTAGGCGTGATGCCATTAAAACTACTCATTGAAATAGTATTCAATATCTTGACATGCATCCTACAAAATGCGGAACGTTGCGATGGAATCTTTCACATTTGTCACATATCATGCGGCAGTTCTTATAACTTATTTTTCAATGAAATATTTCAATTGAAATCACTAAAGTAACATGTTTTGCTGTTTCCGAAATTCCGCAGTAATGTCCATGAGTAAGCTCAATGATGAGAAAAATTACTTACTTAATGCTATGAATAAATGTTAACGAATTATGGAGAGGAAAACAAGTTTTACCAAAGGAAATTATCGATTACGTTTGATTTTGCCCTTTCAGGGAGATGGAATTTAAAGTAAAATTTCGAATTTCTTCGCAAGACTAACTTGACAGATAATATTTAGATTTCTTACAAACATAGGTCGTTGCATTCTGAATTGCGGAAGTAAACAAAGTATCAGATTTGAATAAAATTGTGAAGCTTGTAACGTGATTCATATCCAAGTACATTAAATTTTGTGGGTATAGCAGCACTTGTTTGTCGGATATGCACCGGTAATGAATTTTACATTTGTGAATCGACATGCAATTCATGCACTCTCATTTCTTATTTGAGGAGAATTCAGCCATATTTAAGCATCAAAAGGTCAATGCCAAGGTGACCAGACGTCCCGGTTTCAGTTTTCTGGCCTCGGAGTTCCGAAAATGTCGTTTGGTGCAGTTACCTGTCTCGGTTTTGCTGTACTTTATCTCAGTGCTAAAGTTCAGTTTGTTTTTATTTTTATATGCAATTAGAAACTAGGCATTATTGCGTGTATAAAGATTTCTCCGTTAAGACGATGTTGTAGTAGTAGCAGAAATGCAATTCAATTTAGTAAGAGCTCATTTCATGAACTCTGAAACATACTTGTAAATACCGATGAAATGTAAGCAAAGTCTATTACTCAAGGAAAATAGTCCGCAGCCAGAACGAGTTTCTGCATAGGAAACAAGGCCGAAAATGAGACTTTCACACAGCAAGTTATGGCTCCTGTGAATCTTTGCGTCTGCCCAGTTCTGACCAATTCCTCCTCTTGTTGGACAGGATAAAAGAAAAAGACATGCAAATCCAATGGAAAGTAAACAGAAGTTTTACGGTAGAAATGAGACTCTATGTTTTCTTACATTTAGTGAAAACTACTCACTCGCGAGTCATAATTTTTGGCACAGCGTTTCTTCAGGTTATTTCTAATCATGTTCATACACTTTTGTCTGTAGAGCAAAGTACATTCAGATTTAGTAGGCATACCAAAAGTGGCAAGCACATCTATTTGGCCTATTTTAGCCACATTTGACCACATTCTCATCTATATCACCGATCAGAAGTATTATAATGGCACATAATGGCAGAAACTGGCCTGAAGAGATTTCATGTCAAACAGTGTGGCATTCGACACACTGAAATGTTGGCTTGTGGAAGGTGTCATGTTTGACCGGAATCACAAATTTCGATGGGGAAAAATGTGGATTACTAGTGAGTGACTATTATGAGCCATCACGATTTCAGATTCACATGATCATCCATTTGCATGGGCAACAATCTCATTGGTCACTGGCGTGACATCGGGTTTTGTTATCATATCGCATGACTTGCGAGTTTGAGTCAAAATTTACAGCTTGAGAGACAAGAAATAAGGCGGGGATTGTCAATATCGGTAAATACAACGAGGGCCCATTTGGTCACAAAGTATATGTTGGAAATTCCGAGAATGACCACAGGAGCAAGGAATAGATACCGCGCAGCCCCGCACACATCGAAGCTGCAAATCGACCAACACCTGCACGCAGTCGGTTGAGCTGTATCCACAATAACCGGGAGGGTGCGCACTCCAAGCTGACAGATAGCTCTGAATTGGTGGAACTGGCGGGGATCCACTTCCACGGTGGCCTCCGAAAAGCAGCCAGTGGCGTGTCATACAATTCGAGTACTTGGTTCGGTCACATTTCGCTGTCATTCATTGATTCATTGATAAATCCTACAGAGATGGAGTGAATTAAATTTCTCACGCCCGCCGACTTCTGAAAAAAGAATCTGACGAACCAACCAACATTAAAGAGAAAACTTGTACACAATGATCTGAATTATTCGAATTTGAAGGGATCATGGCAATCGAAGCATTTTGGAGGAATTCACAGCAATCCGAAAGCGACTTGAATTAATTAACTTATTGTCCTCAGTTAACTTTCCTATCTTTGTAAGGCATTCGGAGTTCCGTTTTGCCAACTTACTAAGTTCCAGCATGTGCCATCGTTTTGAATTAGTCTTCACTTCTAGTAAACTGAGAGTTAAACAATCTAGTTCTGTGGGGACAACTTGTTGTAGGCTTCATTGCAGCAGTCTCTGGGTGATTGGATGTCAGAGAGATAGGTAGGCGCACACAAAGGTTTTCTACGGAAGCAACTACCCCAGATAACTGGCATGGTGTCGTTCAGAAGAACGTCAACTATGGCAGTGTGGGAGCTGCGGCACTATGCGGGGCGCAAAAAACTCCTCAGTTGAGTATACGCCGATGTAGAGAACGTAGAGAATCGAGCTTCACAGTTGGCCCTGGCAACACGACACAGCAAGATGAATCTCGAGTTGACCTTCTTTTAAGATGAGGAAGTACTGATTGAAAATTAGGCTACTTTCAAGGTATACTTCAAGATATTTGGAAAGTTTTTCAAGCATGGGAAACTGACCACTTGACAAGGGACCTTCAATTCTCGGTCAGCTGCCTAGTTTCTTAGATGAAAACCTGAGGCCACCCTTTTATTTATTGACAGTCTCAATCGCCACTGTTGTACATGCCTGTATGTTGTGATCACTGATAAGTCCTGGCAAGAGGAGCTTTCGGCTTCGAAATTTGGATGTGCGACTTTCAGGGCAACTCTTCAATTTCGATAATGAAACTGGTCGGATTCTCAGAGGTGATGTTTCGCAGGAGATTATTGGTTTGGGGAAACATGGCTGGCAACAATCACTGCAGATAATCAGCTGGAAATTCAACACTACTGAAATCTTCTTTTTATGCAAAAGCCGTGCTCCACGTATCCGGATGAGGAGAGTTGAGAAAAAAATGATTATTTTCCACGGATACTGTATTAAAAATATAAATGATAACTCGACGTTTCGCTGTTACAGCTTGATCACGAGCAAGTTTGTGACAAATTGCTCGTGATCAAGCTGTAACAGCGAAACGTCGAGTTATCATTTATATTTTTAATACAGCATCCGTGGAAAATAATCATTTTTTTCTCAACTGAAATCTTCGTTAAAATAGAAATAATCGCGTTTCAGTGCTGAAGGATGCTTGTAGAGAAGTGAGCTCTCATTCCTATCTTTACGACTACACGGTTTTATCTGGGTGTGTTGAGAACTGCCTATTTTTGACTAGGTGCTGTGTCCGAGCGCTCGGCAGCAGTCGGCACGTTGACATCCTTTTAAATTTTCTCTCAGTCAGACGTTTTAGCTTCTACCACGCCATTCTAGGGCATGGCTATTCTACGCCGTCGTCAGGAAGGGATTCCGGACTTAAAGTACCACAACGCTCCAGAAAAGTCTGACTGTGTCAGCACCGTCCAAGCCCCCAGTATGGGGGAGTAGTGACGTTAAAGCTTCACGCCATTCTAGAAAATCATGGATAAAGTCGATGTTTCCCGCGGACTACTCCCAGCGTTCCTGCCGTTTTTTCATCCAAGCGGCCAATGAGGCGGATACAAACAGTGGTGTCGGTTCAGTCGTGTCGGTCGGTGATTTAGCTGTGACAGATAATGTCGCATTCAGTGTCCCAGGATGGAGTGGGCAGTTGTTGGAAAACGTGTGGGACAGATTCCTTCACTGAATTTTTCAGTAGTCATGTAGTTGCCAATAAAGAAGAGTAGTATGGAGTTCAAGCTTCGGCTGTCGCTGGCTAAAGTGGGAGAGCGAGCTTTCTCGATGCTTGACGTGAAAAACTTCCATTTTTATCCCTCGTAGGGTAACTGCAGCAAAATTCGTGAAGGTGACGTTGGGATTGGTCCCTTAAACCATCTGCTCGAGTAGAAGGATGAGGGCTGTTCCGGGTCGAAGGGTGCGGATAAATGGCCAGCGCGGAGCATCAGTTCGCCAACTGGTCATCATTTTTGTTCGAGACTGTGGCGGCAGTTGAGGTCATTTGAGAATTGAGATTGATCGCTCGAAGAATTAGGGAGGCGAGGACAGTTTAATTATGCTGAGGATGAATGGCAAACATTTGATGCTGATGTTAATTGTCCACTGCGTGGAATTATTGGGTGCAGTGGGATTTCATGATGAGCGCACAGGATGTCGATTCCGTAAAGTCATGTAGTTATAGTAGTCTAGCTGCGAGTCATCGGGCTTGCATACCTCTTGGAGGCGCGCAACGTTCAATCTGTGCTCACAAATCAGAGTTTGAATGATTTGTTTCATGTTTCAATTGTTGATGATTATAAATATAGTAGTAATAACAATGACAACAATAAAGCAATTATTTCGATATGAATGAAAATCGGGATTGACACTGAAAGATGCGGTTCGTGCACTGAAAGTAATTAAATCACATTTTATAAATAAAAATCGGAATAACTGGCATAAGCAAATAATTTATCGCTGACGCATGGAATTACAACGTCGATACATACTGATAATAAAAGCATCTGCTCTCCTTAGAGTTCACAAGCATGGTATCAGAAAACGCCCAGTCTTTGAAATTGGTGTCAAGAGACTGTCCAAATCGTGTTCATCTTCAGATACACGCTCAGAGAAATTTGATGCTATTACCATTCGACGCTCCATCAACGTAGAAAAACATTCAGTTTCACATTCATAACCACAGATGAATCTATGGAATCTTCGCTGCAGCTTCACTTATAGAGTAGAATCTATCATAGATAGACCAGTAAATAGAAAAGCACAATACTCAATCAGCGATCTAACAGAGGCGCAGCATACATTTTTGAGCTGACACCTACTTACAACCGGTTTCAAAAATCGTATGGCACATATACGTGGTGTGATCCAAAATGTCCCGGACTAACCTACTTGCAGATAACCTGTGATAACGAATACTACTTCAGATGTAAATTTAGGTCTTTAAGGCATGAGAAATATGGTTGCCGAAATTTTTCCGGTCAGTTTTCTATTTTTTCAAAATTTTCAAACATTTTTGTCTGAATTTCAAGATTTTCTTATAAATTCTAGCGATTTAGAATTAATATATTTAGATTAACTTGACAGTTAAGCTATCACTAATAACCTGACTAATAATTAACGGAAAAACAAATGTTTTGTTCCAGAAAACAGTTTACTTTTCAATGTATGAGCCGTTAGCATTCGTCACTTTTTGCCAACGAAGTCTCAATTCACAAAAAGCTTTATGAAAAAATTCCGGTGTCAAAGAATCAAAAAACTCAGTAACTGCATCCCGCAGTTCAACTGGCGATTCAAAATGGTGTCCACGAAGATGCTTTTTGAGGAATCTAAACAGATAGAAGTCACTTGGGGCCAAGTCAGGTGAATAAGGAGGATGGCTCAATAGTTGAAATCCGTTTCTCGTTAAGGCATTGGTTGTCTCCTGCGAGGTGTGAATCGGAGCATTGTCATGAAGCAAGTAGAGGGGAATGTTTCGTGGCTTTCTTATTTTCTTCCTCGCTTCAGATAACAGATTGGAATAATATTCGCTATTGATTCTTACTCCTTTATCCGCAAAGTCAACCAGTTGGATTCCCGAAGCGTTCCAAAAGACCGTCAGCATCAACGACCGGCGATGTGATGTTCCGGATCGCATTTTCAAAGGGGCAGACTCGCCTGATTTTCGCCACTCTGCAGATTCTCGCTTACTTTGAGGCAGATACAAACTTAAAGGTGTTTCATCCTCTGTAAGGATGCAGTTCAGAAACTGATCTCCGTGCATTTCGAGGAGATCCAAATTTGACTGTGCCGCCAGAAGTCTGTTCTCCTTCATTTCAGGTAACAGAAACTTCGGTACGAAACGTGATGCCAGTTTGCGATATCCAAGTCTTTCGATGATGTCATGACAGGAGTGATAACTGATTCGCAACTCTCTTGACAACTCACGGATGGTTATCCTTCTGTGTGCTGTAATCACTTCATCGCACTGACTCGATTTCTCTTCCGGAATCTCCTGCGGCCGACCAACAGTTGAAAAATCTTGCCCCACAGATTGTCTTCCGCGTTTAAATTCGCTTATCCAGAAATAAGCAGTAGTTCTCGATGGAGCTTTGCTTCCATATGCCAGGCTTAATTCCTTTAGAATGTCACCATTAGCGAAGCCGCGGATCAGGAGGTATCGTATCACACTGCGATATTCGACTGAAGACACGCTTGTCACATCCATCATGAAAACTGATAGAACAAAGAACCATCGTTGACACGGATTTCTTAATGAATGCGTGCTGAATGAACTTCACTGATTGATATCGTAACACATGAAGCAATTAACAAAAGACGTGCAATATTCATGGCAAAGATATCCGTCAAATAAGGTACAAATCAAAATCAATCTAACTATAACAATAAGACAAATCGGATCTCGATCAATTCAGAAAATACAGAAATTCATGTTAAAATGTAAAAATATTTTTTAAAAATAGAAAACTGACCGGAAAAATTTCGGCAACCATATTTCTCATGCCTTAAAGACCTAAATTTACATCTGAAGTAGTATTCGTTATCACAGGTTATCTGCAAGTAGGTTAGTCCGGGACATTTTGGATCACACCACGTATATGCGCTTTGAAGCACATTTTATAATTTCATCGACATCGAATTTTAACCGCGTATTTTGTGACATGACAAGCAACTGAGTTCAAACAACGGAGAGTAGAAGTGGTCATAGCGTATAGATGTGGCCCATAGGAAACCCTTGTGGGACACTAGAATGATAATTAATTGTATGAAGGCGTGCATTTGTCTGTTTGCGCATCGTAACGGTAGCAATTCCCCTATAGAGAGACCGCGTAAAGGAGGATTCACACTTAAATTTCGATCGCGATTCTAGTGCAGATTTTGAAGCTAGATACAAAACCAATCCACTATGCTGGCCATTTGGTTAGCATAATTTTCAATTTCAGTTAGAAAATAGTGTATTGATGCAATAACATCTATTCCAACTACTGAAATATATGCCCAGGGTAATACCGTAATTTTTCAACTACGTTTAGCAAAAAAATTGACGAAGTCTGAGGTCACTACTTCAACAATGCAGCCAAAATGTCAAAGTTTGGTTGGTCTTCCTCTGACCTTCAGGACAGCTTCTATGCGTTGTGGCATGAATTCAATCAGCATCTTGCAATACTCTTTGCTAATTTCGGTAGTCCATGCTTCCATTGCCGTCTTCTTGAGATCACTGAGAGAAGTGATCGCTTCTCACCACTGAGACCAATTGAGCAACTCTCTTCTTCACCACAGCCCAGCAGTTCTCGATGGGGTTCAAATCTGCAGGACGGCCATGGTTCTCGATCAACTTGAATGTTGATCATTGTATCATCCAGCTTGAACAGTGCATCATAGTGAAACTATACGTATATAAAATTAGCTGTGGAAGCCTCTTAGGGTAAAGCTGTAGGCTGTTCTTGAAAAGAATATTAAGCATGATGACAGTATTATATCACGCAAAATAGCCTGCTTTTCACTAGTTGAACGCAATATGTGAAATATGTAACGCAAATTGTTCATTGATGGCATTAGGATTTTATTGTATATGAAAGATATGAATCCACCATCATAGTTATCGGGATGATGAAAATTGGGTGCAGGTCATTCTTTGTAGATTTATCCACCATAATGCATCAACAGCACCAAACATGCCTGGCTGAAAAAAAGATTTGCTTTTTGTATACACACACCACACACACGCACACACATATGTATATATAGGCCTAGAAGATATGACATTATTAATATCGCTTTAGTAATGAGTTCACCATCAAAATTGCAATCAATGTATATATATATCAATGTATAAACGGTCACGTGCTCGAATCTGATAAAATTGCCTGATAGTTAATCGCTTGACGTTTGCTCCTGAAATGAATAGCGTGTTTGAAATTAAGTAATACTTTTAAGTCACTCAACCAAATCATCGGGAACTTCAAATATAACATGAATAAAATGTTCATTGTTGAAATAGCTTTCAAGCGTTTAACAAACCAACTGTTTGTTTCATGCCAATATTGTCATATAATTGTCATTGAAACGCGTATTTGCATGATGAAAATAATTTTGATATATTTATTAAAGCCTATTTGAATGCCAAAGTGAACCCATCACTTCCAAGACAAATATTCCGGTGAGTTTATCATTCCGATTATTCAGACAGTTCTTGAAAAATGTATAAGTTGTAGCAAATAATATTAGGTTTATGTTATAGATAAGCACATATATATTTTATTCTTTTATTCATTACAAATCCTTCGCATAACATCAAACATTATTTGCTCCAACTCCAGCGCGTAGACCAAAATGAAGAAGAGTTGAACTTGCCATTAATCCATTTAATTTATGTGGAATATGCTTGCATACGCAATTCTGCTCCACGTTAAAGTAAGTAAGTGATGTTGATGCAATAAATAAAAAACCGTAAGCTTGATGAGTTACAAATGACGAAGAAAATCATTTAAGTGAGATAATGCATGATGACAGCTACTATGAGTGTGTGTCAATGCCAATAGCAGATATGCTTAAATTCATTTCTTCCACATTCATGTATTTTGTACAACAATCTTTGTTCAAAATACACGAAAAAATGAGCCTGTGCGACAAAAAGGAATGCGACAATAATAATAATGCTATATTTTGTTGAATAGAAATCATCAGATATGTTAATATGAATCTAGGAAAGTTACATTCAAAAACGTTGTCATATTGTCAAAAACGTCACAGTAGAGAAAGAAAAGAGTGAACACATTTCAAACACTAGCAGTGCCTCTTAAATCTTCATTTAAAAGATGAGTGACATATGCAAAGCACGACTATTTCCGAAGAAGGGTTCGAGTGAAAGGAACGAAACATATGCGGTGATTTATTACATGCTTTCGATTCCCTCTGATGTTGTGATAGAGCTTTTTGCTTGCAAATTCGTGTCGAAGATTCATTTTGGCATTTGCATTTCCTCTTGTTGTTACTTCCGCAATAGATATTGCATATCAATCGATGGGCTCTATTATCCATTTTTTGCAGCCTGTTCGACAACTTTTTGTTTAATCCAACAAAACCAGGACTTGCATATTCCATTGCAGATCTCACAGATTGAGAGTAAACTTCATGCAACTCTTCTTCCTTTAGATACCACTTAAGTCGTCTCAGAAGGTGAAATCTCTGATATGCCTTCGTACACATTTTGTCCACATCAATCAAGTGTATCAGTGAGATAGACTCCGAGAATAATCATATCGCTCACTACTGGTACCATACGAGTACTGGAGATGTAAATTTAAATTGCCTACGGGTGAAGAACATCACTTTCGATTTCTCTATGTTAGTCTCTTCATTTCGCACCATTCCTTGACTTCCTTGAGTCTCTTCACTCAAGCTCTCTTTGATTTCACTTTCGCTGTTTGACTGAAGGCGCAGTATGATAGAAAAATCATCAGCAAATTTCACACTGTGACTTAATGGCGTAAATGATACGAGAGAACACACTTACGAACAGAGGAGAAAAGGAGCAAGAACAGATCCCTGAGGAACGCCTTTTTCTAGGCTGACGGGCAATGATAATTCTGCACCGACTTTAACTCTTGCTGTCCCGTCCTGTAGATAATTTTGAAGCCATATCAAAAAGGAGTTCGGAAAATTATTGATTTGTAGATGGGATATCAATAATTTATGATTGACAATGTCAAATGCGAGTGACAGATCGAAACTGATGAGTGCAGCGCCGAAATTTGTTTCTTCATCCCTTATTCCACTGACTTGATCAACGATATCTATAAGAGCAGATGTGGTGGAGTAGCCACGACGGAAACCATGCTGATGAGGGTCAAACGAGTCTTCAAAAGCAGCCATTAACGGTTGTCCTGCTTTGCAGGGTCTTTCAGGATTTTTCAAAATTCAACCGGCTATAGAATGGTAAATAATGAATGTATTCGAAAGCCCTTCCGTGACTATTCATGAATTGACATAATGAAGTCACATGTAAAGTTTGTTTTAATGCTACGACCTAAAATTAGTTCACCTGCCAAGCAGGGTCTCCTGGACCCTGTTACGGAATCCGTCAAGTTCTCTCTACTATCCGCGCTCCCTCGGAATATTTGTTGATATGTGAGTGTTGCTAGCACTCCATGATGATCAGCTGTTGGTCTAATAAATGAACTCACAATTGTGAGGAGTAGGCTGTAATAAGATAAAGCCGGGTGACGATATACTGAACCTCGCGCTATACTGAGGCGATTGATTTCGAAGATGACGCTGCCAACAGTTAAACAACAAAGTTGACCGAATTGCACAGTGTGCATGTAGATAGAAGATCTAAGATGAAGATTCCATCCCGGTGTTACCAGCTGATGCGTGTATTGATGTAGGAACTCAAGCTGATACCTGGCTGTGATCAGACCCTATCAGTGTAAAATTTTTGGTGGAGAGGTCACAATCGGGAATTGTGTGGACGTTTTCGAAAGAAACAGTATTCAAGGTCCCTATCCACGTGGCAGCTGCTTACAAAATTAGAAACCTGCAAACAGAAAATCGAGTAGGCCTAATATACCGCCTTTCTTCGTTTCGTCTTTTGAATAAAGGAACCATAGTTCCATCCAATTTTCCTGCTCGGGGAAAATACAACACAGGGCCAATCACCATCCATTAGTAGACACAATAGCATGGTTGGGATGTTGCGGACAATTACCTCCGAGACCATAGCATAATTGATTCCTCAAAGAATTCGGGTAGTCTATACCAACTTTTGAAGCCTAGATACTAGCTAAACATTTGCAATTAGCGGCGAAACTTCATGCATATGTATACAAAGGAAGATATGTCCTCAACTCTCTTGAATACGATCTTTCACGGATATCAGCTTGGCAAACACAAATTTCAGGAGAAGTCAGAAAAGCGAACTCTCTTTGTCTCCATCAAGTATATGAACATCGTTCACATGCAATGCACATGATTGAATTCAGTCAACTCTTGATAATGACATATTCTCCAGATTTATGTAGGCCTACTTAATCTCCCTAGTTGTCTGCGCGAGACTTTAGGGAAGCATGAGCTGATTGTAGTTTTCCATGCAATAATCACTGCTCTATTCATGTATGCTTCCACGGTATTCGGTCATCTTTCTAAAACCTTGACTGAGAAGGTTGATCGTTTTTTCAGAAGATCACACCGTTTGATTTGTGGACGTGAGTGTGAATGTGGCAAGTTTGACCTGTTTTCGGACATGTTGGTTCGAAATGGGTTGAATTTTTTGTCTAACTGTGAAACTAACTCCTGCCATCCGTTACATCATTTTGTGCCAAGTCGCTTGAGAATCAGTAATCACTTTTTGATTCCTTTTTCGCGTACTGCCAGACGGGCAAACTCTTTTTTCCCTTGGATTTGTGTGGAAGCAAATGAATTTTTGTACAAAATTTAGCCACAATTGTTGTTCTCTTATTGATTACTTTTGTCTTAGTGATTGTCTTACATGATTATTGCATTGAATTGTATTGATGATTTTCATTATTTTAAATATAAACGCATCTCTCTCTCTCTCTCTCTCTCTCTCTCTCTACTTGTGTAGAATAAACTTTGTTTGCGTTTCTAGTCAGGCATTCTAGCAGCTCCCATTTGATGTAGTAGCCCAGTGCTCTCACTATAGATCGAGATTTTGCTTCGCCTTTTCTTTAGGAAATTGTCATCATTTTCTAGAAGCAGAGTTGGTACAATTGTAGCATGATGAGGTGCATGCATGCACGCGCTAGTGCAAACATGAGAATATTTTTTTAATCTATATATTTTTTATGTCACCGTGTGTAATTGCTTTCAGCACAAAAATTTTGTTGCATTCATAGAACGCAACTTAATTGGCATCAAACTCAATTTTTGCCATTTAAGTGCTGATATGCTAAGTTATACATTACTCTTGCTGATGACATGCAGACGGCCGACATAAAAGGGAGCTCTAAACGGTACTCTGAATGTGTCACGGACGATTTTCAGCATCAATATAGCGTTTCTAAGCATTGGTGTGTTTCATAGTTTGTGATTGTATGAAATTTAGTCGATTAGGCCTACTTTGCAATGCATTAATTGGATCAGTGAGGGTCCAGGAGACCCTGTTTGGCAGGTGGAGCAAATTTATTTCTAGGGCAAGACAACCGTTAATTTGTCGGCAACAATTTTCTCCAAAATCTTGGCTGGTATTGATAGCAAAGTAATGTATCGACAATACTTGGTGGCATGCAGGTGTTTCAGGAATCAGATATTCAGAAGATGAGAAGTTGAGCTCTCACATTTCAATTTTGTCCTTCGTCAATAGTCTCATTACTAAATTCAGCAATTATTCACATAATGACATAAGTCATTCTCTCTCGAGCCTTTGTTTCACTTAATTGAAAAAATATTGGAACGAGATATTCTTCGGTTGTATCTGTTCTCTATTGCACTTTTAACGGCGGTTTCATGCTCATTTTGGACAGTTATGAGATAACTTTCTATTTTACATTTTAGCGATTGAAATTCAAATTTCATAGCATTTAAGTCCTGGGCAATTTTTAGAAATATTGCATCTCTTATTTCGTTCAGTGACTGCTTAATCTTAGTCAATGAAACACCAGCAGTTGAATCCAATCGCGTGTGTCTTTAAAATGTAATATGTAAAATAAATGATTTATAACAGCGGATAATAAAATGATGTAATAGTCCTAAATACACACGCGATATGATGATTTTAAAGAAGCAAAGACTATATAGTCAATTGATGGGGAATGTATTCGATAAACCCTCAGCATTCAAATCACAGCTGCCGCACCTGCCTCTTAAGTTCGTGGAACCTACATGTATAGATACAACATGTAGCATTCAGGTGAATGAAATGAATGCAAATAAACCTGGGGAATGAGGCTAACCCTTTTCCGATTTTGATCTTTGAAAACCCGCGGACTCCTGAATCCCAGTCGCTCCCAATATTACTGCTAGTCAAAATAGCGGTTTGCTCGTTCGATAATACAAAAAGCAGTTTAAAACTTGACGTCCATTTTTTTCAAAGAAATGGTTTTTTGATCATCTTTTAGAAATTGATGGTAGATGACTCTGAAAACAGCAGGCTCTGATCAGTTATCGGATGGAAGCGTCTTAAGACAATATTTGGAAAATGTTTGATTGCATTGGGATAGTTAAGCGGTGCTGAATGCAGCTCAAACGGAGATTTTTGAAATGCAGACGAATTATAAATGGTGTGTTAGAATCTCATTTACAGAATGAGCAAAATAGCACAGCAACTGCAAATCTAAATAAACGAATGCATCAAAAATATTGTGAAGCAAACCGATTTGTTACAGTAATCTTATACTTGGGAGCCACTGCCTGCAGCATAAAGCTGATATTACTACTTATTGATTTATTGTGAGTAGTGTTCATGTGTCATTGCTATTCATGCAATAGTTACGTAGATGCATTTATGGATGAGTGAACATGTATTCATAATTTCATGTTCACATTATCAATGGTCTATTAGCAACACCGAACTGCGTAACATCAATGTCTACACTGACTCGAGGCGCCGGAATGCTGAAGCCTGGCGAGTGATCAACCGCCTCACTGGAAGGAAGACGCACACGAAGCTGAACGTCAACAGCGATACTCCAGAAAATAGGAGAGAGGTAATGCGTGCGTTCTTCGCAAGGGTCGTCAATGCTGTGCCGACTGAATCGATGACTCCACCGCATCCTGTCGCTGCGGCTCTGCCTTCATCGGCAGATTTTGACAGTCGTCCGATATTTCTGAACGAGGTGCTATAGGCTGCGTGAGAGACACGCTGTGGAAGAGCGATGGGACTCGATGGGGTTCCGGTGGAAGTAGTTCGAGTGCCATCTGTTGTCGCGTCTATTGCTCCTGTCATGAACGGTGTCCTAGAGAGCAATCAAGCACCAAAAGAATGGCGTGAATCGTTAATGATTGCGATGCCCAAGAAGCCGAACTCAAACAGGATTGAAGAGCACCCTGAGATATCGCTGATGCCGTGCACTGCGACGTTGATCTGCTGCGCAGAGTTCAGCCCGTACTCGAACCTTTCCTTCGATCGGAACAGAATGGCCACCGACCTCACCGTGGCACCTGACATCAAATTCTAACGCTGCGTCGAGTGACAGAAGGGCCAACTAAGTATCAGACCAACGCCATCATCATTTTCGTAGACTTCCGCAGAGCATTCGACAGCCCCGACGGACACTCTCTCAAAGAGGTGCTGATCACTTATCGAGTGCATCCACGCCTTATCCGAGGAATCATAGCACTTTATCAAGCGACTTCGGTACTTCTTTTGACACCAGACGGCATGACTGAGGAGTTCTGTACAAGGTCGGGAGTTCTACAAAGCGATACACCTGGCGCATTCCTTTTCATGCTTCTGCTGGACTGGGTGTTAAGTGTGGTTATCCCAGAGGACAGCAAGGGCTTTCTACTTGCGCAACGGATTGGTAGTAGAGTGCCGGAACAGAGAATCACTGTACTTGGATACTCTGACGACCTGGCAATCGTCTCGTCCACTGCTGTGGATCCGCAGGAGATATTCAACAGCTTAATGATGACAGCCAGTCGAGTCGGCCTGCAAGTGAACTCGACTTCTAATTGTTCCTGGGCCGCATGTTGATATTTACTTCGATGACAATCCCCTCAACACTTTTCAGGGCTTCACATACGTGAGATCAAGAATGCTTTAGACTCGACCAGAAGGAATAATGCTACGACTTAGACATTTCACACTGGATGACTAATGGGTATATAGGTAACAAATATCGTATTGATAGCTTTCATTAATATTTTTTTCTTTAGTATTTTTATCGATTTTAAATATATAGTATTTTTCAGCATTTTAGTTGATTTTTTCCATACATTTTCTTATCTTCCCTCTGAATACATGCCACAAAAGTACAACAGCTAATCCACAAAATGTTAATTTCAAAAGTACACTTCTAATCCACAAAATGTTTATTTCAAAAGTAAATACAAGTCATTTCTTCTCAATGTAACCCCCTCATTCTCTACACACTTGCTCCACCTTTTAGGAAGCTCTCGAAACGCCTCGTAGAAAAGTCTCGACTTCTGGAATTGAAAAATTCCATCACTGCATCTTTCACATCCTCACTATTAACAAAACGCTCTCCCCTGAGATGATGCTTTAGATAGCGGAATAAGTAATAGTCACTTGGAGCTAAGTCGGGGCTGTATGGGGGATGAGGAAGCACATGAAAGTCTGAGTATTCAATTGCAGTTTTAGTGGTCGCTGCAGTGTGGATGGGCGCGTTGTCGTGTAGTAGATAAAGATTCTGGTTGCGGGGTTTTCAAACACTTTGGCGAGCTTTACGAAGGTGCTCACAGTAGTACTCGACATTCAGTCGCTGATGTCGGTCGGCAAAATACATATGAACAATGCCGCAGCTGTTCCAGAAGATTGTCAGCATCAAGCATCTTCGATGGTTGGTCCCACTGCGCAGTTTCCGAGTTGCTGACTCACCAGGAAGTTTGAATTCCTTGGAAGACCGTCGATCCTCAGGCAAGTACAGTGATAACGGTGTGTCGTCCTCCGTAATGATGTTGCTTAGGAAGGCATCACCCAAACTCTGATGAAGATCGATCAATTGATTGCAGCACTGAAGGCAACGGACGCACATCTCAGAAGTTAGAAAGTAGGGAACAAACCTTGAACACAGTTTCCTGATGGCCATTTCGGAAAGAAGATTCACAACGCTACCGAAAGACACGTTCAGTTTTTCTGCAAGCTCTGTCTTAGCGATTCGCCGATCTTCATACACAATCCTCTTCAACTTGTCTTGGTGGTCATCCCCAATCTCAATAGGTCTTCCTGTGGACTTGCGATCCGTTACATCCAGCCTTCCAGATTGAAACTCTTTGATCCAGTTATAGACGGTGGCTCTACATGGTGCCTCATCACCATAGGCAGCAGAAAGTTCGGATAGTGTGGATTGGTTATCGTAATGACGGAGTAAAAGAAACTGAATAACACTTCGATACTCAACCGCTGGAAGCATTGTCTTGAAATGAATGCGAATCTTGTCTTTCTGTGGAATGCCACTGACCTTTGAACAGAACTCATACTCGGTGTCGCTCGTGATTGTTATAACAATCAAAACAACTGAATACACTGATGAATACAACTCAGACCCTATTGAAGTTTATGCAAGTCATGTTCGAAGTAAATATATCGGTCAAAATACTTTCAAGAAAGGAAATGTATGGAAAAAATCAACTAAAATGCTGAAAAATACTAAATATTTAAAATTGATAAAAATACTAAAGAAAAAAATATCAATGAAAGTTATCAATACGATATTTGTTACCTATGTACCCATTAGTCATCCAGTGTGAAATGTCTAAGTCGTAGCATTATTCCTTCTGGTCGAGTCTAAAGCATTTTTGATCTCACCACGTACTTGGGCGGTCAAGTGCCGAGCTGCGCAGCGGACTTAATGCACCGGAAGATGTTGTCATGGACAGCATTTGGAAGACTTCGAACGGTTTTCCCTTCGGAGGACCTATCCGACGAACTGCACGCAGGACTTTTCAGTGCAACCATCGAGACTGTCTTACTGTACAACGCCATCACTTGGACAATGACTCGCACACTCGAGACAGAATTGGATGGTGCTCACTCACATCTACTGAGGGCTTCTATTAACGTGCACTGGCCATAACGAGTGTCAAACACAGACTTATACCGACGAGCCAGATTGTTACCACCAAGTGAGAGGCTACGGAAGGGGCGCCTAACACTCGCAGGAAATCTCATTCGTGCGGAGGAGTTATGTCCTCAGCCGGCCCAACAGCTTCTTTTGTGGCAGCCGGCGCAACCACAAAGGCGGGGACAAGGTCATAGAAAGACTCTTCCTCAGCTACTATATGAGGATTGTGTTGCGCCAGACCAATTGTCCGCTCACAAGCATGTGCGCTAGCTAACTATAGGGCGCAAGATCTGAAGCTTTTGCATCGTTTGTATCTTTACTAATAAATCGTAATAATAATCTTTACTAATAAAGCGTATTATATATATATATATATATATATATATATATATATATATATATATATATATACAGGGTGTCCGTAAAGTCGCTTGACTTTTAAATTGAATATCTACATGAGTAAACAATAAACGTTTACTTCAGAAACCCTGCTATATTACGCAACATGAAGGGGAATTTACGAATCTAACAATAAGAAATGAATATTCGATTATTTAACTGCTTAAATTTTACATTCTGCATGCAGTCATTTTTGTAATGAATATTATATGTGCAATTATAGTTCTTAAACTTTGGTGAATTCATTTCAGTTTCAGTAAATGTTAGTCAATTACTGTCAATTAGCTGTGCTGTTAATTATGTCAATTAACCTTACCTAGGGCCATAGCTCAAAATTTTCCCTATTCAATTCTATGAAACTTTCATCACCAGCCATGACGACATGCTTAGTCATTGATTGATTCATATCGTATCATCATCAATTGAGAGCGTCAAATTAATCAACTTTCATGGCATAGAATTGCCATATCCCATATCTATGACGTGATGTTTTCGCTAACCAATGACAAGACGCGTGTCAACCAATAGTTTAAGTCTGCATCATAGTGTTTCCTCATGCTATGTTCGAAATCTCAATGTGAAGTGGTACGTTCGCTGCCTATCTTATTAACAATGGATCTTCAGACTCGGATAGAGATAGTTCAGTGCTTCTATGCATGCAGAAGTGCTACAGCTGTCCTTCGAATGTCTAAGACTCAAAGACGCATTCACAAAGATTCTTTTACAACAACATCGATTGCAAATATTATCAAAAAGTTTGAAGAAACTGGCAGCGTTCATGATAAACCTCGCAGTGGCCGTCCTACAATGGATGACATGACAATTGCAACTGTGAATCGCGTCGTCGAGGAGACTACTTCAAAATCAAAGCTAGGAGTCACGTCAGTTCGCAAAGTGCGGAAGAGGTTGGCATCATTTCAAAGACAAGTGTCCATAAAATCCTTCGGCATGAACCAAAACTTTACCCGTACAAATTACAAGTCGTGCAAGCACTTGAGCCGGCCGACAAGCCAAAGCGCTGTGAGTTAGCGAGTTGACTTCTCGACAATCAGAATGTAATCGATGACATTGTCTGGTCTGACGAGGCGTATTTTTCACTCGATGGGATCGTTAACACGCACAATTGCCGCATCTGGTCAGATGTTAAGCCATCAACATGCATCTCAAAATCCCTTCATTCACCTAAGTTATGTCTGGATGGGATTTTCTGCTAAGTTTGGACTACGACCTTTTTTCTTCTCCAACACAGTGACAGCTGATTCCTATCTCCAGATGCTTAAGGAGCACGTGCGTCCTCAACTTGCGCAAAAGCGCAAATTGTCCTCCTGTATATTTATACTAGATGGTGCCCCACCCCACTTTGAAACAAGGGTACGAAACTTCCTCGTCCAGCCATTTGGTGATCGCGTGATAAGTCGAGGATGTGACCGAGAGTGGCCTCCACGTTCACCTGCTGATTTGAATCCTCTCGATTTTTGGTTCTGGGATGGATGAAAGCGAAGATATACCATCATGGTAAGCCACAAACCCTGGACCAGTTGAGTGAGAAGATCACTGATATCTGCAATGAAGTCACACGCGAAGAACTTGCCGCTGGTGTTTTCGATATTATTCGGCGATTGACTGCAGTGATTGATTGCGATGGCAATCATTTCAAACACTTGATTTGAACATTTTAATCATCAAATATTGGCTTCTTACTGTTAGATTCGTAAATTCCCCTTTATGTTGCGCAATATAACATGGCTTGTGATAAAAAAGTTTATTGCTTTCTCATGTAGATATTCAATTTAAAAGTCAAGCGAATTTACGGACACCCTGTATATATATATATATATCTATATATTGAAATAATTGAAGTGAAATCACTTGGAATGCACAGGCGCTTTCTTTATTCTTCAGGTGCAAAGTGAAAGATAATTAGCAAGATCATCATAATTTCAAATATATATTCATCATAGAAGTGGAAGTTGTATGGTCATTTACATAGTAGGACACGCACATGTATAGTAAATAGAAAAATAACTTTGTCATAGTTTTCTATGCTAAAATACATCAACGATATATAATTTATGTATTAGATTGAAACATGCGAACTACTATAAAGGGCATCTCACATTAAAATATATTTAATATAATAAAATATATGCAAAATAATTAGCAACTTGAATTGTGTGATTAAGATGCCTAATTTTGTAAGAAGTTGATAAAAATGGTTCATTTTCAAAAAAAGTACTTTTGCATAAAAGTGAAATGTTTGGTGTTGCCATAAGTCACATTTGACTATGTTTACGTCTAAATTTAAAACGTCAATCAGTAATCAGAAATATGCAGAAGCAAAATTCACAAATAATCAAATTCGTGGCTATTATGACTTTGAGCAACATCAAAAAATGTGTAGGGGTTCCAGAAGACCCCCCGCGCCGGGTAAGATAGGGTTAAGGAACCTAATGAAGTACTTTCGAAAACACAGCTGTGTCCCTTGCTGGCTTATAAGTTGACTTTATTGGGTGCACCTGTATGCCTGCCTCCATTATGACGCATCAGGACCTTCAAGGGTGGTTAAACCTATACTTGCATGTCGTTCATTGGTCTAGATTGTTGCTATATCCTCTGGGCATCACTTCGTACCTTCGATGTATCTTTGCAATTCATCAATAGAACCATTAGACTCATCAACAAGCAACATTACAGAATAAAGCGTAACTCCTATGAATGGGCAGACGGTTAAATAAGATCTTTTCAAATACATTAAGTGGTAAACATAATTTTGAACATGACTTAATCGCCAATTCATTCCACATGAGGAGAGGAGAACCGTTGTTTGTCCTTCTAGTAAGTATTATAATTTCTAGACTTTTTAGGATATAATAATTTTCTCTTAAATCATATTTTGTACATTCTAAAAAAATTAGCTAGTCGTCAGCTTGTTTTTTTAAATTTTGCTACCTTGACGTACTTTGCTACGTTGAATGAGCACAACATTTAAACAAACTGCATTTCCATAAGTGCCACATTCAGCAAATGACATCTACTTGTGAAATACTTCATTTTTACAAATACAATTTTTGACATGAACGAAAAATGACGCAATGACATGACATTGTGTAAATCTGTAAATATCAATATATTGCGGAATGGGTGGGTTGTCATTTACAAGGTAATTGCAAATAAGATCAGTTATAGGCTGATTTCCGATTGTATCTGCACTCAAGCGCTTCAGTCTTAAAAATATGATTATTGTAATTCAATGACGTATACTAATCTTTTTATTTCAGCGTGTGAAATCTGCACTGCATTCAGTGTCACAGTTGAGCTGTTGATAAAATTGTGCTTTGTTGATTGCTAAAGCATGATCAATTATTTTAAAACACTCATTGAAATCAAACCAGTTTTTTTAATAAAAAAACGGGTAGATGTTGATCGATGAATCATGTCAGATGATAGTATTTTGTGCTTCATTATAATGCCCATTGGTGCAAGTTTGCTCGCAAAATGCTAGGAAGAGCAAGAAGTGATCGTTTTTGCCTTCCAAAATGTATGCTGAATGTATGATCGAACAAGGTCACGCTTTCGTAATCACGGTAAATCAACTAAAATAACTGTTTAACTTAATAGAAAAGCTTTACAGAAAACATCCGTAAACATCTGTTAAATATGATAACGTAAAAACTGCTATCAGGTAAAATCTCCGTTACTATCAAGTAAACAGTCCACCATTAAGAAGAGCAGGCGAAAACGTTTGAGCGTTATTGTTACTTCATTTGTCCTATTTCCTATTTCAAAAAAGCATTAATTCTAGAATTAATTTGTGTTTGCAGTCTACATATTAATCAACGACCGACATTGCTTCAATGATTGACTACAAGGTTATATAGGCTAATAATACAGTGTTAGCAACGTTGGATACAATTCCACTTTTATGGATCAAATGAAATCTGCAACTCAAAAAACTTGAACCGCATCCATCCGTATCTGAGAAACAAATTTCATATACCAATCCCTATCCCTCCATGCACATCGGCAAGGCAATCACATACAGTATATCAGTCAATTCACATCTAATCCACAAAACTGCATTTCTACCGCCGTTTGAAATAAGCACTAATCGGGCAATATTTGTAGCTTGCTAACTACATAAAAAATACTGCATTAATACCAGTAGTGTGTATATATGTTCAGTTTGCGTCAATTCTTCAGTAGATTCCCTGATAATTCTCACTGTTTCGAACTATAAGTGTTTTTGCTACTTGGCATCTTCATCTGATTCGAGGCAATGCATTCTTTGCATCGATATAGTTAGAAGCAACATATTGCTATATATTTTTTTTCAAGGAAATGATTCAGTTTCAGATAAATTAACACAGAATTAAATATTGTAATTGGCCATGAGTCGGTACAGCTTTTTAAACATTTCTTTATGTGACATGTGAGATTCGGTGCTCCTCGGTGACGCCATTCTTCGCATGCACTTCAATCACAAAAGCAAGTGTGACACGTTTCTTTAAATAATCACCTTCAACTTGTTGTGCCCCATTTCTCTCTATCTAAAAGTTGTTGCAAAATGAACACCCAACGATCTTTAAAACTGATAGTCAAAATTCACTTTGAAAATATCGCATATGTTGAATGGATCATCGGACGTTTTGTGCGTTATTTGTACTAATTGTGAATCATGAAAGCGAAATGCGAGTTTCCCTTTGAGTTTTCGACTTTTGGTGAAATGCGCAAGGTTGTTTATTGAGTAAAAAGTGGGTGTTTCTTAGTAATATAATAATTATTATGTATAAAATGTATTATTATTATATTAGAAAATATTAAGTATTGTTTTCTTAATATCATGCACACATGCTTGAAGACCGTTGAAGCCTGTGCGGCAAATTTTGATGAATCAGGTCACAAAGGGGAAACACGCTCGTCGGGCGAAAGACATCCAATAATCAGAATTTCAGAAGTTTATTTTCAACTGAAAATGCGTTCTTAGATGAAAG
Organism: Prostheceraeus crozeri; assembly: GCA_907163375.1. NCBI lineage: Eukaryota > Metazoa > Platyhelminthes > Polycladida > Euryleptidae > Prostheceraeus > Prostheceraeus crozeri. The sequence goes on along the minus strand of CAJQUW010000449.1, from coordinate 196,633 downwards.
AATGTTATAACATTGAAAAGCGCAAGTCAATGAGGATTTTGATGACACAAAAATGATGATAAATGAGATGCGTACATGTTACATGTTTTATTGCATGACAATGTGTCGTGAAGTAATGAAAACTGCGCATGATGAAAAAGAGTACAATCAATTATTCATGCATTTCAGTGAATGCAGCTATATCGCGAAGCAAGTGTAATATAATAAATAGCAATCATAGCTATCGCATTATCATTCCATAAGCGGTACCATCAAGCTCGACGGAACTATTTTTAATTTGGGAGGGCATATGCTTATGTTACAATAATGCAATATACTGCACAAATTGACACGTACATCATCATTAATTATATGATGTTCATGAATAATGCACATGCATATATACTGTTATGCATAAGGCATATTTACGATTTAATTACATATGTAAGTAATGTATCATAAATAAATTGAAATAAAGTCAAACGCGTTGGGTACTAATTATTCATACAATATTTTGGGGATGTCAGGTGCACATTTTGTAATTTAGTTTAGTTGACGCATTCCCTAGCTATGAAATGAATTGTAATCATTATTGGTCAATTGATTGTCATAGAAGAATCATTTAGAGATTGCTGATGTACAGACCATCTAAAGAACTAAAGTGTAAAACTTGCATTGCAGCAACCCTTCTGTTTTGTTTCTTATATTTACAGAATTCATTTCTTCTCTCTGAAGTATCTACATGAAAATTCCGCAACAATTGGCCAGCATAATTTAGGAATTCAACTCACTTAGGAAATCGTAGCTGACGTCATTAAATTGTTCGATTTGACGAAATAACATAAAAGCACTCCCGCAGTGAGAGGATCGACTGCATAGAAGACGCGGAACTAAATGAACTGATCACATCTACTCGTAGGTAGCCGCAGCTACAAAGAAAGGCTGTTCTTCTTTGGCGCAGGTGATGGTGAAGTTTATGATCCTATTTAGTCAAAAGCCAAACCAAGGATCATGACAGGAATGTGATAAAATAGGAATAATAAAAAAGTATCCGATTTTAGTCGAAAGTCAAACCAAGGAAGCGACCACCTTTCTGCGTTTTATCTGTCAAGTGGTCGTCTTGAAAGAGAGCAATGGATTTTACCATTGTAAACTTATGTCTACAAAATGGATTATTACCTCGAAATTTTGTAAACCTGTCTTCCATTTGATGGCCCGATTCATCAAATATGCGAGCTAACTCAGCATGCATATAATGACTAAGGCCTCAGCCACGCTGAAAGCAAAGCAAACACGAGCGTCCCGAGCAAACGCGAGCAAACGTATCTCCGCAAGTCATCAATCGCACTGGTTTCCTTTGCTCGCAGTGTGACAGTCTACAACTGCTGCAATGATGACTTTATATTTGCTGCAAAACGCTTTGCTCGGAAACGCTTGGAAAAGCTCGCAGTGTGGCTGAGGCCTAAATGGATTTTAGATTTTAGTTTAGGATTTTGGTAGTTTTTGGTCAGAATCCCGCACGGCGCACCAGATGTGGGTAACATTCGTCAAATGTTCATCACGTTGCAACTGATAATCAGGACAATAATCGCCTTCAGGATTCGTCATCAACCAAGCAACTTTTGCAATTGAAGGTTGCATCACGAGTGTCGTTCGAGGGCGAAGCCCGAGATCGACAAACGAGTGTTGCAACCACAGAATTAGACAGGTCGTCTCTTCTTCCGTTTGACTAGAAGGGAAGCATTGGAACATGTAACGTTATTGAAATGGCACAATCTCTTGACTAAATACCATAACAATCGAACAATGAGCAGCCAGTTCAACATTAAACACGTCAAATTGTACGAATTTTCAGTGACTGTTATCAACCGGATCACACAGCAAAGAGACACAGACGATGTCAAGTTCTACAGAGAAGTTTGTGAACGTTTTTTCATGCGCCTTATAACTTTTTTTAAAATGATCGGAGGGCCCAACATTATCGAGAAGACGTTTGCGCAATGATCTGAATTCTTCGAATCTGAAGGAGTCGTGGCGATCGGAGCATTTTGAAGGAATTCAGAGCAATCCGCAAGCGACGCACGACTATTTTTCCTATCTCTGCAAGGTATTAAAAATTTCTTTTTGCCCACTTATTAAGTTCCTGCATGTGCCATCCATAGAAATTGACAACAATAAAACCTCTAGAATGGAAATTAAGCTTCATGTAATGCACAATAACGGCACATAAATTGCACGCATTTTCACTTAGATGCGCCTGCCAACGTCTTTATCATTGGGTTAGAATCAGTCACATGAGTAAATCGAAGCTTTTAATTGGTTCTTCATGCCCCAACTTAGTTCCCTCGGATGTCCCGCGACCTTGAGTCAATTTCCATTCTAGCGAACTTCAGATAAACAGTTTATTTCTATGGTGCCATCTGTTTGAATCAGTTTGTACTTCTAGCAAAGTGATGCGATTAAACAATCTAATTCTGTGGTTGCAACCGAATTGTTACAGTCTGTTTCTTTGCAATAGTAATGCAAGCGATTTCTATGTAATTGCTCACACTATGCTAGGAATCTACACTTAATTGCTCCGCAATCAACGGCATAGAGATCGTCTTTCAAACATAGATATTTATAACCAACGATTTAGGCTGACCAACTGTCTGTCGATGTGGTCTGGGTTGGGATGGTTTAGAGAACGTCGTCAAGCGAAAGTGTTTCAAACAACACCACTGTCATAATCAAAGATATTTAATTGTTTAAAAGGGCTTGATGAGAAATATATGCCTAAATTTGAACCCATTTTAGCACGGTCCTTATCGTGGCAAAAAAAGTATTACGGCAATGGGGCGAAATTGCTGTTTTGTCGGCTGTGCGGTGTGCAATGCGACAAGAAGCCTTGGAAATGGCACATGATGCTAAGCATAGTTCACTGATGTTATATGATAAGTTTCAAGAATGTTCGTTCAGTAGTTTCTCTAAAAAAATTGTTGAAGATGAGAGCGGTAATACAGCAATTTAATGCAGTACTATCATCAATTTGGAAGAAAAGATATTCAGATGAAAATGAATGGGGTGTTGATGAACACTCAACTCCCTCTGTAGAATTCATAACTATTAACAAATTCAGTGACAATCCGAATATTACACTGAGGAATTGGCTATTAATAAGGCTCAGGCATGTCAACAACGCTCTTCGAGCTATTCACCAGGATGAAACTATTTAATATGGATCTACATGTGTGTATTGCAAATAATTAACACAGGGCAATAGGTCCAAGTGGAATCGATCATCGGATGTCTGTCAATGTCAAAGATGTTGTCAATCTGCATTGTATAACATGCGTAATACATGTTGCTTGTTTTTATTTGCTTGAGCCAATTTTATATCAAATTTTCTGATAATTCATATTTATTTTTTCTGTTGTATCATGTAATTTCTTACCGCAAAATAAATTTACACGTTCTATTATTGCCAAGCTTGGCAATCGCGTCTGGCGTGGCCGGGGCCGGTGCATGTGGGCACATCAACGATATACGTGTACAACCATAGCCAGGCTTCGTACTTATTACAAAGACACAATCTGCATGATCAAAAGTGAAGACGCGGTTCATTTTTCTGTTCAGAAAAGTCATTTGGTCATGTATTTGGTGAATTGTAACTGAACCTCACTCTGCTTTTATCAAAGATTGAAGCAATTGGTTTTCATTTGTGCCATAGATGATTTGTGCTATTCCAGATGTAATATATGCATAATAATAATAACATGTGCACTTCAGATTTAATAATCAACTGATATAAAATAATGCAATGAAGTCTAATTGAAAGCATTGCATCATCAGGATGCTCTTATTTACAACTGCGTTTTGCAAAACATCTGAAAAAGTAAAACACTGGAGAAATTTTGAAAGAATTTGGACGCTGTATTTAGACATATATGAAAATTTCTTGAATGTACTTTAGGTCTGTAATTACTAAAAAGAGGCAATGAAAAGGAATATTTGTTGCTCGCCTACAAATATTTTCAAATTCATGCAATATCAGCTGATTTTCACTGGTTTCGTTGCACACAAGGTAAAAACACGTCTATTTCCTATCTAGCCCTTTATAATATTTAATATCTTTGGTCATAATAAACCGCAGATATTACTTGCGAAAACAGTCATTGGTTTCATATCAATCGCTTCGATTTCATGATCTTTACAATAACAACTTTCAGCTGACCATGACGTTATAACACGGAAATAACATAAAAAACCGAAATTCGTATAGATTCTAGATAAATGTTTCCTAACCATGATAAAGCTTTTGTGAGATGTCGCATTGTAATAGCGTCTGAAAACGCTATCTTAGCGTTCTCATTGCCTTATTAGTCAAACTGGGGTCGGGACATTGCGTCGAAAGAGAACATTTCATACAGGACATAAGAAATGTTTGCGTGTGGGACAAGTAAAAATTTATTTGGTCTCACAGTGCGACATCTATGATTCACACAACTCACACATTCGTCAAAGAACCTGAGAATCTGATTTCTATGATTTTGTCTTTCTTCAACAATTGAAAAAGGAGATATGCATCAACTGCACTTACATGAGAACGCAATGCAAGTAATTTAGAACTTCATGTCGATGCAACCGAAACTGCCACAGTTAATGCATATGCATGGTCAGAGTGTAGCAAATCAATGTGCCAAAAGAAATTAGAGGTGCATGCTATACATTATAATATGTAACAGATGAATTCATCAAAATCTAAATTGAATTAACGCAACAGCTTTTCTTTTAATCAAATGTTTATCTGCAAGTACGGAATCTGTAGATATGTGCGACTTTTTGACTTCCGCCCGGCTCCCATGGTCATTTCAATCGAAAATAATGAGATCAAAAATATACTTTTATCCTTCCATCATTTTCCATGGGGAGGGCACTCCGTGGTCACGATTATATTAAATCCTTTATTAATATATGGAATTACAAAGCTCTCATCCTAAGCTATTAAATCCTAAATATTAAAAGGACAGGAACAGAGCATTTAATAAGTGATATGCAATACGTGCATGTCATTGAGTAACGCACATGTATCAGGTCAATCAGTAGCAATTAGTAATGCAAAATTAACTTATCTGCAAAGAAGCGCATTTTAAAAAACACAAGACATGTTTAGTTTAGTTGATAGTGTAAATAGTCATGGTCATGAAGGACAGTCGAAAGCTCGAATAACTTTCACTCCTTGTCCGTGTGGCTCTAACTGTATTCATTCTATCCTCAACTAACTCTCATAGTGCAGATCTATGCGTTAGAATTGTCACCTATACAAACCTTTCAGTTACTTCTGTCAAGAAACTTTTTAGCACCAGTGAGTATTTTGCCTCCTCCTGTGAGATGCAAACAGGTTACTTCAGTATAGGACATTTGCTTCCCTCAATTCTATAATCACAACATATTTTCTTCTACAGACAGTGTAAATCAATTTGCGGTTGCCCACAAATCCCCGGGCCAACGATCCAATTCAATTTGCATCTGCATATTTCTGAGAATATTCAATCAAGTCCAATCCGCATCCATGTCCAACCGTGTACAGTATGATCCCATAAATTAAAATAAAGGCAACATTCAGAAACAATACTGATAGATTATAAACAATGAAGATTGCTCTGTTAAAAATTAGGGTTCTTGCAAGGGTTAAAGGTAAATATAAATATAGGCTCTTGCTTTTGCATGTTTTGCATTAAAGGCTTCTCGAATTTTAGAGGGGTTTTATGGAAAAATGGATTCTTCATGGTTCATAGATTTCTAATTAAGGGATGCTGGAATATCAATGAGTTCTTGTAGTCTACCAAGGAAACCCAAATTGGGGGGGGTGGGCGATAGGCAACTGCCCTAACGTCAATTTGGTAACCCTTGGTCGCCCAATATTTGCGCGGTTGCATTTGGTAGGTGCGCCACGTTGCTTGGAAGTGGGTCGAGCACCTTAAATCAGATTGGATTTCAGAATGGGATCTCCGCGTGACTCCGACGTGCAATAAACACTTACAGGGATTTTATAGACTGTGCGGCTGCGCTACACGCTACTCGCACGAGCGTCATACACCTTCAGTCAGAGTGAATTTCAGTAGGTATATGTGACCGCCACGTGGCCCCAACGTGTAATGAACACCTATTAAACAGAAATATTACACTCCTCAGAGGAACGTTTGATCTGATTATGTGATTTGTAGATAGATGATCATATAGGTGTCTACACTTGCAACTTTAAAAGTCATCGGATGCACGGGTGTTGAATAGTCATGAAAACAAATTAAAAATGATATAAGAAATAAAGTCTACACTTGAAATGTAAGCCTACCATAAATCATTGCGATGCAAGCTTTGAAAATTGCCATGTAAGTTATGACAAAGCACTGAAGATTTCCAAAGTGGATGTATTATAAGACAAATTCAAAATTAAACAATAATTTTTTCTCGTGTTGAGAGCAGTCCACCATAGAGGCTGGACAGTACCGCATTATCAACCACATGGCATCAACAAAGCAAAAAATTCAAATGAGACTAGATTGAGATCGATCATGGTCCATAGAAAATTCAGATGACAATCGGATATACAATTATTCGATAGCATAGATTTCAAATCTTCTGCTGGTAGAAATTTGGTATCATTCATAATACAATATCATGAAAATTATTTGAACTAAATTTAATTATGCTTCATTAACATACTTATGCGACTATAAGAAAGAATGCAACTGGCAAGCACCACACAGATCTACAGCAAAAACGCTACCAAATGAAAAGAAATAGAGCATTAAGCAGCAAGCTTCTCATCGGTTTGGTTGCCTACGATCTACATTGAATTTTTCGTATATTATAACTCAATTTCCTGCAGAATGCTTGCTTCTGCTCTGTTATGCAGAGTAATAGCGTTCTCTCTTCTTAAAAAGCTTGTCTTCCTTCGTCTTTCTGCCACTCTCAACAGCTGCTCATTTTAAGTCTAAGGCTTACATTGAAATACGAATGTGCTTTGTTTTCACGGCAAGTCTTATTTTCGAGGAAACGCGGTACTCTTTCACAACAGGCGAATTGAACACACTGAAGCCCTATACTTGCCTTTCGCCGCTGAGCAGTAATTGCTTACTTTTTAATCACTCCGTGGATAGTAATTCATTCTAACTTCGCAATTTAGCTACAAGCTCACTCCATGGTGCGACTTAGTACAGTAAAGCCAAAATGAAAGAAAAACGAGTAACTGACCGGGTCACAGAATTACGTCCTTGAACAGGTGACCTAAAACCAAAATGTGACCCAAATAAGCCGGTGACCCGCTTCCATCATAAAAAATTGAACAGCATGAATGAGAAATTGCAGAACTAATATTATTTGACAATATGCTCGTATATATATACATATATATGTGTATATAACAGCAAAGTGAAAGGATGGAGTGGGTCGAAATATAGAAATATAAGTAAAATAAAAAATGAAAACTGAAAAGATGTCTGGCCAAACGTTCTAGCAACATTCTAGCAAAATGTTTTTTAAAACATTTTGTTAGTGCGTTTGAAGAGGTGGCCAAATAAAGCCACTGAATCCGGCAACGCCAAAAGACGTCTTTTCAGTTTTCATTTTTTTTATTTTACTCATATAGGTGTTTCATATGTCTCTGTCTCTGGCATCTCTTGTCTAGTCTCCGTTTGTAGAATGTTACACCTATTTATATGAAAGGTAAAAAAACTTTCAAATATGATTTTTAAGAAGACTTTTTTTTTAAATGGTTAAGAAAACAATATTGCGCTTGGATTTGCAAAGACAATTGATTTTCGGATGAATGCAGCTTTCATTTGAACGGAAATGTGAATCGGCATAATATGTTTTATTATTCAAAGGAAAACGAACATCTTACCATCGTCCATCCACTAAAATCTGAAGCAATTGCAGTGTGGGCAACAGTTTCTTATTATCACGGTCTAACCTGACCACAATTCTGTCCACAAAAATCGCTCCTTTCATTCGCCGGAATGAAATCTACCAACAGGATGGGGCACCACCTCACTTCAGTCTCCTAGCAAGAAATTGACTCAATGAGCACCTTCATGGATGTTGGATTGGGACACGTGGATTTCACGAATGGCCGCCCAGATCTCCGGACCTGACTATTTGCGACTTCTGGTTGTGGTCTTACGTCAAAGAAAATGTTTCCCGAAACAGGCCAACGTCATTACAGGAAATGAGACTTTCAATTGAGGACACATTGACAAACATTCCAAATGACATGATCAAAAAGTGTTATCCTGAATTCGTGTGGCGCTGTGAGGTGTGCATCCAAGAAGAAGGACGTCATATTGAACGCAAAGTGTAATACGTGTATTCATTTATTTTTTCAATGCTTGTCCAAATAAATAGAATTTTTCATTCATTAAAATCTTTTACAGTTTTAAAAATAGGCAAAGGATTTGGTGTAATACGTGTACTAATTCTTTAATCATTTGAAAAAAGAGAGACTTCAGAAAAATCACCATTTAAAAATATTTTTCCTTTCACATGAATAGTTGCAACTTTTTGCAAACAGAGACAAGGCAGAAGCAACAAGAAGCAGATACAGAAACAGAGACAGAGACATATGAAACACCCTGTATATGTACAAGTTTCCTACATATTTTTCATAACTTATCACATACAGTCTTACAAGTATTACTTGTTGCATGCGAACTATCTAGCTCAGGAGTGGGCTTTCCAAGCGATCCAATGAGCTTTCTAGCCCGCTAGTGGCACAGCACGGCAGAAACCAGAATCGCTGAAATGGGTGTAGAGTTACCTCTGTAACCTTTAAGCAAAACCTAAGAATTGAAAAATGAAAAATCAAAGTTGGATAAATACATTTATCATCGAAAAGCTTGGAATTTTAGTTTTTGCTCTTTCATTAGTTTCGCGGCATTTTTTTCATATGAAAAACGAAATACAATCTGTGATTTATATTGCTAGATTTTGGTAACTTGTGAACTGAAGTTAAAGGACTTAGATATAAGATCCCTCAAACGTTGAAAGGTAAACTAGTAAATTCAAGGTTCAATCAGCACCAGTGCTGAGTTCAACGCAACCCACACATGGAGCACATTGAATCACTTCGGTAAAAAATTCAAGTTCATATTGTGACGAAATGACAACTCGGAGATTGCACAGAGATGGCCTTAACTTTTCTTGTAAGATTGATTTTAACTCATTTGATTTAGAATACTCAAACTATCGAAAAAGCTCGAAAACATGTGTCAGAGCGCCCCTCCTGCCCTTATTTTTTTATCATCTTCACATTTTTCCATTAGATCTTGTGATAAAGTAGCTGCTAAACATTTAAGAGCAACTTATCGCAAAATCTGCAGCAATAGGAAGTTATTACAGCTTTGAATGGCGGAAAATTGTCTACTTTTGCTATAGAGTGAGGTTGCGATAAATCTTTATCGGTTGATTGGCAAAGGAATTATGGTCCATCGGACCACCGGCCGCTAACCCCGCGGGTTCTGAGTCACTCTATGGAGTTGACTGAATTATTTTATCTCTAAGGCATTTTTTGTCGAAGAAAATTTGTACGAGATTCTTAATTTATTATTCGGCAGTAAGCGCATTAAGAATACAAGTCGTTGCTGTGAAAGTAAAGTGCAAAAGTCATTTATGTTAAATGAAACGAAAGCAAACAAGAATTAACTAACTAGCGAAAGACTTCGCAAGCACACTTAAGATTGAGTAAGGATATGTTTCCCGCTGTCACATACACTGTCTCTTTGTAAGGGAAGAATTGAGCTCTCCCGATTCGTCGGCTCATTGCACACTCGATCGAGTTCTCGTGCGAATAGCAACGGCGTCAGCATCTGTGGAAAGCTAGCCGTATTCTCACTACGCCACTCCGGAGTTTATTCGAATCCATGTGACAGAAGCTCATTTAAAGTTGATCCCTTCCCTTATTTCACCCTTGTGATTTGAATCTATATTAGTATTTAATCATTTACGCATGCGTGCTGTGTAACACGAACTGTATCGAAATTCTCAAGGAGCACACGTGGTGGATCTTCAAATTGCAGTTGGTAAGTGATTGTGAATGGAATCTCAGATGATTGCATGTGTTGATATTATTAACTGCGAGACTTACATGGAAATGAATAAGGCAATTATTTTTAACATGATGGAATTTAGTAGTTCAGTGAATTTATATTGTCGCAAATTGATCGAACCGATCACTTAAATAACTCAACGCGTACCATTAAGTAGTCATTTGGAAAAGGGTTTACCTATGAAAGTTTAATGATTTGAACACGAACTACAATTGTGCTATCTTTAATGATGACAACATAAATCTGGAGTTGAAAAAGCAATCGATTACATTCAGAAATAAATTAACTTTTAATAAATATTAAAAGTAATCAAAAATTATGATCTACTTCGGGAATCAACTTGACAAACGCAATGAAGTCAATATTAATGTGAAAACATGTGTGATATGCATATAATATGCACATGACACAAATGATGTGCATATTTTTGAAATGGTCAGTGTTAAAAAATTGATTCAATCAAACACAAGTGACATTCCAAAAATTACGAATTATAGGAATGTAGCCTATATTTTTATTTGTAAATGTTTTTTGAAAAATTTTCATTAACTGCATATATAGGATTGCCGGGAAAGTTCTGACCAATTAATGAACCATAAAACGAGGCTCGGTTACCGAGTTTGCGGTAAAATGACATTTGTCTGTGTGTTCCGGGATTAAGTGAAAAGTACTGTGGTAAGTGTAACCATCTGTAGGTGGTGATTCAGTTCATACTATATAAGAAGCTAGACACATTCAGATTTATCAGATCGCTATTTTTATCGTCAAACACAACAACATCCTGATTAAATCTTAGCTGAAACTAACATTTTTTTCTTTGAATACATTTTCGCATACATCACTGATCGGAGGTGTACATTCCTCAGTAACATGTATTTTAATGCTTCCTCTATGCATTTTTTTAAAAATGAGTCACTCATAAAATATCTATACATCTTTAGGGGAAGGATTAATAAGAACCAATAATGTGTTTGAATAACAAGAACACCTGATTTGAGGCAAGAATGCATGTGTGTTGCTTGCCAAGAGCTTTTCACCTGGCGTTTTCGGCTGAAACACAATCTTTAGGAGGTCCGCGATATCCTTTAAAATCCAGATGAATGATTCCCAGTAGGTTATGTCTTGAGAAGAGATGAAAGCCAGTAGGTGTTTGGAGGCTATTACCTTCATGTACATGTACAACTATGAAACACTTGCATTCATTTCAGCTATACTGTCAAATATCATTTTTTTCTTGCAAAGTGACTGAAAAATTCAAGCCGGAGCCGTAGTATTATTCGTCGGCTCCGGCTCCGACCTGCTACCACGACTCCTGGCGGCTCCAGCCCAAAACCCTGGTTTACACAGCCTGATTGTGCTGAGCAGGAGTAGAAAAATCGATACGATGGAATTGCTACATTCTATTTCGGGTTTTCCCGTTGTGACCAGTGTATGAAGATGTGACCAAACCACAGAATTAGACAGGTCGTCTCTTCTTCCGTTTGACTAGAAGGGAAGCATTGGAACATGTAACGTTATTGAAATGGCACAATCTCTTGACTAAATACCATAACAATCGAACAATGAGCAGCCAGTTCAACATTAAACACGTCAAATTGTACGAATTTTCAGTGACTGTTATCAACCGGATCACACAGCAAAGAGACACAGACGATGTCAAGTTCTACAGAGAAGTTTGTGAACGTTTTTTCATGCGCCTTATAACTTTTTTTAAAATGATCGGAGGGCCCAACATTATCGAGAAGACGTTTGCGCAATGATCTGAATTCTTCGAATCTGAAGGAGTCGTGGCGATCGGAGCATTTTGAAGGAATTCAGAGCAATCCGCAAGCGACGCACGACTATTTTTCCTATCTCTGCAAGGTATTAAAAATTTCTTTTTGCCCACTTATTAAGTTCCTGCATGTGCCATCTGTTTGAATCAGTTTGCACTTCTAGCTAACTGATGCGGTTAAACAATACAATTCTGTGGACCAAACAGTAATTTAGCACTTGTCATGCAGCTGCGGTCAAGGCTGAAAACCCGAAACGAGAACACAGAAATCATTGTGCAATAATTAATGTTATGCATGCACATTATGCATTGAAGAGAATAGTATGCAAACCTTATTTTGTCCTTGCACCCGATTGACTTCATCTCTGTACTTGCGCGCTGTTTTAACATATGATATCAATTTGAATTGCGAGCGAAATAAGCGCATGCATTATTCTAAGTTGAAGAGCAGTTCAAAACTTTGGTACACACTCGGCGACTAAAGTAGAAATGCTATTGCTGTTTTACGATATAAACTTCATTTGAATTATGAAAAGCGAAGTTTGATGAAAAGTGATACAGAAAAATGTTTTACAGATGCGTAAATGACAGTATCTGCATGAGCTGTAATCGATGCTTTCTCTTTCTGTTATCAGAGCAACATTAAAATTATATTTCCCATTTGCACATACTATACCATAGCTTCAGTAACAAAAAAGGAAATCTGAAAGTCTGTGTGGTCAGAATCGATCCAATCAAACAAACTTGATGTTTTTAACGTTTGCTTAAAAAGCATTCTATATGATTGCTTTTGATTCAGCAAATGTTGTTTCTCGAGTATTATCGAGTTCAGTTAGCAATGAAACCGACCTGAATGTGACCTGGATTGATTAGACCAACAAGGAAATAAATGGACGTAGATCTCTTAATTTTGAAACTACTTTAATATATTCATCTAAGTCTGGATCTTGCACACATGTTCATGAGTCATATGAATCTTAAATCTGCGGTCGTCGTGATCAATAAGCACAAATTACAAAATTCTATTATTTTCTCGCATTATGACAAAATCTTGAAACACAAGGGATATGACTATGAGTTGGAAAGACATGTCGATAGAGTGGTTGTGTTTCCACTGTCAAGCATTCTCATGTGATTTGAAATAGGTATATTCGATTTCACTTTTAGATCGGATTGATTGTTAGGTCACATAATCAAAAAATTGCATTTGCAGGTTAATCTTGGCTAATGACATAAATCTGGCTCAAATTCATCAGCTATGATGTTTCAAATATTTGAAAATTCAAACACCGCAAAATAATAATTACGGCAAGAGTTCACGGAATTCTGCGCCGGACATTTTCGCAACGGACCTGGGCCGGGAAGTTCAGATCCTTTTACAAGTCTGGTCTTACTGCAAAGCACTATAATCGCGATTAATCGTGTCATCAATAATTGAGTGATCCTAGATTTCGTGATCGGTTAATCGCGCATTGAATTGGTCAGGATGTTGTCCATCCTTAGGGCTTACATTTACACCACGTGTGTTCATTCAGACTTCACTAACTCCTTTAAAATTCATGTCAACGATGAACATATTAATGGTTTATGACAATGAAGCGGCACCTTTTCAAGAATACAGATTGTTTTTATGTATTCTCATTATAGTCATTGACAGTCAAGTACCAATAATAGTCAAGTAATTGATATTGAATACCAGCTTGCGTTCACACTTCTAAAAAAGAAGCCGTTTTCAGTTTGCACCGACAATTAATTTATTCACAGGTATAATAGTAGCCTCAACATCTCAACATCAAATTTTATTGGATTAAGGACAGTAGATGGTCACTCCGAATGAAAAATGGATCCTGTTTTGCAATCGTAAGACGGAAAAAAGGACGGAAAAAGTTTTTATCGAAACTTTTGAAGACCATCTCGAATTCATGCATTGAGACCACAGCATCGGCATTCATTATTTGATTCCTATATGAGGCTTTTGATTGGATGTCGTAGCTGCTTTTGTACTCATAATATGCTGTTTCAGTTGGTAGATCGAATGGCAGGAATGTCAGGGGTCAACAGTTTAAGTACATCCTAAATACGAAGTTATTTTCTGTCAGTTTAATCAGTTAGTTCATCTTAAACGACTTCAACTGATAAAGCGACTGATAAAGTAGGAGACAACAATCACCCACACAAAGATTTGCACATTATAGCAGCGATCTCAATGCGAGCAAGTCAACTGAACGTAAGTCATCAAACGTTAAATCATAGATCGCAAAATAGTCCTATGTTCATTCGCCTAAATGCTGTGCATATGTATAAAAATAAACTACCGTTTCGGAAAACGACACACATGTAGAGTTCGTTGTTGGCGGATCCGACAATTTCGTGTGCCAGTAAGTGTTGCAACTCAGTGTGAAGATGGATAAATAGTAATTACTTAACATTGATCAATTTTCAGAATTTCTCGTTTATTGCTTAAAGAACGTACGTCTTCTTTTGAATGTTTTATGCACTGCGTTGAATGAATCTGTCGGTTATAAAGCATTGTTGAATCGTATTTTGCAATCGCACCGCCTTCAACACAAACATGATTAATGCATGTTAACCCTTGATAAACTTATAAAAAGGTGCTGAGTGTGAAAAAATATACAAATTTCATGATGCAATGATTCGAATAGAGTCAACGTCCGATATCTCCACGCATTTGCATCATCGGAAGGTACTCGTATTATTGCAGTTGCATGCTTAAATTCTAGTGTTTTCAATTTTTTAAACACGTTTATAAAAATTGAATATTTTCATATTTCAGATGCTCTTTTTCTTGTTATGTCTGAAAAAGGCAAACAGAAATTGGTTCGTCAATATCTTCGCGACAATCCTGAATTCGCACGTGACTGGTTTCGCCGACATGCACCAGTGGAGTGGGCCCATGAAGTTTTAGGGCGGCAGGGTGAAGCAAGTCACTCACCAGATAGAGACAGTGGTCGCTCAACTGCCATACGCATCGCTGACAAATCGCGCTCCAGCTCACCTTGCCATCGTTGTGGATGCCTCTGTCACGATGGCGCTTTTTTGTCGTCGCCAACCGTGCCACTTTCGCGAGGGTCAATCACATCTGATATCTTCTACAAGCATGTCAAGGGAGATCGTGTATCCGTTGGTCCGTCGCCCATTTCAGAACGACAACTGGTTTCTGAACGTCATCTACAGGATGAAGTAATGCATTACACTGAACGAGAAATATTCATTGAACTGATAAAAGATATTGCAGGTGAATTGGACGTCAATGCTCTGTGTCATAAAATTTTAAGCAATGTCAGCATTTTGACAAACAGCGATCGGGGAAGTCTTTTTCTTGCTAGAGGAAAGCCAGGAAGTCGGTATTTAGTTTCCAAATTGTTTGATGTGACGAGTGGCTCGACATTGGAAAAATCTCTTCACGGAACAAAAGACGCAATACGAGTTCCATTTGGTGTTGGAATTGCAGGACATGTTGCAGAGACGAAAGAGACAGTGAACATAAAGGATTGTTATCAGGTGAGATATGACGATTGTGTGGCAAGCTACTTAATATACTGTAGTATAGAGAAGAACTCAGCGTCGCAGTATCAGTGCTTAATTGATAACAAGAGTAAACAATGGGCTAGTTGCAGAGTCATTCAGTTCTGACAAAAGGCCGAGTTAATGATTTTTTTATCACACTGACTTCTATGCTAGGTTTTAATGATGTATGCTCAGGATAATGCGGTCTTTGCAAAAGACAAAATTATTATTTGATTGTCCTACTAAATCTTCTCCGATATAAACACAGAAAAATAGAATGAAGCAGCAATGGTGTGATAAAAGATTGATTTATTGATGATCAGGCACGGTGTCCCCATTTCAACATTCAGACTCAAAAAATATACCATCGGCCAAACCTGTTTTTTCATGATCCATGACCCATTTGAAGTGTATAATCGCAAAAAGGAAAATTTTTTAATGCTCAGATTTTTTTTAAATGGCCAATTTTCAAAATGGCGGCTATTTTCGCTATGTGTGTCCTCTTTTTTTCAACTCAACGCATTTCCGAGACAAGGTAGCCGTCATAACACTATATATTGTTGTAATGCATCCATGAAATACTTGAAGGAATTGTCAAGTACTGTCTGCAAAGGTGACATATCTATTTTATGAGTAGTACGTGCTAGTTTTACCACTATTTTGCAAAAATAGAAAATATTTTTGAGTTTGTTTTTTCATGCAATGAAAGATTTCGCTATAGCCATACACGATGCATGAAGCATGCTACATTTGCATTATCTATCGGAAGAAGTACTGACCATTCAATATTCGAGTATCAAATCATATTACAGGATGAGAGAAAAGACTTTATTATCCAAATTTTGCTCAGAGAAGATGTTTCAATAACAAGATTAACAAGTTAGTTCTACCAAGCCACACTACCAGGTGCTAAAACGAACTTCATTTATAATTAGAAAATTCATAAATGCAAGCTATTGTATCTGCATACAGCAGACAACAATTGTTTGCCATAGTTATTGTTCTCAGTGCTGCGGATTTTATAGTTGTCCCACACACGCTGAAAATCATAATGGACAGATTCTGAAGTTTGCTCGCTCCATGGCCCAAGACCTTTGTTGCCATTGAAGGAGCAGAACTCAGTAATGTGAAAAATCACGGCATGGATCTTCGGTGTGATTGGGATCTTCAACTTTTGATAAGATATCTTGAATAATTCGATTTTTGTGGCATAGTCAGCATCCAAGGTGCTTCCATAGCATGAGTCGATGACGTCTTTGAAACGCCTGAATGCCTCAACAAATACAATTTGATTATTCGGAACCATTTGCTCTAGAACATCAACATTCGCCAACAACTTCCTGCTGGCATTCCCGGTGAAACTTCCTCCATGCAGGCCTTCTCTTTGGATACCACAGCGTAGCAACCACTCGTCAGCCTGTGGCCAAAGTTTTCGCAAAGCCGAAAATATGGTATTTACCGGTCCTGTGAGTAAATGTAGTTCAGGTGGGGGAACGAGAGAAATAACTGTGGTGATATCGGATTTACCACAAAACATTGGAGGATGAACGACGTTACCGTGATATTTTGCCTTTTCTTTCACTGCGCCATCGTCATAGTAATTCCAAAACAGTTTCCTCAAAGTACCGAGAGTTCTCTGATTTCCTTTGCAATCGAGTCGATCCTTTTTGATATCGCACCATGAGCATGGATGCACACTGCTATGTGACATCAGACCGAGCAAAATATTGCATAATTTTAGGTCACTGGCAATCGTAAATTTCCGGTTGAGCAAATGAATGCCGACATTGATCCACAACTGTTTCAGATTGTAGTAGTTCTCGGGTACTTCAGGAACGATGCCTATAATGAAGCAACGTTTGACTCCTGAGTCTTTGAATTCCGAACGCCTTGATGTGCCTGTTGCATCATCTGACGGATCGAAGATGGAAAGACAGCATTTTATAAAACCACCTCCGCCATCGATGCCGATCTTTGTCAAAGCCGAGTCATTGTCAATACCTCTTTCTCGAAGAACAAAATCGACGAAAACGTTCAAATCACGACAAACAACTGCCCATTCTTCTTTTGAATTGTCGTCAGATTTTTGGATCTTGAATGGCAGTAATCGAAGGTCAAAGAATCCATCCAATGAATGATTCAGTTCAAATAGTTTGTCTCTAAGACGACGTTCTACAATTCCGGGGTTAGAATTTCGTAGATCTTGTGATAGCTTGTTTACTTCTCGAGTACTTAAATAAAGTCTTTGTTGAATTTTTGTAAAAGTACTTGCCTGAATAATAGGACTTTCTAGGCTTTCTCTCTTCGGCGGTATTCTACGATCGCAGTTTCCCAGCGTGGCTAACGAAGTGGATTCGTTGATGGTTCTACTTGCAACTCGCTGTTTAGTTTGCTTTGAAGGGGAATCCAACAAAGATTCAACGTTGTAAACTCTTGCCCGTCTAGAAGAGCACATTTCAACTGAATGGTTACTTCCTCTATAGATCTTTGCAAAACAACGCCCGCATATTTTGAAATGTTCTACAGGTGGAATCACATTTGTTTGAGGTCGGCCTGATTTCCGTTTCAATTTAACTGCATCTTGTAGGCTCATCAGTGCAATAAAGCAAATTCTACACTCACATTTCTTGCAGGATCGAGTGTTTGTTTGACGTCGCGGATCGTACTCATCTGGTAGAAAAAAGTCAACATTGTCCCCTTTACCTTTCTTCAGTAATAGCATGTGACAACCTCCACAAACGCCACTGGGAAAATCAGGATTGTCTATGTCAAAGTGTTGAATTAAATGTTCTTGTACGATAGAAATTTCTTTAGCAGAAAGATTTCTCGACGCTTTCCGGTAACAAACGATGCATACTCTCTTCCGTAGTTTTTCGTGTGTTTCATCTAACGCCGTTGCCATTTCGATCGTAGATGAAATCAAAAATTTACCAGTGAGCGACAATTCAATTCCTATGTTATATTTATGCCATAACATACAAGGTGTTTCAAAAGTAGGCTAACAGTTGATTTTGCCCTAGGAAATCTATGTTGACCGTTCTATTGGCGATTTACACCTGAATCAGTCGATGGATATCCATGATCAGTCCAACATGAGCCATAGACTTCGAAGTAATTGCTACTATCATTTAGAAGTCTATGCAGTAGCATTCCATTGGCAAAGGAATTTTGAAATCTATCATGGACAAGATATAGCACCAATCTGACATTACGTACATGGATATGTTCAATTAATTTGATTTGAATCAAACACTGTTAGTTTGACTTGAAGTGAATTAACCCGTATTCAGCCGAAAGGGGTAATTAATTACCCCAGACTATTTTAACTCAACATAAAAAAAATTCTAATAAGGGCACAGCCCTGTCCTTACACATGTTTAAGTTTTTATTCACTGTTAATAAGAAATAAGATCCTGTAATTCCGTACTATTCATACCTTACTTGTAATCGCAATAACGTTTAGTAGTGGGGTAACTTGTTACCCCTTTTGGTCGTTTGCGTGATTTTTTTGAAGACACGTAATTTTAATTGTTTGCACTTTCACTAGCATCTACATTTACCACGTAGCCACATTTCGCGCGTACACACACAGGAGCACACACACACACACACACACACGCACGCACGCGTTCGATAGTGGCATAAAAAGACACGCTTGACAATAGAAGCGCTTGCTGCCGCGCATCCAATGAGAAATGCGAGCTAAATTTACATGCGCTGTGAAGTAAGATAAACCTCGCAGTTGATCGATTTACAAGTCAGTTACTGATTAAGAAAATGTCGCGCCGGCGTTATAATGCAGAGCAAATAGCTGACATGCTAACCAATATTCCATCAGATGAAGAAATACCAAGTGAAGACGATGCAAGTGTGGACGAAAGAGATAATATCGAAATGAATGACTATCCCCAATCCGATGAATTTGAGATGGAGAGCCCCTCAGAACAATCCAGTGAATCATGTGACGATGATGATGACGACAATGACATCGTATGTGGCCGAAATGGTTTCCAATGGTCTAGAAAATCCCCTCATCGTGCTTCGTTCCGGCAACAAAACATAGTACGAGAGTCTTTGGGCCTTGCACCTCCAGTCAGAGACTTAGAATCTGTGGACGATTTTTTTCGTTATGTGATTGATTACAGGCTTATACGAGACATACTTTTCAATACGAACAAGCGGCTACCACACGATGCAATGGAACTGGTTGAAAATGAAATTTATGCATATATTGGACTTCTACTTTTGTTTGGCCTATCCAAAAAGTGTGATGTCGAAATTCAGGACATATGGAAAAAAGACAGTGTGCATTTTTTGCCTTTAGCTGTGCTTACAATGTCAAGAAACCGTTTCTTGCAAATAAATAGGCACATAACATTTGATGATATCGACTCAAGAAATGAACGAAAAGTCAACGACCCAAAATGTTACAAAATTCGAGAAATGATGACCCACTTTCGAGACAAAATTCGACAAGCAATTGTACCATCTGAAGAACTCTGTGTGGACGAAACACTATACGCTTTTCGTGGAAAGTGCTCAGTGCGACAATACATGCCGAATAAACCCAATAAATACGGGTTGAAATACTGGACCATTGTTGACGGAAAAACTGGCTATGCACTTGACACAACACTTTACGCTGGAAAAGAACAGCAAGGAAACAGACGAAACGTGAACGTGGGTGAAAATGTGGTGCTCGAACTTTGCCGACCTTACTTTCGAACCGGTAGAGGAGTGACAGTGGACAATTTTTTCACATCAATTCCTTTAGCCAATCGTCTATGGCAGGAGGGGATGACTCTGACAGGAACTCTTCGTCAAAACAAGGTTGAGATTCCTGCCAGTTGTCTGACAAAGAATCGAGACTTATACAGTTCAGAATTTCTGTTTGCTGGTCCTTTGACACTGTGTTCATATGCTTGCAAACCAAAGAAGATGGTCGTTTTACTTTCCACCGAGCACCATACCTCAACTATCGATTCGAATGACAAAAAGACTCCGAAAATCATCGAGGCCTACAACGATTACAAAGGTGGAGTTGATGCGCTCGATTGGCGGATCGAAAAATACACGTGCCGGCGGAAAACAGCTCGATGGACACTGAATGTTTTTTTCTATCTTCTCGATGTTGCTGCAGCAAATGCAGTCGTGCTAAGCAAATTGGTTTTTGTCCTGAAAAACGAGCCTCGAAACCTTTCACCCAGATATCGGAAAGATGCATTGGAGAAACTTGCAAGGAGCCTACTTCAACCTTGCATTGACGATCGAATCAGCAAGTGGCAGGTGTCCCGGCAAGGGATCCCGAGGGAGCTTCAGCATCTCGCTATGTCATTGGGCTTTCTATCGAGCACTCCTGGAGGTGCACATGGACAGCTGCAGGTGCCGAGAAATTCATCTGGCCGCTGCCATCTCTGCCCGCGCAGCCTTGACCGGAAAACCAGAATGAACTGTGTTTTTTGTGTTCGTTTTTGTTGCAAAGAGCATTGCTCGCAGTTGTGCGAAGATTGCAAACAGAGCTTCGAATAAATTTTGAAAAGAATTGAAATTACATTGTTAATTTACAATGTTACAATGTAATTTACAATGTTACAATGTTACACAATAAATTACAATGTTAAGCAAATTTCAGTTTTTACTTCAGAACCAAAAAAAGTAGTATGCAAGATTACAGCAGTAAATTAATTAATAAATCAATTAATTTAAAAAAAATTATCATTCAGCTATCTTATCGTATGGTATTGACTACATAAACGACCATAAGATCAACAAATCTAGATTTCTTAATTTATCATAATCGAAAAATGCATGGGGTAATAAATTACCCCTTTTGGTAAACAACGTTCGAAAAATGTTTTGGCTGAATATTCTCGTGTCAAATACATCAATAAGCTTTTACCGCCTGACATGAAAGTTCGCCCCGTTTTTAAAACCTTGAAAACTGGCAATTTTTTCTCTAATAAGGATAAAGTTGTGCCCGAGTTAAAATCTAATGTTGTGTACAAATACACATGTGATCACTGTGAAAAGTGTTACGTGGGCAGCTCTATCCGCCATTTTGCTACCAGAATCAACGAACATTTGAAAGCGTATCCAACACCAACCGAAATAAGCATGCATGTACATCCACCAAAGAAAGAAAATTTCGATATCATTGCCTGTACTGAATACCCTAGATTTCTGGAATCAATTATAATAAAGAAGTCTAACTTTAGCACTCTCATGAATGAAAGGGCAAGCTCCATTAATGCGTTGTTAGATTTGTAATTCATGGCTCTATTGTGTATTTTATTGCGTAGCTACTTCCAATGCAAGTGACCTTCAGAATTGACTTCATTTTGTGAATTCAGTGATTTTATATCGGTGACCTAATGACTTGTAATTTTGTATTTAAAGATTGTTTTATCTTTATTTGCTTGATTTCACCTGAGGATGGCAAATGATTTGCTGAAACATGTTGTGCGCTCCTAACAATCTTGTTTTCAATTCCAATAACTTTGGGCTATTTCGGAATTTATATATATATATATATATATATATATATACAAGGTGTTTCAAAAGTAAGCTAACAGTTGATTTTGCCCTAGGAAATCTATGTTGACCGTTCTATTGGCGATTTACACCTGAATCAGTCGATGGATATCCATGATCAGTCCAACATGAGCCATAGACTTCGAAGTAATTGCTACTATCATTTAGAAGTCTATGCAGTAGCATTCCATTGGCAAAGGAATTTTGAAATCTATCATGGACAAGATATAGCACCAATCTGACATTACGTACATGGATATGTTCAATTAATTTGATTTGAATCAAGCACTGTTAGTTTGACTTGAAGTGAATTAAACAAGCTTGAAGCTTTTTTGAATTTGCTGCTTCTGTCATGTCAGGTCATCTAAAAGATGATCAGAGAAAATGGATTTTGAAATCCTTTTGGAAAAACAAGAATGCTGAAAAGGTGCGAATGGAATGGAGAGATGCCTTTCACAGCAATCCTCCATCAAGATTTGCTATTTATCGCATTCGAGATAAATTTGAAAAGACCGGTTCGGTAGAGAATGCACCGAAGTCAGGACGCCCTCGATCAGTTTCAATAACATCAAACGAGGAGCTAGTGGCCCAAACATTTGTTCAAAGTCCGAAGAAGTCAACAAGAAGAGCCTCATTGGAGTTGGACATTTCTCTAAGCTCTACTTGGAGACTGATGAGGAAAGTTGAGTTGAAACCATACCGACCCAGACTGTTGCAGCACCTTCTACCGGATGATGCTGAACGACGCTTGCAGTTTGCTGTGCTCATGTTGTCGGAAATTCGGGAGAACCCAGATTTGCTTGACAAGATAGTTTGGTCTGACGAAGCCAGTTTCAAACTATCAGGTCACGTAAATAGACATAACTGTGTCTACTGGTTCCCTGAAAATCCGCACATGGTATCAACAAATGAGCTGAACCAGCCTGGCTTAACCGTCTAGGCCGGTATGTCAAGCAACGGTGTGATTGGGCCAGTATTTTTTGAAATAACTGTGACGGCTGAGGTGTACCTTCAAATGCTCCAATCCTTTGCGATTCCTGAGATGCAGTCATTGAACAACTTCAATGAGCTGTACTTTCAGCAGGATGGTGCACCAGCGCATTTTGCAGTTAGTGTCAGAAGCTATCTGAATGACACTTTTCCAGGAAAGTGGATCGGGAGATGTGGTAGCATCCTTTGGCCTCCTCGCTCTCCCGATCTAACTCCGATGGACTTTTTCTTTTGGGGCGTTGTAAAGGAGAAAGTGTACGGACGAAAACCTCACACACTTTCTCAACTCCGCTCCTACATCACAGATGCCTGTCAAGAGATCAGTGATGACAGGAACTTATGCAGAACTGTGTGCCACAGTGTGGCCGAAAGACTACAATAATGTGCCGATGTCCATGGTGGACATTTTGAGCATTTGCGTTCGTGAATTTTTGCAACTTTAAGTTGATTAATTTTTTGATATGTTGAATAGGCCTTGGTTATTCATTTGTTCATTTTTTTGTTAGGAAACCAAGCAAACAAAATGGTAGTTGTTTTAATGTTAATACCTTTATTAATTTCAGCCTCCTCTAGGCCATCGTCAGAAGCTTCTGACGATGGTCTAAGAGGAGGCTGGAATTAACGAAGGTGAAGGACATTTGGATGTCAGCTGTTCTTCCTTCTTCGCCTCCCTGTCTTGTGTTGACGACAGCGTCTTCGTGCACCAGGCTGAGGGGCGCGGAGGACATTCGAATGTCAGCTGTTCTTCCTTCTCCGCAGTAACACTGAAACAACTACTATCTTGTTTACATGGTTTCCTAATAATTTTTTTTTGATAGATGTTGGATAGTTATTCGACTTCTCATGATCGGTATAGATTCAAATTGGGTTGTAGTGAAATATGTAGGCATGAAAACACTGGAGATCATGAGATATTTTAATATGATTTACGCGATGTCAAAGAGTATTGAATTTTTGCCCCTTACGAATACAAGGCATATTAGCTATCTGTGGCATCGTGAAAAAGATTATTATGACATAGCTTATTAATCTATAGCATTAAGACATAGCTTTTCAAGGCCAATTTCTACTGTTAGCCTACTTTTGAAACACCTTGTACATGTGTATGACCATGGATATCTTTGGTATGACTCATCAATCAGTTTCAATCAATCACGATGCACTAGCAGTTGAATGAAGAAATCGAACAATGCTATTACCGCACGCAACATAACGAGTCAAGACAATAGATATTTTATGGCTTCTATATCTTCCTAGAAGTAAAGAGTAAAGAATAGAAGTATGAAGCGGAGAATTCTTTACCCTCTAAACTCTATATCACACTTGCATGTTATATGGTGGCTTTACTAATGACTTCATGTTGCCGGTAATCTGAAACAATGAGCCTTTTCCGAGTCTGCTCTAGACGTTGAGAAAAATGATCTTGTTGGTCTATTATGGTGACAAAACATAACATGAGATGTGAAGATAGGACATGTCATAGAAAAAAATACGATGATAGAATAAATGAGATGACAAAAGACGCTCGAGATTTCATTTGATAGCTAAAAGGATAGGTTTTGAAGATCATTATCTACATTTGTAAATTTTTAGATTCTGAGCTTCAATTGCTATTGCAATTTCAATAGCTGCGGGAAATTTCTGATTTAATAAATGAATGAAATTATTTTCTATTTTTGCAAAATAGTGGTAAAACTAGCACGTACTACTCATAAAATAGATATGTCACCTTTGCAGACAGTACTTGACAATTCCTTCAAGTATTTCATGGATGCATTACAACAATATATAGTGTTATGACGGCTACCTTGTCTCGGAAATGCGTTGAGTTGAAAAAAAGAGGACACACATAGCGAAAATAGCCGCCATTTTGAAAATTGGCCATTTAAAAAAAATCTGAGCATTAAAAAATTTTCCTTTTTGCGATTATACACTTCAAATGGGTCATGGATCATGAAAAAACAGGTTTGGCCGATGGTATATTTTTTGAATCTGAATGTTGAAATGGGGACACCGTGCAGGGATTTCTACTACTCAGTGAGTACTGTTTATAAACATGGTTTGCTTCAAAGTTGTTTCAAAGTTTTGTTCAAAAAGCATGATTTATTGTTTATGGTTCATTACTGTTAAATTGCTTGTATTTGCTTTACATATCTTTCAAATACATATCTTTGAAATAATGACATGCAGCTTAAAATTGATTTGTGAGCTTATAAATAGCTCTATAATGTATTTGATAACACATTGCCACCTTCCATGTGTCTTTCGCGAGTGCTAAGATGGATTTGATATTTAATAAGCACACATTATGCATGCATTACCTCCTACACATTGACATAAAATACATAAGATAATCAAGAGAACAAAGATTTTGATTTGAGGTTTTGACCCATGACTACATTCTCTTTTTTTTCTTTTAAAGTCGCATGTTAAACCATTAATTCAGATCAGTTTTTAGACGTTTGCTGATATCCCAGTAGTTGATTGTATCACTTTGAGTAGCATGATGCAGATATAGACTTGTTGACAGGCACCCGAAGATTTTGTTCACGGCGAGGAGATTAAATACAGTTGAACCAGTAATCCTAAATGCTATATATTCTTGCATTCTCAGCGAAGTGAAGGTAAAAGCATCGCATACATACAATGTAATTGACACAATAGTAAAGTCGCTAATTGACTGGCATGTCGACCGAGTCCATCTTTCAACCCCTCCGCTTAGGATGCATTCTACTAGAGAGTAGCAGTCTACTGTCAACCATCGCCTCGAAGTTGAAAAAAATGCGTCAACATTCGTTTACATTCTACTTTTTCTAAAAGCAAAATTTCTTTCTAGTATATACTTTCGGGCTTATTATAAAGTGATTGACAGTAATTTGCACATATTACAAAATGCCTGTATAAACTGAAAATAATGCTTTATGTAATAGATAATGCATAGATTTGAGGTCCTTATTGCTATAATTACCGAGAGCCGAAGGCTCGAGGTTGTTATGACAAATAATGACCGAAGAAATCTATGCATAATCTGTTATAATAAATGACTTTTTCATAGAAGTCTGCACCAGGTTAATAATTTCCAACCAGGAAAATAATTACCTGCTTCGTGGAACTTATTAATCTGTGGACATAGAAAGCCTTGCAAAATCATGCATTATATTTTGTTTATGTCATTAATTTATTATGAATCATAATAGACTATTATTGAACAAAGTCATTACAGCTATATCTGATGACCAAGCCTCAAATAATAGACGAAAATCGAAGCGACTTTATTTCATGGAGCTTTGCATTGTTGATTACTGATCGTCCATCAGTTCTCCACTTGAAGACGTATGAATTTAAAAAATGTCTTTGTCATGGAATGCTATGAAAGTTTGCGTTCAATTATATTTGTTGCAGCCGCGAATTAAAATTCGAATGATCTCATCCATTTTTTGTTTAAAGGGTCTGAGATGTTTGATTTTGTGGAACTGCTCAGGGATGTTTGATTTTCCGGAACTGAGTATACTTGCTAATCTTGGATTTGGTTCTTGTGACAGATTCTGGCAGTTCTTTCCTGCTATTATTCATTGTGTTTGATAGCAACTGAATGCGCAAGTCTGGTTTGGTTTTCGAAGAAATTGATGCTTTGTTGAGAAAATTTGATTTGAATCACTTATGGTGATGGCCCATCACTTTGTCTAACAAGCTACATTTCCCGCCTTTGTCCTCAATCATCAATTTTTGCAATACCTCCAATGTCGTCAGTGAATTGTACAAACTAGTGCCGGGATGGACGCGGATATCAGAATATCAGAAACGCATATTTTTTCAATTGAAAAACACGCATGCAAAGAAGATAGAAATGAATGAGATGACTGATGACAAGGCGAATTGAGATATTTACAGAATGACAATGAAGTAGAGATGAGATTGAGTAATCAAGATAATAAAACACGAGCTGACACTGTCTGGAAGGAGAGGACATTTTCATTGATGGTTAATATGTTTAAGCAAGTCATGTTGCTATTTGTAAAAGTCATGCACCATCTTAGTTTTGAAATGAAAAATATGAAGGGTTGATAAAAACGGCATATCAAGGCAGATCGGTTTATGTATTCAAAATTAGTAACGTACGCCAGCATTCTTCTCGCCTAATAAGTCCTACTTATTACGAGGTCCGGAACGAGGTGTGTTATACATGCATATATGAAACATTAACATCATATCGCTATCATTAAAAAGTTCAGCAATTCGCATCGTCGCAGGATCGAACAATGAGAAGAGTGAAATAATTGTCAGATACGTTCCAGCTCTCGGTTTGCTGGTCGTCTTTCTGATTCGCACTGAACGTTATGTTGCTCTATCTGAATCTGAACCTTTAATACGTCTGAATGCTGATCACAGCTTTCACGATATCACTGGTCACCATGTCATAGACTCATGTCTGGTCACCATCTCTGGTCATCTCTGGTCACTATGTCTGTACTTCAATTTATTTGACTATCTGTGTATGGCAAACATAAACCGCGGCAGCGGCTTGGTCTATTTAAAGCAAGGATGCAGAGTCCTATCATTTGGTAGACCCGACACATGAAGCAAAAAAAATAATTCATGATTGTGTTTAACTATAAATTCTTGATATAAACTTGTATCTCTATCTAACAATAGTGCAATTAACAGTGCAAGGCTTTTAGTCGAGGGAATTATAACTGAAGTGTTTTCACTCAGCGATTCAGTTTCCCTAATGTTTATAAAAAGATAGATTGGATATTGATCAGACGCTGTAGATACTAAAGATAGGATGTCCCTCCGCCTGTGATTATCGGTATCTCCTGAAATCATATCGCATTGGATATATCTACATATATTTGTGAATAAAAGTTACATTTGTGAATACAATTCATGAAATTAAAGTAGTAAAAGCAAACATACATGGCAACGAGTAGATAGGCTTGCAATAGACTAAAGGCATACCGGCACAAGTTACCGTGATTATTACCAAATATTCATACTTGAGTTCAGTAGCTGACAAGAGCAAGAAGGGATCATGATTGCTGAGTAATCTTGTATCATTGAAAGTCAGACACATCTTCCGCTGTAGATCGAATAGCTTTGAAAGTCATAAACATTGTTTTTCAAATTGCTTTAAATGTCTTTCATAGTGCTTTTTTCGCAGAGATTTTCTTTTCAAGAACATTATGAGGAACATATACATTAGACATTCATCCGTTGTAAGATGAATTACAACGTTTTCATGAACGTCCGCTAAATCTGAGATGAATTTCAATCATTTTCATTTTTATTTGGTGATAAAACGATGTCTATAGAAATAATTTATCATGAAAACTATTCATTCTGAGGGTCATTCATGCATATCTTGTATCTCAAACAAAAATTACTAATCATCAATGACAGTAGGAAGCATAGTATAATAAAATATACCTCATAGGTAAATTTTATATCTGATATATTATCTCTGGTATTATACCTGGTACAATTGATCACCTGATGATCATGTGATATTAAATACACCTGATGCAGAATTATAGAAACAAATTCATTCCAGAGATTAGTAAATGTGTTTGTGACTTACTGAAAACCACAAACTAGAAGAGCTTATAATAGAATAACATCTACATTGTTGGTCCTTGAAAATCCTAGGTTCGACTACGTAATGTAGATAGATAGAAAGGTGGATCTAGTAAAAACACAGATAATCAACCGTTCGGTAGAGGTTGTTATGATGGATGATGATTTTGAAACTTACATATGAAACTTACCATAATGATAATAAGAATAATAATTGCTTTATTTGCATATCATGATGCATTCAGACATGGCATTACTGCTTACACAATGATACACACACGTATGTTCTATGAGAAAATTACACAAAATTTCGGAGAAACGATAATGTGGATGCAAGAAGCGCCAGTATAAGGCAATCTATGAAGGAGAGTTCGTGGAAGTTCGTGGAGAATGTGCGTTCTGTCATCTTTAGCCTTGTGAAACAGTTGCATGCTAATCAGCATGCGACGCTTTTCAATTTCATTTTGAGAATAATGACAAGTTTTGGGATTACTGCGGAAAATTGTTAAGTTCGCTCTTTTATCAGCTCGAGTAAGATGGTTGCTCAAACATTTGCTAAAGCTTCCGAAAACGGGCAAGCTTATTCGCAAACAAATCTAACGGACTAGTAACAGCTCATCAATATGTAGTTCAGTATGTTCTACTATATGTTCTATTTTGAAGTTTGAATCAAAATTTCATCGAAAATCTTCACAAAAAACTAGTTACCATATCACTAACTTTTGATTTTCTTTTCCCACGTCATTCTATTCTTGTAATATGAGTCATTTTATTTCATAGTATGCAAAAATCTGCTCATTTATATCATTGCAGTCATATCCTGTGTTTTATAATAATCTTCATACATGTCAAAGGTATTGTCGATCCGATTGAGAGAAAGCTCTTCAATATCATTCCTGTCATGGAGTAAAAGAAAACATGAAGCAGAAATAGACGACACATGACTAGTAACGTCATATCAAAATAATTCACTCCTTAATAATGCTTCGATACATGTTCCGTATTTAGATATGAGCGTACACATGTTGCCAAGTATATTATACTAACGCCAAATTAGACACTCGTTGACATATTTGATGCAAATACCATCGGTATATAAATAACATGAGTTCATTTTCCCTTCATTTCATATTTTATTTTTTCTCAGAACTCTGTTGCTAATAATAACATTCTAATCAGAGACATACATATACGGTTGCTACTGATCTTTTGAATTACTGTGTGAATATGAAGTTTTGACGCAAACTCATAGCTATAAAATTTTATGTCTTGATTTCTGCACAACTTTATGATCCATAGAAATATGTAGGATCAGTAGCGCATAAATTTTATAACAGTGATGCATTATCTTAAAACAGGTACAATTTGTGGCTTAAATTCTGGAGCTTTTCCGTTGTCAATGAACTATGACGAAGGCAGCATGTCGAAAATGGATAAGTTGTCGATTTGGCATTTCCGACGTATTTTGGAGACATTGACATTTCCCATTAAATGAAATTTTGACTGAGTACGGTTGTTTGTAGGTTTCATCGGATTGAAGAATTTGACTTCTTTTACCGTGATGACATGTCTGCTACGAGTGCACTCGTATTAGTTTGTCTCATGCTTCAAAAAGCGTCACAACATATAACGCTTCATCGATTGATAACGTCTGTCCAAAACACTGTACTTTCTACGACGATAATAATACATGAAGTAGAAAAGTAGTTGTTTTTTATCGCAGCTGACAACTACAAATTTGTGGTAGTATCATAATATTGTAATGCTACATTTTCTTTTTAAGATTCAGACATTGAGATGTTTTGCTTCAGCATCCTTCGAGTGAGATGCGACTATCCAATTCTGTCAGAACTCATAATACAAAGCATGCTAATGTCTCTTTCTTCCTATCCATAAGGGCCAAATGACTGAACAATGATGTTATATTTATCTCGTTAGTAACTCTTTTCCAATAACTTGGGAACGTTATTTTCCTAAAGCTCTTGGGCCCTTCTCCCTAAAACATTTCTTTTGATGTTGCTCCTAAACTGTAAAACTTTAAGTTTTACGCGATTCTGATAATCAAGCCAAATTGTATCAAGTTTGCTCCATGTCAGTATCAAACATTAAATTTAATTCGCCTGTGGTAAAATTCTACCGCTTTTAACGCCCTACAATGAAGATACACTAATCCCAAAAATGTCTGTCACCATTTGAATTGCTTTCTAATGTCAATAGGTGACATCACTATAAAATTGGCAATCTAGATATATCTATGAAAACATTGAACACTCTATGACTTGCATAAGTTACTCATTGAACTGAAGTATATTTCTATGGATGTTACAATGTTGCATTTAAGAAAGCTTTGATTTTGAAGTTAATTGTACTCAAGTATGCCTTACACGAGATCAACGAAATGAATACAGTAAAAATTGAGAAATAAAATCAAGGAGAAAAGCTAGGAGACCTAAAGAAAAGAGGACTTATAGTAGAAACTTTTGGCTTTTCAGTAATGAAGATGGCAACATCAGGAATTGTTTAACTTCTGAATTTTAGCAAAAGAATAATTTTAAGGTTAAGCGAGACACAAGGCGAGATTTAGTGAATATATGCTACCGTTTGGAAATCCACTGAACACTTCTGTGAAATTCAAAAAAAGGTGAATGCTTAAATTAATCCTTAGACTAGTTGTTAATGAATCGTCAATAGACTGTCGAACTCCATCTTTTATGAAATATTATCTGATCATTTTCATCACAATGGAAATGATCGAAGGAGACATTAGCCATCAAGATCACCGGATCTTAATCCTTTTTGGAACTAATTGCCTGCTAAATGTTTGTGCATCATGTTTTCAGCGTTTTAAGCAACTTTGAAATCAGAATTCTTTTCTATACCTGATAAATGCACTCTTTTCTTTACGCAATCCTGTAAGCGCCTCCCGGGGACATGGAACACGTTTTCTGTAAAATTGATATATGTCAATTTTTGAAGTTTAAATTGCTTAATAATCTTAATACTCTGATACGAATGATGGAATCTGTCGAATAGGAAAGCATCCAAAAGAGGTGGCATTGAGTGTTTGTAAGACTTACAATCCATGATGGTCGAAAACTGGATGACCATTCCTCAGAGCGCAATTGATAACTTGATAATAATACATGTACAGTATATATTTATTACTAGAAGAATCAAAATTATCATCAATTCATCAGGAGGTCTTCCTCGATGATAACACTGAAATAATATTGAAAATATCACTGATGATCATCTGGTTTATTACTTCTCTTGACTTATGCAATAGAAACATTTGTTACAGTAGGCCTATGGCAAGATGCATCGATATATATTTGAGCATATTAAAAGGTGACACACATTTTTGGGATTAGTGTATATTACCTTTCAAATGACAGCCTAAATCGTCGGCGCGTAGCGCCAGACGATTTAGGCTGATCATTTGAAAGGTAATAATATGTGCATTGTTACTGAACCTAAAATCTATGACATCAAAAGTCCAAGATTTTGATCTGTAAAAGACGCAAATCTATGATAATTTCTACATAGCCCATGCAGTTCACAGCACTAAAGTGTGGAAAGCTTGAGATATCTACGAGTCCAAATTGTGAACCATAGGAATCACCTCAAGGTCATTTTCACTGGGAATGCGAAGATGGATGGTGAGATGCTCCTACCTCAATGGTATTACATAGCAAATTAGACGGCCTTAGCAATTAAGGCCGTCTAATTTGGAATTGAAGATATATAAACGACTTTCATAGAAAAATGACAAGTGAAATATCGGCGGACAACCCTACTTACTCAGTAACAATGTCTCAGTCATAGAATTGAATGACTTTCTTTATCTACGTTCACCCACGTAAGAAGGGAGTCATTTCTATGGTATAAAATTTGTCTGAGATATCTACATTGATAAACTCTTTAACTCATTTAACTGTTGATGTTTTTTCTAGATTAAAATAATGATTTGCGACTTAAGATTTGCTTATTGCAAACTGTCAATTATTGCTTCAAAACGCACTCCTAGCTTTTATATTCGTCTTCTGGTGGGGAATTCAGCTGCGAGTATGACATGACTATTCTTTACTGTGGCAAACATCGTTTTGAGACGTTACTTTTTAAACATCGCCTTAAAATACGCTATGACTTTTGAATCCTAATGAGATTCTCATATTTCATAAGTATGATAGACTTATTGATAGACGCTTTGATGATCTATTCACAGTGAGAGGCAAACTATAATATGAAAACCAGCCGTAAATTTGCCGAACTAGCCCACAATCTGCGAATTAACCAGTATGAAACGTTCTGCATCTTTTTATCACTATCAAAATATTTGCTTAAATTTAAAAAAAATCCAAGAATTCAGAAAAACATAAATGAACCAGACTAGATCGGTCCCGAGTTTTGGGTTAGTCCTCATTTAATTGTTTGCCATATCATACTATCCTCTTGGACTCCTTCTAGAATTTCTTAAAAATATTCTACATCTTCATATCTGCCTCTCTCAAATCATGGACAGATAGCAGGATAACTGGTTTACTTACTGATCTTGCTTGATAAACCAGTATTAAGGCGTGCTCTATCTTATCACTACTGGATGGTTCTTAATAGTTCTTGGAAAAATCACATTTGAAACAAAGCAGAGCAAACTATTGTTTCATTCATGTTTTTTCTGAACTAGTGTAAGCACAGTGGTCTGGAGAAGTACTGTAATTTATGTTAACTGATATTTTGAGTGAATCGCAGTTTCTGGAGCTAGCTCACAGCAAAAATATCAATTTCATTTTCTTGAAAATTAAGGAGATTGGGTTGTGTTAATGAAATTTTGGATTTTAATCTAGAATTTAGTAAATACATGTACTTTGATTCTGATAAAGTAAAATACAGAGCGTTTACTTACTAATTCAGATGATTGGCTCGCAAATTCTGGGTTTGTTAGACAACGACTGGCTCTCAGTTTTGACTTGCTTTTAATTTTAGTCAGTATGTCTAGGTCATTTCTTCCAATTTCAACGCAACTCCCAATTATAAAATGCAACCATAATTGCAAAATATTTAAGATACGCAACAATCATTAATCATATGCATTGAATTTCATCGGCTTTTTGAAGATGCGAGTACATTCACGAACTGCGCTGTAAATCTAAATCTGTCAATATGATCTGATATCTCTGTTTGCAGATCGTAGTCACTGTCTCCTTGCCAATGCTCTCCTCTACCAAAAACATTGGCATTACGTGCTACTGCCTGTTAGAGAAATATGCGAGAAACGCCCCTTCAATAAAGTGATAGTTATTGCACTCTTACTCCGGCAGCCAGAGCAAGTTTCTGCAGTGAACGAGGTTGAAAATGAGACTTTCAACATGCACCCCGTACCTACTACGAATCTGTGCGACACCCGAGTTCTACACTGTACCTGGTTCCTTTTCATGTCAGCGACGATCAAGGAAAAAACGTATGCTAATCTAATGGGACGCAGATTGCAGCTTTTGGCAAAAATGATATTTTCTATGTTTTCTCTAATCAACAAAGAAGTATTAAGTCTATAGCCATAATTTGTTGTATGGAATGTCTTCAGATCATTTCCCATCAGGTGTCTGTGATGTTATCATACTTATAATCGCGATGTATGCGAGATCATAGTTAAATTTGGATAAGGTGGGCCAACATATTGATGTTTGGCGACAGTAGGAGGCTTGCCAAATCTGAATATGCGCAGCTTCATAGAGAAATGTTCAGGAAGATGATAGGAAATAACCTGTAGACATATCATGCCAAAAATTATGGTTTCAGAGTTCATGCTTTTCAAATAACAGAAGAGAACACAAAAAATCTCATTTTGCCAAATGCTGAAATTCGCAGTCCCAATGGTTTAACATGTGTTTGCTTTTCTTTGATCATGTCAAGAACTCGGCAGGCACATCATTCTGTGAAAGTCTCATTTTCGGCCTCGTTCCCTGCAGAAACTCCTTCTGGCTACCGGAATAAAAGCGAAAAGTCAGATTTCTACGGTTGGCATATGCGTAACATTAGTGAATGTGGATTTGCAATGTTCTGGTATTACAGCATCAGGTTATAATAAAGTTGACAAGCTACAACTTTAAATTTCTCGAAGACCTGTGATGAAGTATATCAAGATTAGGTCGACTTACCTACAATATAAACATACATGGATCGTTCTCCACCGTGCAATACAGCGTTTGAAATAGACAAAGTCTAAATAGCTTGATACTAATCAGGAATGTGGAAACTGAAGAGGAAGCAGTCGATATATATTTTTACTTCATACGAGCACTACCTGGACAGGGTCTGTTATGCTACTGAAAAGTCACATGAGATTCCAACTGTGTCGCTAAGTGAGCTCCCCAGTCCATTCAATTATTCCGTTTTTCTTTTTCTCCATTCCTCTTTAGTATTTTTTTCAATGTGAAATATCTTTCCACAAGTCTTAAACGTGAGAGAGAAGCGGTCTGATAACAGATGCATTATAAGCAAAAGGCAAAAAGAGCATTAGTTTGTATAATATGTCGAGGGTTAATGTTTTATTGAGTCATTTCCGGTTCAAGGAATCACTTGATATCACAATCGAACGGAAAAAATCATAAGCTTGCATACTAAGCGTCTCCACTGCATTCTGCATAGTTCGTAATTTGGCTGTCTCGGTGAAGATGGCTTAGAACCTGTGACGTTTCGAAGCATTCTTCAATAATAGAAAACAGTTGTACATGTGCAATGTACATTTAAGTAACATTCGTGTTGCATTTATAACGTAGCAGCGTACATTAAATAAGTAAATAGCATAATGACAGCATTAAACATAAGGTAATGGTTTAATTTCAAATTGAGTTTGGCCTTTTCATCTAAACCCGTCAGTACGACTGAATTGCTAGAGATGGCTTAGTTTTCTTCCTGCAGTGCACAAAATCGTGTTTCGGTTCACGATAACACACATAAAAGCTTTTATTCTAGTGAGAATTCAAGCGTAGTTGCACAACAGAAGCCTGAAACGTATACAAAATTAAAATCTCTTAAAAGTTAGTGGATTCATTAATATCCACTGTCCAAATGTCAACAAAATTTATCAAGAGCTTGAGCTATTCACAGCTAGGAGAAAATTATAGCATAATATTGAGTAAGGAGAAAAATGGGGTTTTGCAATCATTTGACGAAAGGAAAATTTCTAAAGCATATTTCCTAGTCATTCTTGCTATTCTGAATCATTCATCTCAAAATTTCATTGATTAAACAATGAGGATTAGGATTTAGCGCATCCTACTGAGAGAAAATAGCTTAAATACATCGGGGATTGGAAATTATTGATAATATTATAGTTATGCTTCGCACCTTCTTCCCTGAGAACCATTGGAATTATTTTAGTTAATAAATCTTCTATGTGTCAATGATTAATGTGTCATGCTTGCCATAGTCTGTGTGCAACTCTCTCTGCTTTTTCATGCTTGAAAACGGGTGGAAGTCCAGAAAGCTCGTGTAAAATAAAGTCAATGACTGCAAAAATTTGAAATATGAACGTCAAGGCAAATATTCTAGTTATAGAATCATTATTTATGCATCGATATTGACAGGAGTAATTTTCTCTTTTGATTGATCAATCACTCAATCAATTGTCAGTAAAAAATGGTTTATCTCACAAACTTATAGCTGTAATTGTTAAATAGATAGAGTAACATGCAATAATTGTCTGCCATTATTTATTTACAATCAAGCCACTACAAGGCATACTTAAGAGCACAGTAAACATTTGAAGTCTCCAGCAAGTCTTGTTGAAGTAGATTTGCAAGTATTACTTACAAAGCTTATCGAAATTTAATTCCATCCTGAAATGAAATTCGAGAAATTAAAGATTAAATTTTTTCACACAATTCAGGGATTATGATTTTTTCATTAACTAGCTGAAATGGGTTGTCTCTAGATCAGCCAATCACAATGTCAGAACATCAATACATGCTATATCCTGCGACAATATATGAAGTGCTTTGTAGCTTAGAAACGTATCGCCAAAGGCAACGGTTCGATTCTATTGAATTGCATTTCTTAACATCTTTATTCAGGAGGCCTATTTACCATTTGATTAGACACTAGTTGTGCTATGTTGCTAGGATTTTGCAAGATAAGTATTACGGACGGAGGAATTATTCCCTCAATCGATATTTCTTGAAATCAGAAAATAGAAGTTAACAATCATAAACTTATTATCAATTATACTTTATTGTCTCAGTATACAAACCTTTATTCTCTAGAGTAGTCTTGAAAGAAACTGGACGGATAAGAAGTGCTTTCCCTAATATATATGAAAATATAAATATTTTCCCTGCAAATCAACTATTGCAACTAATGAGTGAAAAATTAAATTTCGTCGAGAGCGCAATTATTATTTTTAAATACATATGCAATGCTCAGTTATTCACATTCCTTTCAAAACAAAGCTTTGCTCAGCAATAAGAAAATCACTTGAGACACATTTCACTCACGACTTACATTTGTGTAGGATATATTGTGTTTATGGCCCGCATTAACGGCGCTCCATTGCTCTATCAATACCGTGATATTGGTATCGCCAATAATTATGTAGATGCAGCCTATCACTGCGTAAGCATGAGCTATATTGGCTTCATGAAAAGTCAAAAGCTATATTGGTTTTAGCA
Organism: Prostheceraeus crozeri; assembly: GCA_907163375.1. Classification (NCBI taxonomy): domain Eukaryota; kingdom Metazoa; phylum Platyhelminthes; order Polycladida; family Euryleptidae; genus Prostheceraeus; species Prostheceraeus crozeri. The sequence goes on along the minus strand of CAJQUW010000449.1, from coordinate 159,506 downwards.
AACCTCAAGAAAAGGCGCGTGGTGAGAGCACACCTTCAAGGAATGATTATTTCTGGTGGTTATTCAGGGAATGGTCATTTCTTAATCAGAAGAGCACAACGGCTTTTAGTATTTTTCATCATCCGAAAATTATTAAAAGGGAATTTTAATATGTAAGGAAACAGTTATCATCAATCACCACTTTGAGAAGATTTAAGTCAGTTAAATTTGATAAACTTTTACAATCAATTTTAATGATTTTTAAAATTTTGATCAAATCGTACTGAATGCAATCTACATGTATCAATTTAGCACACCAAACAACTAATTGCAATTAATTATTCCATTTTCAACCCCCTACATGTAATGTACAGCATATAGTACGAATTTTGCGATTAGTACAATAATTTCAGAAACAATGTGAAAACCAGATGCCAGAAGATTTTCGCTGCATGTCTTCATTCACGAAGTGTCACAATGATTGAGAGTGTTTCCTAGTTGTGAAAGTACTTAGGTCTCGATCTTAAGTACTCGATCTTTCAAGTTTACTCAAATCTCGGAGTTTCATTGTATATAGAATACTCTTTTATATGATGATATTAATTCTTCTTGTAAAAAATATAGTCAAAATGAGAACTTAGCGCACTATTGCGAGTCCTCGCTTTTCACATTCTTTTTTCACGTTGGAACAAGTGGAAAACTCAAATCCAAATTAGACACTATATTATTATGCTTTATACGAGTAACTAAATACCGTAATTTGTGAAATAAGATGCCGGCATTCAAAAGAAAGCATATGTCAAAGGTTGTTAGGTGACCATAGTTATTAATTCACATGCGATTAACACAATGAGTGTCACTTTCGTTCGAATGCATCTGCACACATGTGTTGTGATCCTTATCACTTGTTGAAAGGGAATTTCAAGAAAAAATATAGTTTCAATGTAATGAAAATTAAGCATTTCCCCAAGCCCTGTCCATATATAGGGGTGTCCACATTCTAGGCTAACCATGTCACCTGCAAGAGGATACCCAAGTTCAAAATCAGCACCTATCTATCGTATTACCTCGAAAAGAAACCGCCCTCAATGCAATCCACAACCGATCAAAGCCTCCAATTGAACCTCCAAGCCATATAAACCACCCTCAAATACAACTTGCAATGTGTCAATGAAGCGATCCTACATGCATCAATTAAGAGGTTTTCACGAGTAGTCAAAACCGCTGTCATAGTAGTATAAGCTATTCATAAATCTGATGTTTCATATTGTGAAACAATGGATGCTAATAATTGATTTTGTTCAATAGTTGGCCTAGCTATATAATTTCTTGGTTTTGAAATAATCAACATCACATATCAATATTACTTCATTGCCTCGGTGTTACTTTTCATCAAAAAATACATCTGCTTGTTTAAAGAAGCATTTTCAATATGATCCTACATGCAGGCCTAGCTATAATTGCACGTGTAGCCTATGGAAATTTTAATTGTTTAGGTATCAATTACAGCTCTAATAGAAGTGACAAAGGAAATCGAGCATTAAGGAATCAATATTAAGTCAACAACTACTGATAAAAAATCGATAACAGACGATTAGTAAAATTAAAATGTTTGATATTAAAATGAGTTTCTACTTTTATTTCTTACTAATCTTGCGTCTCGAGTTCATCATGACTGTAGATTGAATGCCGATTATTTCATAAAATTATCTTCGTTTCGTTTTTTTGTTTCGTATTCTACCTCATCATCATATATATAATTTCTGTTCATCAATAACTATAAAATTTTAAGTTAAATCACCAGCTAGAAAATGTACTCATACAGTCCACACTCGAATAGAAGAACCTACACTTGCAAAAATAAGCATATGACCTGAGGATTACATTGAAGAAAATGCGGTGCTTAAAGTGATCTATAGTTCGGCTACTGATCAACTGAGCAAGCATGAATAATATCAGTCATTTATGCAATTAGAGCATGAAGCTACATCTATCCCTTTAAAAATGACACAGCAGTGAGTCACCGAATTATTAGGTTCACTTTAGTCTGGCATTCCTCTCGATTTTGTTCCGTCCTTAACTGCAAAAACACAAATAAGAAATACGTGTGAAAAGAACTTTTATTTTCCCAGAGTGCAATTTGCGTAAAACGTCTTTACACTGTTACAATCAAAGTCTAGATACTTACAAGGTAATGAATTTTGAAGGAAATTGAAATTGTGTTTCATCTCATGAACAACTGCATTCACATAACGAACACTCGAGAATAATAAGGACTTTGCCATTATACTTCAATGTTAATTAGAATGCAAGCGAAGTAGTGAGCCATGACAACAAAAATTGTCATGGAAATCTGTATGAACTCATTGAGTCTATTGCAATGTTTGATGCTCTCCATTCGTCATCATTACCAACCGAAACTAATTTAGGATTTCTTCGAAGACAAGTTACGTAACAGGCAACAAATAATGCGAAGAAAACTTTGGAGAGCTTATCGCCAAATGTATTTTCTGTTTATCAATCACTATCAGTGGTCATAAAAATTGATAGCTGGTTTTAAAAGCAATTACTACTATCAATTGCTAATTTTGAAATTTAATTGTCTCAAATAATTGTAATTAATTGTAATAATTCCGCATTTTGGATTCATTTCAGGACTATTATTCATGGACTATAAATGAAGGTTCATATTTTAGATTTGAAATTGGTTGAGTTGGAAATATGTAAGGATATTTAACAATACATTATAAAAATTTCATCAATAATTTACATGTATCATCGTTTCATTGACGATTGTCTTGCAGTGACGATGCAAGTAGTCACAGTCGAGCTTCTGATTCACTCTGATGCCTGCTAGTGCAGTGGTTCGCACTGTAGAAATGCGACAACATAACTAAAGGACAAAATAATATGTGCATTTTTATACAGGTTGAGTCGTAATTCTGGCGACTTAAGAAACATGCTCTGAATCTGATATACTGGCTGGACTCTGTCCTTCTTTCAAATGCCTGAGGTACATTGCAGTCAATAGTGACTCTATTTTTTTGATAGATGCTAATTTTTCTCTACTATAAATTTAATTTTTGAGACTGTGCATCTTAAATGTACAGGGCCGCGTTTGGTTGGGGTTGAGCGTCCAGGATTTAGCGGTCGAAACGCGATCGTCCTCACCACGTTCCTGTTAATGACCTCATTAAAAATAGTCAAATAATTTGTATGCATATTTTGTAGAATTTTTCACGTTTTAGCTTAAGGAACTAATATTAATTCTCTTGCACACCTGGTAGATTTTGGATAGCGTAACCCCGCTGTGTTAGCTAGATCTGGTATGTTGATTGGAAACAGACCTGTTCTCTTATCATCCGAATGGGCAGATTGTTAAATAGAATATTTTCAATATGTAAGTGATTTTGAACAGAACGACTTACTCGCCAATTCATTACACATGAAGAGAGGAGAACCGTTGTTTGTTCTTCTAGCAAGTATTTTTCAATTTTTAGACATTTTAGGATATAAAAATTTTCTTCTGAATCATATTTTGCACCTACTAAAAATTAACTAGTCGCTAGCTTGTTTTTTTTAAAAAAATTGTTACCTTGACGCACCTTGCTACGTTGAATACATTGTTTTCACTCATTATCTCTCAATTTGAACGCAAATTTGATAGAACATGCGAATTTCTATGACACATTTATTCAACTACCGGCACAAGTAAATTTCAGCCATACAGGTAATTCAAATGTAGGAATAGTATCCACGTTTAGAGGACATAAATGCATAGATTCCGAGGACTTTGTATCTAGTGTCCGATAAAAGTTGATATTATAATTCATGTAGACATAAGATCAGTGTTCCCATTCTGCGGAAAATCAGAGGGAAATTATTTTGCTGCGGAAATTTTTTAAACAGTGAATACAGTGATAAATGAATTGAAGAATTGTTTGAAAATTATTCCATAATTAATTTAACAAGCTAAATCAAACTAATTTAGTTCCTCTCTTATCCAATTTTCACTCTGTGAACCGACTGTTCCGCTCAATATCGTACGGCGGCCCTATATCAATATATGGACTATACCAGATAGCCTTAGTTTGTTGAAAAATGTCAACGCCAATTCCTCCTGTTTGATGCTGATGGAAATGTCTAAGATTATATAATTGAGACACAAGAAAATGAATTATCAAGGAAAAGAAAAAAAGAAATGAACAAGAGACTGCGAAAGCAATTTTTAATGCCATCAATAACTCATTTGATAAATAACAAAAACATAATTTCATTGAAGTAACGTTCTGTTTTATAATCGATGAATAATTGGTTCAAATAATTCTATTATGATGTGTTGGGACTAATTGCTAGTGAGCTGTGCAAACACGAGGAAGAACAAGTCAGCGTGGATGGACAAACATGTGTGTATTCCCTGCCCATAGCCCAGAGTACATGAAGGAGACAGTAGGGGAAATACGCGAACAGTTAGAGCCAATGATAAAGAGTCAGGGGAGAGAGAAGAGAGAGAGAAAGTCAGTCACATCATCATCTCCCTCCTCGAATTCCGTGCGGATAGCGGATAGGCGGAAGACCACGGGATTTCCTGTTCGATCTTCTCCGTAGAGCTCCTTCGACTCCAATCTCGATTGCTTGGCGGTCTTCACGATGACGGACCAAGCTCCTCGCGTTCCATCTGTTGCCGTCAGATAGCAGATACGTGTAGTGTCCGCATACTTCGGTGATGCGCCGTGGTTCGGAGAAAGGTGAGAGGCCTTTCGGGACATGGGGTAATCGAACGCGCACCCAGTCGTTGATGCGAAACGGACCTCTGTAGCGTGGCTTTTGCTGAGGAGATTTATCGTCGTTCTCGCAGATAATCGTAGGTGCTGATTCGTTGTTAGGCTTTCGGCGGGCAGGCTCGTAATCCGTGCGGATTCGACGCTTGAAAAATGCCTCAGCTGGAGTCTCGCCTTCAGGAGTCGGGCTGGTTGATCGATAACTCATTAGCAGCTCTTGAATTCCTGAGGCGAATTCCTTCTTCCCTGAAGCGAACGTTTGTACACCGTGTTTCAAATAGCGGTTGAAGACTTCAACTTTTCCGTTTGGTCGAGGATCGTAGACGGGCGTTTTCCAATGCAGAATGTCTCGTTGTCGTAGAAACTCTTCAAAAATTCCAGAGCAGAATTGCTTGCCATTGTCTGACACTAAGATTGACGGATTGCCGTAGCGAGAAAATAATTCTTGAAGCCAAGAGATCATTCGACCGGAAGTTATGCCACCGGACAGGAGGACTTCCGGGAATCCGGACTTATAGTCTATGACCACTGTCAGGAATCGCTGATGACTTGGCGCGTTGGCGAACGGACCGGTGATGTCGATAGCTACTTTGTGCCATGCCTCGGTTGGCAGTTCAATTTTCGTTGGTTGCACGACGGTTGGTTTGCGGTGCAATGTCGGACTAAGTTCTCGACATGCGAGTCCATTCCAGGCCACCAGTAATTTCGTCGTAGCTGCCGCTTTGCACGAACAATGCCAGGATGTCCAGCATGTGCGACGTTGAGGATAGTCCTGTGCATGGAAGTAGGCACGACAATTCGAGAATCACTCCGTATAAGTAGGTCGCTCTCGATGCTGAGTTCGTCTCGGACATTGTAAAAGTGGTAAATGTCTGGGGAGAGGTCATTTTTCGCAGGCCAGGATGATTTAACGAATGTCATTGCTGCTTTCAGGGTGTCGTCTCGAAGGGTTTGCTTCTTCAGTTCGTCGAGAGATATCGGGCTGCTCATTAAACTTGCAATTGTGGCAGTACTCTCTGATTCCTCATCCACTATCGCGTCTTCTTTCTTTGGATTGGCTTGAGGTAGACGGCTCAAAGCGTTGGCCCTGTAGTTGGTGCTGCCTTTGATGTAGCTCACGGAGCAATCAAAGCGAGACAAGCGTTGACGCCATCGGAAGAATTTGGACTTTCGGGTGGAAGTGTGATGTTGGAGGAGAGTTGACAGAGCGCCATGGTCAGTTCGGAGAGTGAAATGGCGGCCTAGCAGAAATTTTTCCCAATGCTCTACGGCCCACAAACACGCGAGTGCTTCACGCTCGTTTGTCGCGAAGTTGCGCTCACGATCCGAGAGCGTATGTGAGGCGAATTGAATCGGCACTTCAATATCATTTTTCTGCTGCGAGAGCTGTGCACCGAGTCCAATGTCGCTTGCGTCGACCGTAACGATTGTTGGGGCATGGGGATCAAAGATTGAGAGTTGTAGCTCCTCCGAGATCGACTCATTTAAAGTTTGGAATGCCCTCTCTTGGTCGCAACCCCAAGTGAAAGCTTGGTTCTTGCGCGTGAGACGTCGGAGAGGCTCCGCCAAGTTCGCAAGGTTGGGGATGAAGTTGGAGAGGTAGTTAACCGCGCCCAGAAAGGATTGCAGTTGTTTTAGGTTCTTCGGCGGTGGTGCTTGTTTGATGGGTCGGATCTTGTCGGGGTTGGGACGGACACCATCTTTGTTCAATCGGAAGCCGAGGAACGTGGTTTCGGAGACGCATAGCTCGCACTTGTTGACGTTGACGCGGAATTGTTTGTCGGACAAGGATTGAAAAACGTTTTGCAGAGCTACATCATGCTCTTCACGAGTCTTGCCGTAAACGAGAATATCGTCAATGAAGGCAATAGAGTTGTTGCACTTCTTAAGGGTTTCAAAAACACACTTTTGAAACACTGACGCGGCGTCGCGCAGACCCATGGGTAGTCTGTTGTAGGCCATTAACCCAAGCGTGTTATCGTTGCAGTGTATCGGTGGCTGCTTTCGTCCAAGAGTATGTGAAAATACCCTTTTCGTAGGTCGATTTTTGAAAAGAAGGAGGCAATTGAAGGAGCAGATCTTCGAGGAGAGGCAAAGGATGTCGATCAGGAACAATGTACGTGTTAAGTGGAGAAAGGTCACTTGTAATTCTGACACCTCCGTCTTTCTTAGACACGACGACCATACCGTGAGCGCAATCGGATTTGCTGTTTGGAGACCAGATCCCACTGTCGATCATACTCTGAATCCCGCGCATAACAGCATCACGTTTGGCCAAAGGAACAGAGCGAAGTTTGGTCACGTGAGGTCTGAAAGTCTCGCTCACAGAAATTGTATGCGTGTAGTCTGGGAAGGTCCCAAGGTCGTTGCTTCGCAGAGAAGGGAAGTTATCGAGCGCACATTCTGTTGACTTGTCTGCTGCGCGCACGCACGCGCTTGTAGAGCGAACACTCAAGATGTTGCCGCGGTCGTCACAGATTCTTAGTCCCAGGCTCCGCATGACGTCACGGCCGATGACGCTAGGATAGCTGTTGGGCACTACGAGGAAGTCAGCGGGAGTGTTGCGGCGGTCGTGGTAGCTGAGGCTGCATGCGAGAAACTACCTCTATGGCGAGAAAGCCTTTGATGCCAGATATGTGGCTGTGGTCGAAGTTGCGCACAACTTGATTGTTCGGGCGAATCGATGCCAAAGGGAAGTTGTCAGAAGCCACTGCGTGTTGTAAAGTGGAGATGTCGGCTCCGGAGTCTATCATGAATGTAACATGGGCGCTCGCAGAGTCACACTGGACAAGCAATGTAATTTCATAAGCAGGAGATGAAATTGCGCCGATCTAGAGCTCGCTGAGGAAGAGAGATTTGACGCTGCGGTCGCTCCTCTTGTTTCGAGACATGCAGAGCGCGGCAAAATGATGCAATTTTTTGCAACTATTACATGTCTTGCCGTATGCTGGGCACTCAGGAGACTTGAACTGATGCACAGTCGAACCACATCCGATGCACGAGTTTGAAGCGCTTTGCTTAGTAGGCTTAAAGTTCTTGCCACTGCCACTCTTGTCTGGATGATGCGTAACGATTGCGATGCTGCGATTGAGAGCGTCGGTTCGTATCGCGGCTGACGCTTCAGAAGCGGACTCATCAGCTTGCATCGTGTGAAAAAAGACGTTGAGATCCACGTCAGGCTGCTGCAGAAGTTTCTCCTGCGTCTTGCGGGAGTAACAGCCGATCGCTAGCTGCATCGCGAGGTTGTGTTCTTCGAGCTTCTTCGCCTCGGCGCCATCTGAGCATAGGTCGGTACAGTCGACGTACAGGGTTCGTAGAGACGTAAGGAAGTCCGCGGCCGACTCGGTCGGGCCTTGACGTCGATTGCGAAATTCATATTCAGCGCGCACTGGATTGACAGGTCGTTCGAAGAGGGTGGATACGGCGGCGCTGAAATCAGCGAAAGTCGCAGATTCAGCTGTAGCAGCTACTGGGTGTGCCATTAAAATACGAGTACCCTCAGTTCCGAGCAATGCAGAGAGATAGGCGTTCTTTGCATGGTCGCTCAGTTTGTTCGAAGAAGAAAGTGTCAAATCCGTTAAGGTGAAGAAGTTTTTAAGCTGTGCTAACCAATTAGCCCAACGGACCGTAGGATCACCAGGATGGTCCATGAAGGTGTGTGGTAGTGGGATCGTTAATCGTTGAGCCATTCTCGTCGCCAATTGATGTGTTGGGACTAATTGCTAGTGAGCTGTGCAAACACGAGGAAGAACAAGTCAGCGTGGATGGACAAACATGTGTGTATTCCCTGCCCATAGCCCAGAGTACATGAAGGAGACAGTAGGGGAAATACGCGAACAGTTAGAGCCAATGATAAAGAGTCAGGGGAGAGAGAAGAGAGAGAGAAAGTCAGTCACATCATATTATTATTTAAGTTAAGTTAGAGCTATATGAAATGACCAAATTTTTGGCTGCTCAGCCTGCATCAGGTAGGCCCTATGTAATAATTTGTTGGCATCCAAGTCGAATGTATTCCTTGACGACTCATCTCTACGATTTTACCTTTTTGCTGCAAAAATTCATCTCGTGGAATAGTATTTAATAGCCACTATATACACGTATGTAAGATAACCTTGGGGTATGAAATTTGTGGTACTAGTCTTGCTTTCATGCGATAAAATTGATTTTAACTCAAACATAATTGCATCAAAAACGTAATTCTACGATGAAATAACCGCTCCGGTACGGTCACGAAATATGCCAAAAGTTTCTGCCATTTTCTTTGAAATCATTGCCACATGGACATTTGAACTATTGGTGAGAAGCTGGGTGAGAAACAACACGTTGAAAATGAGTTTAGCCTTAATATCATGAAACTGATATTAATAATATCATGAGGTAGGCTGGCTAATTATGAACACATGGGAATTGGGCATGTAGCTAAGCGGTCCAACTCGTTTTGGGATTTGATGGATTTTTCGTCAAAATTAGACTGCGGAAATTTTTTTGCAGCTGCGGAGGAAATATCAAAAACTGGAATGTGAACACTGCATAAGATTTCTACATTTTCCCGGACAATATTGCTCTTCGTTGCAATATTGTCCGGGGAATGCTGTGCAATTCCTATGGAAGGAAAAAGCCCAATATACGCCCGGTACCACAGATGTTTTAGCGATTCATTAATAGCATTGAATTAAACATTGCCGGTGTAGGCTATACTGCTATTGCTTAAACGAATCACAATGCAAATTTCTCTATTACAAAGGAATGGGATCATTTGTGCTTTTTACGCTACCATCACACCAAGGAAAAGAAACTGCAGTATCTGGGACACGCACTAAGAAGAGAAAGAACATTAGAAAAGACAATAATAACCGGTATCATGCCAGGATCGAGAATTCCAGGTCGCCCAAGAAGTAGTTGGATGTCCAATTGTAAAGAATGGACTGGGCACACCCTCACCGAACTGTCTAGATTGGCTGTGGAACGAAGAGTCTGGAGAAAGTTATCTGTCAAGAGCTCCACCAACCCTCGACGCGAAGAAGGTGCTTGAAGAGTAGAGTACGCTTCCATTTGCCCGACATTTGGATCCAGCCATTGTCTATTGGTGTAAATGTAAAGCATGCATTCATTACATTCAAGTATGTAGATGGCTTGAAAAACATGAGAGCGTATATTTGGGTCCTGAGGTCATATGAATGCCATGCAAAATTACACTGGCAGAGATTCGTCAAAAGATTCTTGTCTGAGTCACAGGATACCATTTACTTTCAGGATGAGCGACATTTTTATGCATGTATTTCGTCCTGTGGTACATTTTATGCATAGTATCAGTATCCTGCGATATTCGTGACGTAAAATTTGATTGGAATTTGAAATCGCATCAAAGATCAATGGTTGTTGAACTCATTACTTGAACTACATGATGTAATGTCGATTCATGATGAAAAATCCCCTTTCTCAAGTTCCCCCATGAAGATTAGTATTCTGGATGATAATATTCACAAATTTATCGTGTCATTTCCACTAGAAGTTGTGTCAGTTGCTATCCATTAATGAAGTTCACATTATTAACAAATTCTCCTTTCTTACCCAGCCACCATTTTTTTAAATGCAGTTGATGAAACATGAGAAAGTATGAATAGGCAAACAGAAAATGAAAGCATAAGAACTGCTATTCACATTTTTCTTGCCATTCTGTTCACGGTATAATAGAGTTGCGTTGCTTTCCCTACTTACGTATAGCTGTGTTGACTAAGCATCGCTAAATGCAGCCTGTAGTAAGGAAAGTTTTGATCAATGTGATATGAAACTTCCACTGTTAGGAATTTGAATTTTCTATGTCATATTCAACACAATGTTGTCATTTTTAATAAAGTTCGATTCACTACCTTGAATGAATTTTAGTAGGAATAGTGTCATAGTTTTATCGGACAAATAATACAAATGTCATCGAAGGCTAACGCCAGAACGCGACCTCGGACTTTTTATTTTCTCATGTGTAGGCTTAAAATCCATTATATCCCAATATATGATCAGAGGCGTCGCTAAGGAGACATCACAGGGGGGGGGTTTGCTAAATTTTACCTGATTTACAACTAAGAGCCAAAATTTGCCTGATTATTGCACACACGCATACTCACACACATTCCAACATGTTTTATGTTTATATCCTACAGAAGAGGTACCTGCAGTGTTGGATTTGACGGGAGGGAAAGTGGGGAAGTTCCCCTGCACTGCCTCATCTCATCCCCGGCACTGGAGATGCACCTTCCTTCCCTGAGGGGGAAGAATATTTCCAGTAGATAGGCTTTACATTGCCTCAACCAGATTGATTGAGCATCAGTTCATTATTTTAGTGAATATGAGCAACATTGACAGGCGCAGGCCTAGCTTCCTCACGATTCTTCATAAGCTTAATTGTCTTATCATCAATAATTGACCTTCTTTGTTCATAAAGATAACAAATAAATTCGAGAAGCAGAAAATGTAGCGATTAGTGTAATTAGATGTGTAATTAGAAGGTAGCGAAACCATCACAAAAAGAGTGGAATCCAGAATGCTATCTTGATTCTTTCAGGGTGTTGATGACAACACACACAGTATTTTATTCATATTAATGTAATAGAACTCTTCACAATCAATAAAATCAAGTTTGGGAACATTGTTTAACTTTCACTCTGTGAATGTTGACAGAAGCCCGATTTTTGTGAATTCATTATAGGTCTAATTACAATAAATTACAGAATGATCATCTGCGGAATGTTTGTGTGGATGTTCACATGCGAGACCTACTATGAATTTCTGATGCACAAGGGTATCCACGCACCTTATTTGAAGCATTATTTAGCCAAATGCGGGTGGCACCAAATGGATGGCATTGGAGATGGCATTGGAGAGTCCCTTTCAAGGATCAAATGGGCATATCTCCTACTTTTTCCATTTATGGTTCAACTGTTTTCAAAATAATTCGCGGTATATTGGTGCTATATGAATCAATATCCTCTTCCTTTTGATCACCGTTTTTCCGGCTTTGGTTGCAGCGTTGACCCAAGAACTTCCGTTCGAAAGCTTCCCCCTACTGCTATCATGCTCAAATCCAACACTAGGTACCTACCTAATTATCTAATCGGTCGGAAATGACGCCTATAGATGAAAAATAATTTAATTGGTGGTTATTTAAGTGGCCAATGAAATGCCGATGACGCTAAGTTAATTTGTGCGCAATTGGATCCCGTAGTCTCGACTGTTAAGGAAATTTTCGATGGTGTTTGCATCGAGAAAGTTAACACGCTGTTAACAATAAACTTCTACGCACAGAGAAGACGGTGTGCCTTATTCATACCGTGCGCTTTCCGCGGTGCGCGTGTGAATGACTCGGTATGAGGAAGGTTCGATGAAATCCACCGTAACGATGACGTCATCTCCTCAAGGGACAGCGCAATAGCCAGAACTTACATGAATCAACGGTTAAATATACACTACACAGCTAGGCAGAATGAGTTGCAGGCGTTTCAGCGTTAGGTGATTATTAGTCCGGGAGCTAGCGTGAAGTTGTGCTGGGAACGAGGTAGTACATTAAACTTTCACATTGCATAGTACACCTCTAACCTACTGCAAAACTTCGCGTCTGCCGGATCAGATCATTTGCTTTTCAGAAATAGAGAGGATAACACAATCCTATGTATTTCCAGTGGTAAAATTGTGACATTTAAGGTGTTGACTTTATTTTTTCGAATTTTTGCTCATAAAAGTTACACAAATTGGTATTTTGTTGAACTGGTTATTATAGAAATCATCTACAGATCATGATCTTTCAAATGAGTTATCATTCAGTGACAGAGGATGAAGTAAAGTGTACAAACAGACACTTTTTGTTAAAGTATGTCAACAATTTTCCTGAAATTTCTATGTCAAAATTTGCAGTTACATCAACGAAAAGTGTCTGTTTGCACACTTTACTTCATCCTCTGTCACTGAATGATAACTCATTTGAAAGATCATGATCTGTAGATGATTTCTATAATAACCAGTTCAACAAAATACCAATTTGTGTAACTTTTATGAGCAAAAATTCGAAAAAATAAAGTCAACACCTTAAATGTCACAATTTTACCACTGGAAATACATAGGATTGTGTTATCCTCTATATTTCTTAAAAGCAAATGATCTGATCCGGCAGACGCGAAGTTTTGCAGTAGGTTAGAGGTGTACTATGCTATGTGAAAGTTTAATGTACTACCTCGTTCCCTGCACAACTTCACGCTAGCTCCCGGACTATATGTGCCAATATTCACTGGCCACATTATAGGTAGGGTACTGGAATTACATTTCAATTGCACTTAGATATTTTAAATTTTGCAGAGCTAACTCACATCGCCTTATGCTCCAATTTTTAAGAAAATGCGAGGCGACTGTTCCTCCTGCTCGCATATACATGTACAGTCATCCCGGGTAGAGGTCGTTTTCAGCGCGCTATGTTTGACCGCTTTCGCGTGACAAATCAATATCATCAACAACAACTAACCATATACTTTCTGGTGTCTAGAAAGGGTGAGAAATTCCCGACATTACGATGTGTTTTTGTGACAAGACGTGTTTTTGTGGCTAAGAACAACGTCAGTGAATATTGGAGCTGAATCGCCGGCAAACCGGCGGTTTACCTGAAATTTCTCATTTTGAATCAATGATGTGAAAAAAATCAGTTTTCTCTCCCGAGTAATTTAATGCCACTAAATAATTACGAATAAAAAATATGTACACAGTCGACGTTTCGGGTCCAGACCCTTTCTCAAGGCGAGGCAGCAATAATATATTTCTCATTTTACCTGAATCTTTTAATAATTTCATATTGGGGGGGGGTCTTACGGTCCCCCACACCCCCCGGTCGCGACGCCTCTGTATATGATATATCACTGATATCGGGCTTTACACGCTGCGGAAAGTCCGAGTCATAGATTTAATGTGCGCGTCTCCGAAGGAGACGAGTACATTAAGTCTATGAACGAAGACTTTCCAAGTGTAAAGACTGATATCAGTGATATATCATAATTTATGTATCACTTTATTCTAATTTCCAACACAAAACAATGCTAAGTACAAAGTAAGGATGCAAAACACTAAAAGTCAAAGAGAAAAAGTTCGCTGAAAGTAAAAAAGAAAAATAATACGGGCTAACTCGAACTTTCGGATCGCAACGGAAGTGCTCTCGCGTTCGACCTCATGAGAGTCAGTTAGGGGCGCTCAACTATCATGGGCAATGTGTTGTTGGTCTTCAGTCCGGATTTCATGGACAGCCTCAACGAAACTCGCGACAAAAAGTCGTCGGCGCTTTTGCCCCATGACCCGCATGTCGATGCGGCAATGGGAGAAGAATACCATCCCAAAAGAAGACACTTCTCGGTATTGCTATCAAATTTTTTGTCCTCAGCATCGGCAACTGCGATATCAGGGTTGATGCTCACTTCGGTTAAATTAGCTTCGTAAAAATCATCAAATTAATCATTAAATCATGATTTAAATGCCACTTTAAACTTCTTTGATATCCACATCAAGAACATAGATTAATTACTATCTTTTCACCGCAGTTATGGCACTGTCAAAAGAAGAATACATTGCTGTCGTTTTGCATCCGAACGACCACCAGTTAATTTAAGGAAACTGGAAGAGTGACTAAGACAATGAAAGAAGTGGAAGGTATCGCTTTGTGACAGAATAAGCGTCGTCGATTTCGTCGGTTTCCAAAATTCTCTCACAGATGCCCTCGTCGTCTATCACAAGAGCATTGAGTTAGTCAGCGCACTGTTCTTCGAATATTACAGGTTTTTTAATAGCACCCGCACAAGCTACAAATGATGCAACATCTTAGTGAAGATGACCTCAACAGACGCGCGAATTTTTTTAAATGGGCTTTACAACGCCTGGAAAAATTTCCGAATTTCTCTTCGAAGGTATGTATTTACCCAAGGTTTGCCGTGTGACGAGATTTCTTCTTCCCATTCCCACGGGATTCCTATGGGAAATCCCATTCCCACTGGATTTTTAAACTTCATAGTTCTCTTAATAATTCCCTTATGCCAAATCTTTCTCTAATAAGCTTAGCCGACTGAGAGACCTGTACATGCATGGTAGTGCTGCATGTACATCAACTTCTCTTGGAACCTCCAGGGGAACCTGCAACTCATAGGTGGCTTCGTGTCCACACTTTTATGGCTCTACAGATAAGTCTGCAATCCACGATGTCAGACTACCGTGTAAACTTGCAGTTCAAATACCTACATTAGTTTCCTAATTGGAGGTCACATCCCTTTGCGGGTCTGCTTTTAACTAGATAGGCCCTTATGGATTTTACTATGATAGTTAAAAATGCTATCGATGCATCAATCATAATACAAACATGATAGGCCTAATACGCTCCTTCATGAAGTATTCCTACCAACCGTTGCGAGGGGTTAACCTTATGTTTACTTGCAGATTTGCAGCGCTATTTAGTGGACGGTAAGAAGCTCAATCTATAGTCTACACCCTATTGGCACATGTGCAATTCTAATGTGCAGTCAAGCATGTTGTTTATACGACAGCGGTACCTAGTTCACCTGAATGGAAAGGGAAACTGGTCTACAATAGGTGACAATAAGTTTGGAAATATTCTGGATGCATACATGTTCGTGTGATAATCAAATGCGGAAATTTCAACCCGGCATAATTTTCATTTTATCTGACATGTGCAGTCTGACTCTTAGTATAGATGAGAAGTTTGCTATCGCTTCTTTAACATGCATATATTACTTACAAGCGTCAAGCATACTTTGCTATTTTCTATTTCTCAATTTATTTCTTTTCAAAAATGTACCCCTGTTGCAGCAATGTGTTTGTAAAGACAAACGTAATGTAAATGCCTACGTTGCAATCATTTCATGCCACAATTTTCTTTAGAAATTAAAACTCATATCATTATGATATTTTTTATCAACAAAATCGGCCAATGGCAGAACTGCGAAAATATTTTTCAGTTATTCTGGAGCGTCTCACCTCATATTTTTTTTTGGGAATTCCTGTAACTGAAACTACTATTCCAAATTCCAATATGAAGGGAATTCCCATGGAAAATCCCACTCCCACTTCAGCAGGGAAAAGAGGCAAACTCTCAGAGTAACATGCAAAATGCAACTTTTCCTATGTCTCCAGATTTACTGTAAGTCTCGTGTTGTATATTATATAGTAAGAGCAGACACACACACATACATACAGATGAACATGTGTTTATGTCTTATAATTACAGATGTTACGAAAGTTTTCGGATAGGTAGGTCTACAGGTGCATTATCAGTGTAAAATACCGATTCGCAACTCTTTCCATTTCTCTTCAAAAAACATTTTGATAGGATGATTTACAATGCACCCTTCTAAAGCAAAAAACCGAGTTTGAATGCAAAGCGCGATAAGCGCCAATAGGCTGATTTAAGGTACTGCGAAAGCATAATATCATCCTTTCCACTTCTCGGATTTACCCTAGATTCATCTTACCTACTTTTAAATCAAAAATGCTACAGCATGTACAACACACTGTATTTAGGCATCTGCACCCTTATTGAATGATACAATCGCATAATCGCAGCTTGTCAGTAGTAGTCGCATTTTATATAAAAATAAAGGATCACTAAAATATCACCTAAAAGTTGGTCAATTACTGCGAATTGAAAAATTGCTTATCAGCTTGATCACAGAATTAGATTGTTTAACTCTTTCAGTTCACTAGAAGTTAAGACTGATTAAAAAAATGACATGCTGTAACTTAATTAGTGGGAAAAAGGGAATTTCTAATTCCATACAGAGATAGGAAAAGGTCGTGCGTCGCTTGTGGATTGCTGTAAATTCTATCAAAGCTTCGATTGCCACGATCTGTTCAGATCGAAGAAGTTAGATCATTGCGTACAAGTTTTCTCGTTAATGTTGGTCCTTCCGATCACTATTAAAGAAGATAGCAGGCGCACGAAAATTAGTTCACCTGATGATTTCACCACCCTCTTCTCAGCATTCCTCACTGAATGTAACTTAGACAGAGATGTGTGACCGAAATTATATTACAACACGCACACCACTGCTGGTGTCCGAAAGCCGGCTGACAGCTTATTGTTTGAGTGTGTGCCATTTCCAATAGTAGCCTATGAGATATGACTCTTCCCGTTTAGACAATTAAGACTGAACGAGCAAGTTGTCTAATTCCTTGAGTTTGCGATTTTCGACAAAGCAAAAAATCGAGGCTTTCTCGAAATGACCACTAAGGCGCTTATCACGCTTTGCACTCAACACGAAAATCTGATTTTGTGGTCGTACTTATAATCGAAAATCAGAAAAGCATTATCAATAATGAGAAAATGCTCGGCATCATAAACAAGTTTGCGTTTTCAACTCTATGATGTGATACACAGAATATTCCCATTTTCAAATTCGATGTGATTTAAAGACTCAAAACCTGCTTCGGTAGACGTTTGTAATTATTCTCTTCTGGATCAAAGAGAATCACTTTGTTTCCCTAAGGACGGAAACATGATGAGGAGGTATATGAGGAACATAACCGACATGAACAGACACACAAATCAAACAATGAAGCAAAAGAAAACAAATTTTGTTCATTTGATATGATAGAAATCAAAGAGAAAAATAATCACTTTATGGTCATATTTGCAAAATGTCAGAAGCACTATATATCAAAGACGATATTTATCAAGCAATATTCGATAGACTAACCGACTCAATATACGAAGTGAATCCATAAATAATGACTTTTCTCTTGCTCTGTCATATTGTTTTGTTGTCTGATCTATTGGATGTAGTTTAACCGGTGGCAAAATTTCTTATATGTTCCCATCTATTTCAACGGGATGCAGATTTATTCATTATAGTTGCCGCTAATCAATTTTGTCGTTTCAATGATTAAAAACGCAATTTCAACGACTCAAGTTGTATATTTCGAATATTTCGGCTTAGCCTCTATCAAGGGAAACAGAAAAGAAAATTGTATCGATTGTCATTAAGAAATTCAAGCGAACCTATCTATCCATAAAATACAGCCCGAGAGAAATACAGGACATTGAGACATATTTCTTGAGACAGAATTTGAACACAGAAAATTTACATAATGCATGCTTTTGTGTAGCTTTCTATGTCTCCAGGTTAATAATTCCCACAATCAGGTCGTTATATAGCACCAAAATTATCTTGATATTTTACCTGGATAATTTACCTACTTTGCACCGATATAGGTGATGATGACTAAGCCTAATAGAATTAGAAAAATCAATTCTGGATTTCTGCCTTCAGGTTTGAAAAGTACTCTCACTAATGGACTTGCAATCGGTCATTTTGCTTTTGCTGCGGTAATGAATGTCTGTTCGTGCGCTTATTAAGGGCAACCACTTTGTTGAACGATGCCAAGTTCGATTATTGTTGTTCTTTGTGCAGCTATAGTTCTACCGTGGATGATGTATGTAGAAAGAACTTTATGACAAAATGTCTCTTTGACTGCACAACAATTCATAGTGAGATATATCAACTACTTGCCACGTTCCAGTCATTATCAATCGGCATGGAGCTAGAGCGTTTCTTTGGATGAAAAGCAGAGCTTTTCCCCTTGTTGCTTCAGCTATTAGTACGTGGAACGTGATCAACCAAATACATTGTATTCCTTTACAAAATTTCGCTAGCCATCTTGCCTGTTTTTTCGACTGCAGCCTGTCCATTGTTCATACAACTGTCATAATCCGTCAAATATCATTTTGGTTGTGTTATAATCAGGGTTGGCTTTTTGCCGGCTCAAATTGGTTTTTGCCACTAAGTGGTAAAAACCGGCAAAAACTGGTAAAAACCGGCTAAAACTAAAATTCCGAAAAATCAGTCTATTTCTTCACGAAATGATCGACAGCAAGTTGGGGTTTAAGTATTACGGTGCATGCGGGTTTGCAGTTTACAACTCTTATCTTCCACAACATGACATTCATTCTGTGATGGATACACATGATATGTTTTTGTAACGAACGACAAACGATGTTGCCTTTCTTTATGATCGCTCTGCCCTTTTCTTGTGATTTAAGAACAAATGTAGACTTCAGCACCATTTTGGCTCTTTGGTTTATGTAACAGAGGTTGTTAGATACTCGCAGAATTATCATCAAATGAATGAAAAAATGGAAATAGATATATGAATATAGCTGGTTTATACATAGAACTAAATTAAGCAAACCACTTTCTTCATGTGGACGAACTTCAATAATCTAACTGTCATATTTCTGTGTTGAGTGTTCAGCAAGAATGCAGAGTGTATTTTGATAGTAGCTTAGGTTTCGTCAGATCTGGATTCGAACCCAGGTCTCATGAACGCAGAGAAAACACTCTATCAAAGTGCGTCTGCACCGGAAAATCTCAGTTCCCAAATTAAGCAATGTACAACAGTCATTTAAAATGCATTTCTACTTTTTTTAGAAATATACTAAATGTACTAATGCTTGTGACTGTATCAGGAAATCATGATTTGCAAGAACAAATAATAATTAAATAACATGGTTCGCACCAGCAATCGTGATAAAGTGAGGTATAATGTGCATGTATGTCTGAACAGTTTCAGTTATAATCTCAACAAAAGAATATGTCCAGTAAGCTGTAAAATTGATCTTGTTAATAAGGTGGGTGAGGTGAATGAGGCCCACAACAGACTTAGAGGTCTACAGTCTTGAATTTTTGATTAAATACTACGAATTCATATTCAAATTATCTATTTCTGGTGTAGTTGACATGTGTGAGAAGTTCATGTCGATTATTGCGAAACTTCCGGTGTACGAGCAAAAAGATGAAAAATCACCGAGTGGGCCTTATTACCGACACGTGTAGGTAATAAGGCCCACTTTTGTTTTTATCTAATGTAATCAATTTACGTAGCTTATAAGTCATTTCTAACATCTGGCTATATACAATGGATTGTATTCACCTTCTGTTGCGCAAATTGGTATAATGAGATTAGATCTAATATGTTCTTGTAATTCAGACTTAAGTAAGCCCATATGTAAAAAAAGAAAAACCAAAATTGTTCGTTCAAAAACATCGACTTTTATTGAAAAACAAAAGATATTTTTAACACGGGGAAAAATAACTATATGATGGCGAAACCTTGTATTTGGTATTGCATAATCTCTCTATTATATTATCAGTCATAAACACAGACTTTATAGGCCTACACTGGAACAGTCAGGACAAACAATTAGGAACTCATCTTCGTCACTTCCATGACTTAAACCAACACAATCTAATCAATTGTGTATACCCAATTAGTCATCACATGCCATACACTGTCTCATAGGTCTACATTATTTAACTTTTCATCTTCCTCACAAATTTTGCAATCCCACGATTCATTGCCAGCTTGCTCATCTTTTCTACAATTAAGCTTGGGCCTACTGTTTTGCTTCTTGGATAGAACAGGGGCTTGATTAAAGCGCTTTTTATTAGTAAAAGTTCTTTTGTAAGTAGTTGTGCTTTCTACGTAAGACTGCGCTTACGTTTACGTGGATCTGACTTTCGTTGGATTTTCGGAGTACTGATTATACTGTGATAGGCCCGGGCCTTATTTCCAGCATTTTGTATGGGCCTTATTGACTACATTGACATCGTTTTATAATCAGTGTTTTTTCTTCCTTTCCCGAACTCAAAAATCAAACTACTACATAAGGTCATAGAGAGGATGCGCCAGAGATAATTTTCCATGTTAAGAGCTCATCTACATCAACATTTTGTGTCATGAAATCCTTGAACAAATGAAGAGCAAATATTAGATCAAAGAAGAAATTTGAATATACTTTTTTTGAGATGCTGTAGAATCTGATCCACTTGACCAAAATCGATAAAACTTCTGACACTTAATTGAAATTAGATATATTTTCATTTCTTTTTTGTTGCGCTCAAATTCGTTAAGCAGTTTCCGAGATCTAGCAAGTGGGCCTTATTACCAGTTGGGCCTTATTCACCTCACCCACCTTAGAATCTGAGAGTGACAAAGAATTTTGACACTATTGTGATATACACGTTTGTTTAAAGTTCTTGAAATTTCCATATTTTGAGCTCAAATCAAAACTTTACTTACGGTTTTAGATTCATTTAATATCACCTTATCCTCTAAATATGTGAGGGTAAATTACCATGACATGAAAAATGTTGAGGGGCAAAATTTTTAATCTAGTCCTTCTGGGAGTGTAGGATAAATTTCATAATAATACTCGTGTAATCACAATGGGTATGGGATATTTGCCACAGATTTAGAAGACAAGCTATTCTATAAGATCAGCAGGGAGGTTGATCGTAGAAATCCGAGGCCAGATTTCCATATTTTCCTACCCTTTTGGCTTCATGGAATGCCTGTTTTCGATCTTTTATATAGAGCCAAGTGATTTCCTTCCAGCATGGACATCTTTGTATCTAACAATGAATGAAATTCGTAAGGCAACAAAATGCGTGCACACTTAGAAGAATAATGCACAACAGCTTTATAACAATATTTTTTATAGCAATTCATATTCTTACACCTATACTTGGAACATATTCTTGATTGAAATGCGATATTGATAGGTTTGAATTGTGAAAATACAGGCCTAAATGTTTATCGAATGATGAAAAAGTAAAGTGAAGTTATTGCGACTAAAGTTCATCAATAAAGTAAGGAGTGACGATGATCCCTTATATTGTATGTACCCAAAAAACTTATGTAGTAATGCTGGAAAAATAGTTTTAGCCAGTTTTTGCCAGTTTTAGCCGAAAAATGGTGACAAAAGCTGGTGGTTTTTACCGGCCAACCCTTTTTAAAATACATTAACCTTCTCCAATGTTGATCAGAATTTTGTGAAAATTATGACGTTGACAACTATTCACTATTCCAAAATATATTAAGCACCAAAAATCATGCCATTTAAAAGGGCATCAAAATTTAGTATAACCATCTCGTCGATGTATTGACTCCCACTTCAAATACGAACTGCTGAAATATACTAAGTGATACTTTGCATATTTTTTCTGATTAACGCACAACAGGAATAGGCTTGCAAAATAAAGGCTATTCAGATATTTGCGCATTCAATCAGGCTACCGCTTACTTTTGTTCATCCTTCATGAGACAAATAAAATCCTACATTTGCGAAACCGGCAGCCAAGACAAGGAATTCTCTGTCACAAAATCGAATATTTACTCATGCATGTGATCCGTGAGGGAAAATGAATTATCAGTGGAGCAAAGTTTCAATAAATCACATGAACAAGTTGCGCTGATCGGTGAAGGGATGTCAATGTCTGATGGAAGTGGCTCTTCAATTTAGCTTTTACATTTGTCCTTAGTAGTTTTGTATCATCATACTTTCAAAGGATTTTTGAAGGTCGAAGAACGAAGCGCGTCGTAAATAACGCATTTCGTACTAATTCATTCAGTGCGGTTTACATTTTGCAATCTTTTTTTGCCTCAACCTTGCATGAATCTGATGCATCATTTTCACATCTAATCTGACTTCACAGACGCTTCTTTGCCAAGAGTTTATGCAATCAAAAGTTTTGTTTGTGTTGTAGACGGATATATTCGATTGAAATTGATCTTTCTTATTGCGCAGTTACATTTGAACAAACTATAGATTAACTCTAGATTAGTCATCATTTCTAATTGTAGCATGGAATTTCTCAGCGACACCTATTTATAAAGTTGCAATGTACATTGCCTACAAATGATTATAACCTATGTATGTACAGTAAATATTGAATATGAGATGCATGTGAATATTCTTTTTGCAGGGATAAGGTAAAAAGGCAACATCAGTAATGAATCAGTACATATCGGAAATTTTCAAATACGATTCCTGAGTTGGAAACGGGCTGCAAATAACTAGCGCTGCACTCTTCTGCTTCCTTGACATTTGTCCGTTAATTAGCGTAGGCGACTGGAGGAATATGATGAATAATAAGAGTCTCAACAAAATGTACTTCTTTTTGATTTTGATCGAAGTGATTGCTTGCAAAAGCAACTGAGACTGATTAGTAAGAGGCGTGTATGAATCATCTGACTTGCTGAACATGCATGATGTGAACTTGATATAACCGAGATAAAATTTGTTGACTCGAGAATGAAGAGAGTTGTCCTGTAATCTGATCTTAGACATCCAAAAATCTTGTTCAATTAGAGGTTTTAAATGGGAAGAGCAATTATTTAGTATGAGATACTTCACGGACGAGACTTGTTAGCTAGAAGACCTCACGAGAAGGGTAAATAACAACCTCTTCATTCTTGGTGAAGGCACGAGTCAATTAATATGAAGTCTCTCCCACAAATACAGCTTTTGGAAAACAACTGTCATGTCATTATCATCACTCCAGCGACAAACTTCGCTTCGTTTTCATCAACTTGATTTTAATGCACTTTCTTTTACTTACTTTACTTTTATCGCTGATTGCTCCCTGCTAGTTGCTGCAAACACTGAGTTGAATCTTCATCCATCGATGTTGAATCAATCGACAAGAGAATTAATCGATGGACTCATTAGAACAAGTATGAGGGGATCGTACTTATATTTTACACTTATTCTATTTTTTTAAAATTCTTTTGATGTGTGATTATAGGGCCGGACTTCAAAATTAATTCCCATTCATTTGTGAAGAATGAAATGCGATGAATCAGAGTGGGGCCTCTAGCAGCATAAGGAAATATCTCGACGAAATCACATTGTGTTGTGACTAAAGTGAATGCACACATCCCGGTTGGGGTCTTAACTACGCAAATGCGCGAGAATCACGTGAATAAAAAGCAGCCCTACTTGTGATTTAGAAACATCGCGATATAATCATGCAATCCTAGGCATAATGTATGGAAGTCGAATGCTTTCCTCGTGTCAAAATACAAAAATTTTAGATGTCGGTAAGCATAGCATTTCGGCAACCAAATTTAAAGAGATAATATCGAGAGTATCGATAGTATTGCATGTGCTAATTCTAGTGCTTAATCAACCAGTTATTTCTCATTGAAATAAGTCGAGTCATATTTACCTCAAAGTTAAAAAAGTCTACCGTTTCGCAGTCCTCTGCCAATGAAAGACATAGCACTTTTATTTATAATTGCGTGCACTGCGAAGTTATTCATTAAAGTTATTCAGAGCTCATCCCGACTCAAGCCTTTCCATCGATGGGAACAGAACAGTTTCCTGCATCACTGCGATCAAATCTTAGCACTGCATCGGGTGATTGAAGGGGCAACTAGGTATCAGATCAACGTTGTCATCATTTTAGTCGACTTCCGCATGGCATTCGATAGCCTCGACCGACACTCTCAATAAGGTACTTGTGGTATCTTTAATTGTTAAATATATACTCTATGAAGTATATAGAACATCAAATTTGTTTATATGATGCAGATATAATGCATGTTCGAGTATGTACACGCTAAAACGAATACATATACACTTTCTACATGCGGAGTACGATGGTTTTACTTTTTACTTCTTAACAAGATACGACAAAATCTGGTGGCAGCGATGTAAGCAAACTATCAAGCTCCAATGTTACCTGCCAATCCGGTGGCTACTGATTTCAAATGTTTCAAAAGACTGTTTAAGAATTACCTTGAAATTGTTGATGCTGATAGTGACCATAAATTACCTCTTTTGATAAATTCACTTGGCCGAGATGGTTTGGATATATTTGATGGTTTACCAGAACCGAAAAATACATATGAAAAGGCATTGGACAGACTTTCTCATTATTTCGAAGGAACAGCTTCTATACTTCTGCATCGCAAATGTTTTTACGAAGCTCGTCAGACACGTAGTGAGACAGTGTCAGAATTTGCTGTACGTCTGCGCCGTTTATCAAATGAGTGCTCTTTCCCAACTTCTGTTACTCAAGCACTACTACTTCTGTTACTCAAGAACTACTACGGGATATCTTCGTCTTAGAATTATTCAATGACAAACTGGCAGAACAGCTTTTAGCGCTTGATGCTTCAAGTTTGCAGTTTGAAACAGCCCTTCATCGTGCTGAGGCATTTGAACGTGCTCATAAGGAAAGGAAATCCTACGAAGTTAATGAAATTGACAAGATACGTGCTGTTAATGTGCCACGTGAGCAGAATGGATCCAATCACATTGCACCGTATTCGAATACAAGGTCACCTGGGCCTAGTCAAAGTGGACGTATCGGAGATCGTCGGTGTTTTCGATGCGGGAGTACTGATCATCTCGCAAATTCGGACAGATGTCCTGCTAGGTTGGCGAAGTGTACCAAATGTTTAAAAATAGGTCATTTCCATAGTCAGTGTCGGAGCGTTGCCCAGTCTACAGTGCCTCATGTGCAAAGTGAAGGTACAGAGTGTTCTTCCGATCTTACCAGTGTATTTTCTGTTACTCTTGATATTTGCTCATTTTCTTGTAATGACATGAAAAGAAATGTCATTGTAAATGATGTTGAGACTGCTGCTGTCATTGATACTGGAGCAGCCGTAAATGTTTTACCGCGTCATCTGTTTCCTGATGTGAGTTTAACGCCAACTTCGGTAAAATTGAATACGTGGGGTTCGTACCCATTGCACGTTGTTGGTAAACTATTGTGCAAAATCGAGTACAAAGGAAAAATTTTACATGATGAATTTATTGTTGTACAGACAATTAGTGATGCGTTTCCCTTGTTGTCCTCATCACTGTGTAGGAAACTGGGAATGTTAGATGAAATTATTCAGACTGTGAATTTTGTAAATTTTCCGTCTAAATTTCCTGAAGTTTTTCAAGGTACAGGATTGATTAAAGATGTTTCTGTCAAATTGCATGTAGATGATGATGCTGTTCCGTACTCAGTCCCAAATAGACGACTACCCCTCGCGCTACATTCTCTAGTGAAACAGGAGCTGGATGACATGGTCAAAAATGATATTATTGTTGAAGTAACAGAACCATCATCTTGGTGCAGCCCCATAGTAGTAGTAAAGAAAAAAAGACCACAAATTGCGTATCTGCTGTGATTACAGAGAATTGAATAAATACGTCAAACGCCAGCATCTTCCGATTCCTAGTCTTGATGACTTATTAGGCTCTATTGCAAATGCTCAATGGTTTTCTCTGCTTGATTGCAAAACAGCGTATTACCAGTTGAAAGTATCTCCTGAGAGCCAGAAATTTTTAACTTTTGGTACTCCTTTCGGTCGATAAACATTCAAAAGGTTACCTTTCGGCATCAAAACTGCACCTGAATGTTTTCAGAAAATCATGTTTGACATGCTCTCGGATCTAGTAGGTGTCATCGTGTATATTGACGATATCCTGATTTTCGGGTCGTCCAGGAAAGAACATGACGAGAGAGTTTCTTCTGTGTTAGAAAGGTTGTCGAAAAATGGTGTTTGTCTCAAGGTTGAAAAATGCTCATTCGGTGATAATGAAATAGAATTTCTTGGGCATGTATTATCAAAAGATGGTGTTCGATAAATGAAATGAAACTTCCGGTGTCAAAAAACGCAATATTGCGATCTTTTCTTGGTTTAGCGACATATGTGGGTCATAAATTCGTCCCGAATCTCTCTCATATTATGCAGCCGTTGTGGATCAAGATGCAAAAGGATAGTCCCGAAACTTTAGCTTGGCCGGAAAGCGAGGAGAAAGCGTTTGTGTATACGAAGAATTCTATTGCGCGAATTTCTACATTAGCATGGTACAAACCAGGTGAGAAGTGCGTCCTACAGACAGATGCTTCGGGTGTAGCGATTGCCGCTGTTCTGATACAGAACGATTTAGCGGTCGCGTATTCGTCACGCATGTTGAGCAATATTGAGAAACGATACTCTCAACTTGAGAGAGAATTTCTGGGTATAGTCTTTGGATTATTGAAATTTCGTCAGATTATTCTTGGCAATTCCTGTGATGTTCAGACAGACCACAAACCAATCCTCTCAATGTTAAATAATCACATTGATACACTCCCTTTAAGGCTACAAAGTTGGATTTTGAAAATTCAAGAATTTGATGTCACTTACTCATTTATAGAAAGTGATGATAACGTACTTGCAGATGCTTTGAGCAGGAATTGTAATTCAGACATTCTTCTTGACGAGTCGGTTGATGATGCCGAATATAGCGTTTGCTTTATTTTGAAGGCTTCCCCCCTTAACTTGAAAGAAATTGCAGAAGCCACTGCGCAGGATCGATTACTCACTCAACTGTGCTCGTGTATAAATGACAACTGGAGGAATTATGAACAAGATACAGATTTACGACGTGCATTAAAACCGTTCTACCATTTTCGTAACGAACTTTCCGTCAAATTCTCTGCTGATTTCCGAACATTTATCATAGTGAAAGGAACTCTCGTCATTGTACCTGATTCATTACAAGGAAGAGTACTTGAGTTAGTACACGAAGGTCATCTTGGTATGACAAAAATGAAGCAGCATGTGAGGAACTTCGGATATTGGACTAATTACTCCTCCGATATTGAAGCATTTGTGAAACGGTGTCAGGCTTGCATGAGTTACCAAAACAAGAGTGACAGATTGCCGCTCACTCCTGTTGCCAATGACAGTCCTTCTTGTTGGCACACTATATCAATTGACCTTACTGGGCCGTCGGACCTCCTTCAAGGCAAAACACTGCTTACGGTCATGGATCATTTCAGTAGGTTCCCTGAAGTTATTGTGTTGTCTGATACTTCATCTCGATCAATAATTAATGCTTTAACTGGTCTCTTCTCAAGCTTCGGTCTTCCACACAAGCTGCTAAGCGACAACGGGCCAAATCTTACGCCGGTGGTGTTCGAAAACTTTCTGAAAAGTACTATGACAGAACACATTAAAACTTCAAATTATCATCCGCAAACGAATGGTGTCCTGGAAAGATTCCATTTGAGTTTAAAGTTGCGTCTACAGAAACTCATTACACACGACAACCTTCCTCTAAATCTCGCGATTGAAAAGGCCTTATATGATTTTCGCAGTTCTCCTCATGAAGTGACAGGTGTTACACCACATGAAAGGATGTTCGGTCGTACTACGCGTACTAAACTGTCTGAGATGACATTAACGGAGGACAGTCCCTCTACTCATCCTCGTGATATTGAAGCAGAATATTCCAGAAGGTTTATTCCGCGGGAGGTACGTTACAAACCAGGTGATAAAGTGTTTTGTAGAAAAGGTCGCACGGAGAAATTCTTTACTCATCCCGCTGAGGTGGTAAAACCGGGTGGAAAAGGGGCTTATCAAGTGAAATTGCCGAATGGATATGTCAGAGTATATAATCAGTGTAATTTGAAACATATGCCTATGAGTACTGGTGGTGATCGTTATGTTGTGAGTGATGATGAATTCCCGATTCTGGATGATGCTGGTGTGTCTGATAATCTGATTCATGATCAAGCTGATGTGACTCATTCTCCTGACAGTGGCTCTTTACATCGATATCCTCAACGTACCCGAAGATTACCTGATAGACTGAATGACTTAGTCATGTATTGATTGCAGGCCTGTAGCCTAGTACGTCTACAAGTACATTTTCTGTAAGCTTACATGTATATTTTGCAAATGTTTCTGTATTCTTGTTGTTGTCAGCATACAAGCGTGGTCATGAACGTTTGTACTCAATTCCATATAATTTTTACTGTGGGGGAGGGATGTGGTATCTTTAATTGTTAAATATATACTCTATGAAGTATATAGAACATAAAGTTTTTTTATATGATGCAGATATAATGCATGTTCGAGTATGTACACGCTAAAACGAATACATATACACTTTCTACATGCGGAGTACGATGGTTTTACTTTTTACTTCTTAACAAGATACGACAGTACTGATCACTTATCGATTGCATCCACGTCTTGTCGGAGGAATCATGAGACTCAGTGAAGCACCAGCGGCTCGTATTTTGACAGCAGATGGCATGACTGAAGAGTTCTGTTCCAGTTCGGCAGTTCCACAGGGCGATACACTTCCTCTATTATTTTTCGTGCTGCTCCTGGACTGGGTGTGACGTGTGGCCATCCCAAGCGACAGCATGGCAATCATCTCACAGCTGAGGATGTCTGAGCTGATGTGCACTCACAGCTGAGGGCATCTTTATGCGTGTGCTAGCCACAAAGAGTGACTAACGCAGACCTATGCGGGACAGCAAGACTACTGCCACCAATTGAGAAGTTACGCGTCATAGAACTCGCAAGAGGTCTCATTCGCACGAAAGAATCTTGTCCTCTGCCTTTCGACTGCTTCGTCTGCAGCAACCGACGCAACCACAAAGGCGGACAAAGTCAAAGAAAGACCTTTCCTCAAACTTTTGTCTGGAGATTTTGTCGCACATATCAATTGTCCGCTCACAAGGATTAGTACTAGCTAGCGATTGGGCACAAGATCCGACGCCTTTTATCTGTATTTTTTTATCTTATGTGGGGTGTCCGGTGATAGGTCAAGAACCGTAAAGGCTCTTCTTGACTACCACAAATAAGAAATTATAAGCAAAGTGGACGAACTGAACTGCAAATTCTCAACACATAAACTTGAGAACTGCATATCGTCCATGTTTAATGTGCAGATGGAACATAGGAGAGAAGTAAACGAGATCAAAGAGTGTCTGTCTTCCAGTCATTGGCAGGAAAACGTAATGAGTGAATTTGAAGAAAAGCAAAATCGAGCATCAAATCTTATTTTTTTTAGATTGGAAGAGAAATGTAATGGCACGGCAGAAGAACGAAAAGATTGCGATGAAAGGGAACTGAAGGAAATTTTCAATTCAATCTCTGTAGACAATGTTAAATGGTCCCAATGCATTCGAATGGGGAAATTGCAAAGTGGTAGATCCCGTCCTGTGAGGGCGAAAGTCAGCGATACTGAGATGAAGCAGCGAATGCTGCAGAATTAGTGATTGCACAATACTTATTCCCATTAATGCTCAGTCATCCTCATCACACCAGCAAGAGCACGCCCACGTGATGAAATGGTCACCGTCTAATGTTTTGAAGATCAATTTATAAAAAGCAAGATGCTATGGTTTCCAAAGTCTGTCTGTTGTCCGCGTCCTGTTATTCCAGAAATTGAACGGTTGACTCTGTTAAAATTCTTGAAGTCATTTTATTATCTGACTTAAATTGGCACAGCCACGTGGAATATATAAACAAGATTGACTCAAGACGCTTGTATGCTCTTAGTGTACCCGACCCTTTTTGAGCTCATCAAGCATAGCCGCTGTTTATAAAGGTCAAATACCATCTGTGACAGAATATTGTTCACCATTATCGATAGGAATGTCAAATGCGGATAAATGAGTTTTAAATAGACTGCAGCAGAGAGCACATCGTATTATGCATGTATGTGGTTCCGATTATTTACCTGACATTTATGTGACCTCCCAGACTGGTCGCTTCTTGCAACCCTACCGTAAAACTACTCGACGAAGAAACTCGTACTTTCTGCTGTTACAATAAAAGCAAATAATTTGCATATCTACTGAATATCAGCTTAAATATGTACTTCATGAGCTGTGTGATTCTATTTAGAACAGAATAGAATAGGAGTTTTGCTTATTTTATTTTTTTGCTATTTAATCTGGAATTCGCTTATCTTGTGCTTATCTTGCTTGCATATGAAACTGTAATATCTCCTGAGAGCCTCTGCATCTCTGCAACTGCTGTATATTATGAGCTTCTGTTTACGCTGGGATAACTTTGTATGATTTTCATTTTCCGATTATAAACATTATACTTGCTTACTTAGAATTTCAATGGGGAGAGAATAATTCAAGTTGCAAAGCCATTTTTCACAATGAATATTCGTGATTTCTTGAGTCTAATTTGTCGAATGTGATGATGGAATTCACATCGTTTCTGTTTCAATATTTAACCATTTTTAGGTGAAGAATGACTTTAGCACGCCTAGTAACATTGGTCAGTCACACATTTGAAATTTCAGCTATTTTCAAACAAAACCTCGGAGGATGGGCCCCTCGAAATAGTGTCAATCTATCTTTTTTAGCAAAATTCAATAAAGCATGATCACACTTCCACGAAGAAAGAATAAATTGACACGAAGAATAAATTGACAGAGATAGTAAACAAAGAAATGAAGGGGAAAGGAAGACAGTTTTATTCTCTATTTCAAGCTGGCGTTTTGCACTAGATTTGCACTAGACAACAAGATCTCTGGCTGTTGTGGAACGTCACCGAAATCAAAAATTGATCAAGTGTTATTGTGACTCTGTGTCTTGCATTGCCTATAGAAGAAAACTTGATGTTTTAAAGCCATGCGGATGGCCAGAACAATGCTCGTATCCCGATCAGAAAAAGGCAAAAAATTATAATCAAATCGTATATTGAAACGAAATTGGCGCAATTATGTTCCGTGATGTTAACGTGTGATGAATGGACGACCAGGGACGTGATAACAAGACAACGGTAAAGCACATTCACCTCAATGTAAAGTTATTTTTGAAGTTTTGTCACTGCTAACCCTTACTTTACCAAGAAAAAAATGACACGGTTTACCATGGGGTGTGATTCACCCCACTTCATAACAAATTGTTGTAGATGCTTTTAATCAATCATAACAAAATTTTAATACTAAGCGATTTTCGAACACTGCTAAAGAGTATTGGAACCGGGATAGATGCATTGAGACAGCGAATATATTACCGTGAAGATTGGTATATCCTACGAAAATAGTGGCGCAAATAATCATTTATTCCACATGTTTCCCGTTTCATTGATCATTCAGACAAAATTAGAATGTATACCAATGTTTTCATAATTAATAGATAATAATTTATTTATACTAATTAATTTACATAGTCATTGATGACCCAACTACTGCAGTATCTGATCACTCTAACAGGATAATTGAATCAGTGGTTCATATCGGAGTAGGTAAAAACCAGTTCTATCTTCTTCTAAAATTTTATGGCTAAGTGATGACGTTAAAAGCTATTTACTTTTCAACATCTGAGGAATCAGTGGTTGCAAAATATCCATGAAGATTAAAATACGATGAAATTACACTGTGGTCATGCCACGTTTTCATCTGAGGAAGCTTTCAAATTATTTATTTCTCCCAGTTTTGTCCAAAGAACAGTGGAATGCACCAACAAGAAGGCTGGCGAGCATGCTAAATTGGAAAGAAACAAAAGAACTGTAAAATTTTTCGGTCTGTTGCTTCTTGCTTGCGCTTTGCACGAGAACAAAACAGGAGTGGCTGACCTCTGCAGTGCCGCCGAGGGAAGGCCAATATTCAATGATGCCATGGCCAGAAATCGATACACTGAACTTCTACGTTATCTTCCATTTGACCGCCGCAGTGAAAGATATTCTCTAAAGAATAATCTGCACCTTTGCGCCGTATTTTTGAAGAAATTGTGACTAAATATCGAGTTAACTTTTCAGCTGAATCTGAATTGACTGTAAACGAATAGCTGGTCATTTTCAGGGGACGCTGTAGTTTTAAAATGTTCATCCACTGAAAGCCAGGTCTCGGAATAAAGTTATGGTCTTTGTGTGATTCAAATACATTTTCTTATCATTGTCTCAATTTACAACCTCTGATATGGAAAGTTGGCGATCTTCCGGAAAGAGGCCAATGTGTGTTGTACTACAATGAATTGATTTTCTCACAGGATCTGGATATCACATCTACTCGTATATGGACCATTTTTTACAAGCTTGCAGTTAGTTGGAAATCTTCTCTTCTTGGACGTCAGACGACTTATGACGGGCACCATTCGTCGCAATAAAACCGGATCACCTTCAGGAATGATACCTGACGCTTCGCGAGAATAATTTACCAGTGTATTCGGATTTCAAGACAAAGTAACAATTATCTCCTACCTCCCTAAAAAATAAAGCGGGCATTCTTCTGTCGACTAACCACCACGAAATTGACATTTCAAGTTAAGAGTCAAGAAAGTCGCAGATCGTTCGTGATTATAATAGAGGGAAGTGTGGTGTGGACACAATAGACCAACTGGTGCGAAATTATAATTGCACTTGAAAATGCAATCGTTGGCCTCTAACTTTGTTCATGAATTTGCTGAACATATGCTCGAATTACGCACTGGTTTTTATTCCTCTACATGCATACAGAATTTGAACAAAGAAGTGGACAAGTTCGAAAGCGCTTTCTACTTCAATTGTACAAGTCTCTGATTGGTTGTAGAAAAGGCAACGCACTTGAGCCAGGAAGATTGCCAATGAGACCTATCAACCAACCAGTATACCGAAGCAAGGGTGATGTGAGGTTTGTCCAAAAGAACGTGATAGAAAATCAACAAAAAGTGTGCTTCTTGTCAAACGACGATGTGTGCCGAACACGCCATCATAAAATGTCAAGGTTGTTGACTAGAATATTGAATTGCACCAATTGTTAAAAAGGCCGGTTCCAACCCTGATACTACTGATTATTGCAGATAGGCCTACCAATTGTAGACACAATAAGACGATTGATAAGATAACATATTCTCCTCATTACTTGAATACTCGGGAATATAAAATGGGCATTACCTGTTGAAGTGATGTATTTGCACCACAGAATTAATTTTTTTGTTTATCTGCTTCTGTTTGCTAGAAGTATGATTAATACGAAATCGACGGCACATCGAGGAGCCTATTAAGTGGGCAAAAAAGAATTCCCAATACCTTACAGAGGTAGGAAAAAAGTCGTGCGTCGCTTGTGGATTAATATCAGTTCAAGCCAAAATTCCTTCAGATTCGAAGAATTCAGATCATTGCGCACAAGTTTTCTCCATGATGTTGGCCCTTCCGATTATTATTAAAAAAAGTAGCAGGCGTACGAAAATTAGTTCACTTGATGATTTCTCCATCGTCTTCTCAGCCAGTCCTCACTACATAGTGCATACACTGAATCGAATGTCACCAGACGTGTGCTTTGTTGTGTGCGAAGTTATATCATAGCGCGCACGCATCTCTAACTGGCTCTGGTGTCCTCTGCTGACAGCTTATTGTTTGCCATTTCCAATAGCAAGCAATACACGAATTATCCATTCGAGGAGGAGCAAGATGTTTAATTCTGTGATGTGCAGTTCGATATTAAGGTTGCATACAGTGGCGTAGCCAGGAGTTGTTGGAGGGGGGGGGGACATACCACGTCTACATGTATAGTATCTAGAATTAATTACTCATTACCTATATGCATGTATAACAGTATAATACAGGTAGCCTAATAGAGCATAGACTCATAAGAGGCCTACTTTTTGTGAGTCATCAGCTGTATGAACGTGTAATGCATAGTGTACAATGTACATGTACTTTACTTACTCAAATGAAAAAAATGGATTTATCAACCATGTACTTATATGAACAAATCCTCTGTCTGAATTACCGTCACTGAATCCTCATCCTTGGTGAGTATTTACGTGAGTACACCTTCATGCATTCATCGTAGTCCAACTTTATCTCTTTGTGGATAGACAACATTACCAATCCGTTCAATCGAGATTCATTCATTGTCGAACGGAGATAGGTTTTTAGTCTTTTCATGCAACTGAATGAACGTTCCGATGTTGAATTAGAAATTGGAAATGTTGCGAAGAGTTTTAGAAGTTTGTGGATATTCGGATACAAAGACTCGTCACACAAATTCAAAATGTGGATCAAACTGGTGTTGTCTAATTCTCCGAGCTCATCCAACGCTACGCACTTCTTTTGCCATCTCTGAAACTCGATTTCTACTGTCCCAATTCCATCATCCAAGAATGAGAGGTACTGCTCAATGCACCCCTTGACTTTGGAGACGTCTGTGGATATGCATTTCTTGGGTAAGAGGGATGACATTCTCATGGCTTCTGTAGTGTGACGACCAAATCGTTCTTGTAGCTCGCAGATCACTCTATCGAGTATTGGATACCAAATCACAATTTTGTAATAATCCGCAGTTGTCTTGGTTTGAACATTCTATGGATCTAACTTTCCTTTGCAGACCGATGGACATTTTGAAGTGTTTAACAAACAATTCAATTCAATTGAATAATAAATGTATCTAGGGTGCTTATTGTGATCTGATGTTTCGATTACGAGTTTATCAAAACTGCATAGAAGTTTGAATGCCGGTAGCTGTATTCTAGAATACAGCCTACTTAATTTAATCAATGATTTCCAACTTTCTCCGTCTTTTCTGTCGATGACAAGACTAGTAGCGAGGGGGGGACATTCTACCCTTTCCCCCCCCCCTTGGCTACGCCACTGGTTACATATAACCCATATAACCCTTCCTTCCTTTCTAGGAAACCGAAGCGCGCGCAGATGAATCTAATTCTGTGATTTGCACCGTGGCAGACGTATAGATTCTGAAACCTGTCATTGACGACCTCAATATCACTCCAAGACCTCCTCAATTCGATAAGGAAAGTGCTTTCTTAAGTTTTAGATCGGATGTCGCATAGCTTAAGACTCGAGAGTACCACATTTTCACTGCGATATTTCTCTTTCGTGTGAACTATTTCCTAGGACATCTTCGTGTTGCTAATTAGACAGTGCAATAGTATCAGCTCATGGAAATTCAATTGAAAAAGTCTCTATTGCAAGTTTGATTTAGAAAAGCTAATTAGTGGCTTCATGGCTATCGAAGGAGTTTATAGTAGAAGACTAAGTCTTAGTAATAATTATCTAATAATAGTCATTTTCTCCTATTATAGCCTAATTATCTTTAACATAGTTAAACTTGACTCACATACACTAATTATCTAACTGTAAAATTAGCTGCTTTCAGAAATCTTATTGGAGCTATTAAGCAATTACTGTGTGGCTTTTAAAATCAAATGAAAGCGATAAAGAATGTAAAGACGCCAATTGCGCCTTAGTGCTTGAATGGCATTGTTGCTGATTTTTGAGTGAGGTGATGCTGCACAAATACTGCCTATGAAAACTCTCACTAGTACAGCAAAAATCTGTTTCCATAAAAATGTAGCCACTTGAAGAGAAGGATGAATTATCAGGTGCAGATACGGCCCTTCAGATACATTTTAGGTTGATAAAGAGAATCAATTCATTAATTCGAACGAGGAAAGCTATGGGATTGATTACTGAATCTCCTCAAAACAATACCATGTTCAAAAGAAGAATATGACTCTTAAATCAATCACAGGAATTTCGAATTAAGAAAAGTCGCAGGAACGGTCGTCATGCCATGAAAGATTTTATGAAATACACATGTATATAATCATCGAAACACATCAACTTTTTAAAATGGTAAATAATCATGTACTTTTTAAATCGCAACGTGGATTGTACAAATCATTACAAGTATAACATGTGCTATAAAATTAATGAGAAATGAATTTTATATTCTTCATGTGTGAGAGATATAGACAGATGTCTTGCTGTCGATCAGAATTAGGGCTTGTTAAAAGAGGATTGCTTAATAAGTATATATAAAAATCTTCACGCAAGGTCTGGTTAGTTCTTAATTTGCGTGAATGAATTATTTTGGGAGAAGTGAGGCATAAACTTCTAAAAGATGTTCCTAAAATACGGTTGTGGTCACATTTTCTTACATCTTATCATCTTTCTTGCAAAGTTGAAGGTTTTGCACCCGCGATTGTCGGCTTGAATTTAATTAATGTGAGCTGATATTTTAGTAGCAAACATTAAGAGATATACTGAAGAATTGAAAATTAGAAAATGCGCAATGCAAACAAAGCCGAAGAAAGCATGTCTGTATCACAAACACAGTACTCGTAGTGCAGTTATAAGTATAGAGTATTATTTATCAAACTTGAACCTTGACAATTTGCTGAAATTCACATCAGAATGTTTACATTTCATCCACAAGTATTGAAGGAAACTACGCATTCGCCATGAAACTCTGAAGCATCATTTTTACAATTATTTAAAAAATTCATTGTTTCCTGTGATTGCGATTGTGACAACGTATACTTACAAATTCATAGTCACTGATGTCTTCCATTTAATACACTGACATAGTATAAAGTAAAACTGAGTTAAGGGAAACACAATGTGTCATCATTCGCTTGCTGTGATTTCAATAAGACTTACTGATATGCAGTGGAGATGCCTCACTAAGTTGCCAGACCAATGGCCTCTGAAATCGGACCGTGAATGCGGGTCCTAAACTAAAGCGTGTACCCTTCGTTACGGACATCAATCCCCTCTGAGAATGACTCTCCCATAGAGTATGTATATACAGGGTGTCCCAGAAAAAACGATACCAAATTTCTATGCAGTTTGAGTGAATGATTCAAGAGATGAGGCATTTAGTAATTCTGTGATATGTCAGCTAAGATTTTTAAATGATATAGCATTTAGTGTCATGTATTTAATACACTTGTACGTACATGTATTGATAGCCAAAGTGTAATTATAACTGCTAAAATATTTTCAATAAATAAATGATAATGTTAGTTTGAGTCTGTTCATGATGCGTTTGAATATTTTAATCAAGTCTGCAATAAACAATAATCTTCACGTTTTTTTTAGTTTGACAAGTTCTGACTAATTTATGTTTTAGCCGAAAACTAAAATTCAAAAGATTTTACGGTTTGGTATAAAAAAGCATAATTTTTAATTAATCATTTTAGCCAACTCATTTCATAAACTTAATCAAATATCTATGATGTAGAATCCCTTCACAAGTAAATTAACCAAATTAGATATCTGTAATGCAGAAACAAGAAATAGATTTCTATGATGTACAATCTCCTTCAAAATATAGATATCTAGACACTGTTCTTATATGGTGCCATTGTGGCAACTTGTGTCAATTCAATTCAATTTCAATTCAATTTCATACTTCACTTTCGACTGTTTTATAATGGAGCGCAAAGCAAAATTGGTCGCTTGGGCTGTTGCATATGAGAATGTTGAGAAAGCCAGAAGAATATACTACGAAAAATTCAATGAGGAAGCGCCAGGTAGAAGTACAGTTCACAGATGGGTACAACGCTTTTTGGAATCAGGTGACATCAATAAAAGAGCCGCCGGTAGTGGACGCCCTGCGAATGCATCAGGGGATCATTCTCAAAATATCGTGCAAGAGGCAGTTAATGAAGATCCTGATGTTTCAATACGCCAGATTGCATTGGATACTGGTATTTTGAAGTCAAGCGTCGGTAGATGTTTGAAGAAATTGAATTTGCATCCTTACAGTTACACTATGGTTCAAGAATTGACAGGTGATGATGATGACAGGAGGTTAGAGTTTTGTGAGTGGATACGACTGAAAGTGAATACCAATGAGAACTTTTAAAAGGCTTATTGTTTTCTCCGATGAAGCAGTTTTCCATGTAAATGGCACTGTTAACAAACACAATTTACACTACTGGAGTGAGCAACCCACATGTCAAGCTAGAAAGATTTCAGGATCGACAATCAGTGACCGTATGGTGCATGATTAGTTGCACAGGACTTATTGATTACGACGTTGACTATCAAACTGTGAACGGTGAAAGATATTGCCAAATAATGCAGCAGAAAGTAATTCCTTTCTTTACACAAAGAAGGCACTCACAGAAATTATATCAACAAGATGGTGCACCTCCCCACTATAGTATAGCAGCGAGAAAACTTCTTGACGATAAAATGCGTGGTCGTTGGATAGGTCGGAGAGGTCCTACTGAGTGGCCACCTCGGCCACCTGATTTGTCGGTTTGTGACTTCTTTTTCTGGGGTGCCCTCAGAGACAGAGTGTACAGGCAAAGACCAAACAACAAAGATCAACTGGCTCGCAGAATCGAAGAAGAAATTCAAAGTTTTCCTCAGGTGATGTTTGACAATGCTTACAAATCATTCCTAAGACGAGTTGACGCTTGCATAGGATCTAATGGTTTACAATTTGAACAGAACTCGAGTTTGAAATGTGTATTTGGCATGTGACTTTGTGATATATACACGCTTATGTAAACTATCAACCTTAGAACGAGTAAAAATATAAAGTTCTTAATGTTGATACAAAAATCTTTTTGGTATCGTTTTTTCTGGGACACCCTGTATATTAGGTGGAATAACAACTCTGTATCAATTTAATCCTCAATGTGTAGGTCTATACAGGTTCGATTTTATTGAATGAACTTGAGTTGATACCAGGCAGCACATGTGATACTTGCAAATTTTTGCACTTTTGGAGAAATTTACACGGATTTGACAGATCATGATAGCAATACAGAAGGAAGAATAGTATTTTACAAATCTTCCGTGTCATGACAACCCTGGAGAGGTAATATTTGCTAAAATATCAATTCGATGGGTGGCTATATATTACTTTAATGCCTAGCCTTGTTCATGCGAGTATTTTCCTAAGCGTGATCATATCAAAAACTACCTGTCACCGAAAGAGTGAGATATCATAGTCAAAGACAATGATCATGATTGACTTTAAGATATGCAAGTGGGTCCACAATATTATTCAGATTCAAGAAATGAGGCATAAATTCAGTGAATCATAAAATCATGCCGATCAAAATATGAATGAAAAACTTCAAATTTCAGTTAAGAGGCACAATAAGATCTCATAAGAAATTTCATTGATAATCAGCATTATTTCCACTCAATTAATATGCTTGTTAGTAAATTTTCATTTTTTTGATGGCTGAAAACTTTCATACTACTTATAAAAGGTATCAAATCGCTATATATAAACGTAGGAATAATTTGCAAAAATTATTCTTTTTAAAAATTGATCGAATATTTTCTTCAGATCGCGTGAACGCTATCTCCCCAAAAAATGAATCTTCGGATCTAAACATTTTCAATTTGCACTGGCATTTTTTTGAGTCGACACTACCTACTATGTAAACTACTTGAACAATGGACTTTCCAGTCTGCTGCATTAGAATCCTTCTAGACCTTATATACGATCCTTTTTTCATTTTCTGCACCGAAGCACGGGAGCTTTCTGATACAATATTCAATTGATGTGAATGCAGGATGCGCTCATCAGTCGCAAATCTGTTCTCGATATTCCTGAAATTTCCCACTGACGCAATAGACCAAATAGGAGCAAAGTTGAACCACTTCAAACGAAGATTAAAGGAGATGAGCTGAACTTGGCCCTAGGCAAGTAGCTCGAGTTTACATGTCAACAGCAATTTATAGTAGTCCTAATTCTAATTTTAATTTTATTTTTCTTCATAATTAGCAAATAAAAATCTTTCGCTTTTACGAATGGCAGACGGTTGGCGCCAATGTTTTTGATTGTTGATCATAGAATGGATAACGACTTGCAAGTGGCCCTCACGTTGATGTACCGTACATGTAGGGGAGAGAATGCAGTACTGGCAAAAAATAATTTTAATTTTGAAGTTAGCAATTGGAGAATCGCACTAAAGAACAAAGAAAATCAAAAAGTAATAGTGGAATTGCAGACTATCAAGTAGCGTATTTAACTCTGCATTTGACAGCAAGAATGGCAGTAGAAAAAAAGTGAAGGGCAGAAAGAATGAGTTCAAAATAATAGAATGCTTTCTGATTATGTCATCATGAACATGTAGTATGAAAATACTAAAGTGGGTTGAAAAAAACATTCGCTTTATTGGATGAGGAGGGAATCCCATTGGAATTCAAGTATTTTTTCAGTTGGAATGGTGTGGGAGTAAAACAGAAGAATCCGACCCACCAACAAGCATATGTAGTATATCTCCTCCGCTTGTTTCACATTTTTCTTTGTTTTCTTAACCAATGAGATTATTCATAATTAAGACGTAGGATGCGTACATGCTATTAAAAATGATAAAATAAGATGCTATGGATTGAAAAATTAGTTACTGTGCTATTTCAGTTTTTATAGCCATACTATTTTATTGCTCAATATTTGACTTTTTATTTTATATTTGCTGTGAAAAGTTATTTTTCAATTTTGGCTGCACTGCATTTTCATTTTTTTCTTTTCTACTGCATGGTCCACGTTTTTTTATTTATCAATTTCTTTCTTTGTTGTAATGGCGTCTACGTACATGTCTGTGAATGTTCACGGATGGCATGTTGATGTATTTTTATGTTAACTTACTATTCAATATTTATACCCAATTAGTGATGTCTCTTCTCAATGTGAATAACGACACTACTGACTTATAAGTGTGCTTTTAACATCTATCTTTTGCTACTTTCAGGATCCTCGTTTCAATCAAACCATCGATCAAATTACTGGATACCGAACTCACAGCATGCTTTGCAAACCTATTTTGAATCATGAGGGAGGATTGATTGGCGTGGCTCAAATCATCAACAAGAAGGAAGGGGATCATGAATTCACTTCAAATGATGAAAGGGTAAGTAGCTCCCAATGCGTGCAGAAATAGTAAGGATTTGCACAGTATTCGACATTCTCCACTGAACATACTTCAGAGTCTATTAACAAACGAGCGTTGATGAAATGAACATAGAATGGAGAGAATGCCCTAGAGGAATGTTGATAGGCACAAGCGGGATTCTTAATGAAGTCAATGTCAAAGGTAGACATGGAGCGGATTTTTTATCACTTTTGAAATGTAGGGCTTAATTAAATTAGAAAACATATGACATATAGATTAATATCTGAAACATCTAGTTGACGATTTTGTCTTCAAATAAATGAAATTATGCTTCTATCAATCAACCTGAGATTCTGCATTCTTTCTGAAGTCACAGGATGCTTTGGAGTATTTGAGATAAATATGCAGGCAATGTTTCATCTCTCTCATTTCACTACTTGTATTTCAACCAATTTTGCTTCGTTTACAAGTTTGGAAACTGTATGGGACTGCTGTCTTTTTAACTCCTCTTTTCCGGACAAAAGTTAAGTTATTGGTCAAAGTTGAAATGTTTAAAACAATAATAAAGGACTATCTGAAAAATAGGTGGATCCATTGAAGAAAATAATTAAGTGGAAAGTTTGAATATGAAGCACAAAGGTATACTGTTAATTGAATGGCAGATTCATATAATAATATTGATAAAACAAAGGTTCATAGTGCATAAAATGCTATCTTTTCACAAATGATGAATGTGATAGTAGAATCATTGCGCACCATATAATAATTGTCTTAGAAAAATTATGATTGCAAAAATTCAAGAGAAAATTGCAATTTAACATTTTGACAGATGAGTGCTTAGAACCAATACTTATACATGTGCGAGTATATGCACCGCACAGTCAGCTGTGTAAAATTATTTCGTTGAGATATTCTGCTTTTATTTCAGCTTTTTGAGAATTATCTAACTTTTTGTGGAATTGGACTGACGAATGCTCAACTATTCGAAATTTCAGTGGAGGAGTACCGCAGAAATCGAGTGAGTTTCCACTATACTCCAGATTACTAATTGCAAATATGATTAAAATGGCAAATTGTTCTTGAGCTGATCAAAATCTACTTCTGATATTCAGACATTTCTTTACATCTTCTTAGTTTTCAAACTAATAATAAAGCATCTTCTATAAATGCTGTTACTTTACGCAACACAAAACTACAATGTAAACGGCTGGATACGAAAATTGTATACAAGATAATGCCAAATTCACATGCAATTTGAAACGAACAATTGATACGAGATTCTCGCATATGTTCACAGATTTGGTATGTTTTTCATACGATTATTGACTACCTTTATGTCAACTATTCGCATGTGTTTGGTATGTAACGATACCAACAACTACTTCTCTATGATTGATTGATTAAAATCAACGTACCAAGAAGTATTTTGAGATCCATCCCTCTTATGTGTTTGGTAGTGAGCTGTTTACAGTGTATAGACATACCCGGTATATGTAGTTGATCATTAATTAGGACTACCTAGTCTGGGAGGGCTTTCAAATGTTGTAGAATTTAAAATATTATATAGAGATGAAAGTTGAAGAGTAGTGACAAAGATAGATGTCATTAATATGTAATGGTTTCACGCATGAGATGATTAATTAATGATCAATAAAAAATACTTACAAACTTTTATTGAATCAGTGCCTAACCTGGTGGAAGTGTACATACAAAACCAGGTGAAAAATTAGAAGCACATGTTTCTTTAAGTTCCAGCATTCTACAGTATCTCTCAATCGCACAACCTATCAATGCAACAATCAATTACGTTTTTTTCTAACAATTTACCCAACTGAGACATGCAAGCAATAACGGTCATGAACACAGTGTTGCATGCATGCATGCATTACCAAAAAGAGCAAGCGAGATTTGTGTGACTATCATGGGAGA
The DNA here is from genome assembly GCA_907163375.1 of Prostheceraeus crozeri. NCBI lineage: Eukaryota > Metazoa > Platyhelminthes > Polycladida > Euryleptidae > Prostheceraeus > Prostheceraeus crozeri. Next base: position 116,599 of record CAJQUW010000449.1, on the reverse strand, counting down.
TTGAAAACTGCGCGTTGTAATTCATTTATTTTTAGAATTATATTTCAATTTCGACAGTAGGACCGACAGTGTCCCCTCCCCCATGAACGGTGCAGTAATCGCCGCTAAACCTCTAATCCTAGACAACACCGATAAGGCAATCGCAGGATCAACCCCTCCCCTAAATCAGGGTTTCGGAGGCGTGGTCCAGCTATCACGGCTTCGGCTACGAAACCCTGCTCTAAATGGAAATTAGAATTTTTCGCTAAGCTATAAGTTTCAATTGCAATCTCTTGGCGTGTACTTAGGCCTCTTAATATTCTTAAAGGACGGTAGGCTCATGTGTGCATAGGGTGAGCTTAGACTTAGGTGCCGCGTAATATCAGCCCTTCAATATGTTGTAGCTGCGACATCTTGTAGGCCTAGCCGGTTTCCAGTCATGACATTTATTTGTACGCTTTACCTAGGAATGGGAATATTGTTACATAAAAATAAATGCATTTCTCAAATTTACCCCAGGCATGGTTTCAAGTTTAAATAGGGAGTTGCGTCGATTTTGATAGATGTCAAGTGGGCCTGCTAATGATTCAATAAGTTTATAAGTCAATAAATGTTTATTTCCAAAGACCTTCGAAAAACATAGGAGAATAACCATTCACGAAACTATGTAACAATGTACAAAAAGTGTTTGTGGACATGTACTTTTAAGCGTGCGGTCAATTTCAACGATGACAAAAAAAATGATTAGGAAGGAGAGGAGAATAATCAGAATCTAAATTATTCTTTTAAATGTCCTTTAGCCTTTAGTAGATTGTCTCTCTTCAGTAGTTTGTCGTCAGTCGTTAGCTCTGGGCAATGCTTTTAAGATCTTTTGGAGTTTTTGTATTCATTTAGTTGTAGAACTCGGTTGTACTTTCGGAATGGCGTAATGCCAGTGCTAGTTCCTGTCGCAATTTCTGATATTTTGAACATTCAGTCATAAAGTGATGCAGATTTTCTAACCGTGAATCATTGCAGAGCTCACATTGACGCTTTTCATATCTCAATCGATTTCCATAAATGCCAGTGACAACTTCTAAGTTGTGATTTAAAGTTCTAAATTTCAATATGATGTTAATATAGTTATATTCAACATCAGCATTCAGATATGATTTTATGTCTTCCTCAAACAGACATAACTCCAAATAATCTAACGCAGAATAGCTACTTTTCGCAGAGAATATCCATTGTTCCCTATGATAATTAGTTAATCGACATTTTGCAATCCTCAAAAATGATTGTTTATCGACTATTAACTGTGCATTCCATAATTGCGATAGGCTAAGCTTTTTCAGCAACTGCTTTATTCGCCAGCACCATGTGTTTCTACTATCGTGCCCTTTTGAAATGATATCTGAGTAAATTGTGTCGTATGTTTCTTTTATCATACTTCTTTTATTGCTTATAGTGATTCGTATCCAATAACGTATTGTTGCTTTGTCAAAATGAAAATTCATCGGATGTGATCCAAATTTACCGATAAGACAATAATTTGGTAGTTTGGCAATAGTATGCCTTAAATGTAGCCTTAATAGTAGCTTTAAATGATGATACCTTTTATAAAATTGAAATTGCACTTGATCTAAACTTGTTAAATTATTACAGAAACAAAATTCTGCTTAGTATTTAAATCTCAATAACGTCAGCATTTCAAATGTATTTTTTAGGATATCTCCATTAACTTGACCAAATTGTATTGGCTGTAAAATAAGCAGCTTGCTTACCTTAAGCCGTCATTTGCTCCAAGTTGCATTTATTATTTTTTGATACCTACATTCCTTAATACTTATATTTGTCAGCATCCTCAACGGATACGTTTCTTTCACTAAGACTGATATCCAATTTATTCATTTTAAAAGTGATATTTTGAATCATAATTTTATATTTATCATAATTCATGCTAATTCCATTTTATGAACAAAATTTGTAGAGTGTTTCTATCTGATTACACAGGCCACGTTTGCTCTCACTCATTAACAGTATATCATCCGCATAGATGAGCGATGACATTTCAAAATCAAATATTTGTATTGTATCAATTCTGCCTTTTTCAGCATTTAAGATGTGAATTAGATCGTTTATATAAATGCTAAACAAAGTTGGTGATAACGAATCACCTCGTGGAATTCCATTCTCAAGTTTGAAGGATTGTGTCTCATTGCCACCGAAAAGTACCTTATATTCTTTGTTTATGATAATGCTTACTATCAATGATATAAGTTTGCATTTAGGTTTCAAAAGTTTTAACTTATCAATCAACAGTGTTTTGGGATTGGAATCAAAAGCTTTTGATAAGTCTATGAAGCATAAGAACAATAGGCTTTTCATATTTTTGTAAGTTTGCATGACTTCTTTGATAGTAAATGTGTTATCCAATGCAGAATTTCATTCTTTAAAACCGGTTTGATTCTTCTCTATCATTTCATTTCTAACTAATTAATCACTAAGTCATATACTTCTTATTTTTGTTAGAATTTTATCTATACAAGATGATAAATTAACAAATCTACATGAATTTTGATCATTTTTGCTTCCTGTTATAAATATTGAGGAAATCCAATTGCTGTTCCAAGGGATTTCCTCAGGGTTATCTAAAACATTATCAAATATTTTTTTGCTAAAATTGCAATAGTTTCGCTTTCACATGATTTTACTGTTTCATAAACGATTTTGTCTCGACCAATTGTTTTCTGCAGCTTTGTTTATTTGAGAGCATTTATTATTTCGGTTTATGTTATTTTACTATCTAGATGATCAATGTTTAAATGAGTTTTTAAAACTATTGGTGCATATTCATGTGGTAAGTCTGTATTTCTTGATAACTTCTAGTCATTGCTTGTAGCAGGTTCACGAAATTCTGAAGCATTTAACATACATTTTCTACGCTTCATCCTTGTATCATCTTTATTTCCATTAATTAACTCCCAATACCGTCTGTAATCACGACTCATTTGTGCATTTTGTAAATCTTTTAACTTATTTCGTTTTTTTCTTCTATTCCCTTTTACACTTTTATTGAAAATTCGTTTACTTTCCATCTGTCGATTAAGATTTTTATCTGTAGGGAATTGCTTCCAACGACATACATTTTTTCTATGATTCCTTCTAAAGTCTCGTGTCTCATTTCATAAAACACCTTTCGATTATTCTATTCAGTGTTCACAATACATGATGAATTAATCGTATTTAATTTGCTATAAATAGCACCGACAGACAAATAATTTTCCAAAATTATTATATTCAAATCTTTACATTTTTTGTAAACCTATCATTATTAAAACAGTTAGAAACATTGTTTATCCATTTGTATTGCTTTACCAATTTGCTTCCATGACAATTTCGATATGAAAACTGTCTTTGTTTCCTAAATTCCGATTTTAATTCGATTTGAAATTTAATTTGCATTGGGGAGTGGTCCAACAAACAACTGGTTCCATTACTTGAAAGTAAGTAAGATGATTTATCATTGATTCGGATAAAAGAAGGTAATCAATCAGGGATTTCCGTACTTCATTATTTTGAGCTCTATAATATGTGATCTTCCTTCAAAGTTGGTATCCAATCTGCCATTTGCAATTGAAAAGTCTCATTGCAAAAATTGATCAAGTCTCGGCCCATCGCATTTATCATTAAGTCGTCTGATTTTCTGGCAGGAAGTCCAAAGTTAGAATAACTGTTCTCATTCCTGAAATTGGATGAAATGGCAGATATTCAAGTCTGCTCCCATTTTTCAATTGAGGATGCAATTCAATATTTAGCTGTTCTACTTGCATCCTGTTCAACAATGCATGCGTATGACTTTAGAATGGGCACCAGAGCCCTACCCAAAATAAACAATGATGCAACATGAATTACATGATACTATATTTATGGCAAACAAATACCGGTATATGTGATTGTTGTGTGATATGTTGACAACATAAAAGTCATAAATGACTGCATTAAGCCCAAAAAGACATCCACATTATAAAGCAGTGGACTTATCATGTGTTAAACTGTTGTTAATAGAAAACTAACAATGAACAAGCAGTCATTTTTTTCTCCCAGCTATCAAGTAATCGCTGCCTCAAACCCACTCCCCGAAGCTGTTTAAAGAAGCGAAAGCGAATTATCTCAACCCTTGTGCACCGAGGGGAAGCAAATCTTTTGATTCTAAAACCCAATATTATAATGGACAGCAGTCTTGATGGACATGCAGACAGATTGACATTAGTTCGCTATTTCAACCACATGCATAGTCGAAGGGGCAATGAAAAGACCAATCAACAGAAATATTCCAGTGACAAAGTGCTTTCGATTTTCTAAGTTCATTGTGCGCGGTTACCTATGATTAATTTTGCAATTATAAAATCAAATCTGAGGATGTAGTTTACACATCTTCAAATGAATGAAAATATACTGACGAATGGCGTTACAGCTACATTATAAAGGTGCTCATTGACATTAGAGCTTATTTTGAATCACATGTATAAACTAATAATTGCCACTGTGGTGCATTGATTGGGCCCTACATTTTTTATTTAGCTTCCTTCCATCCAATTTATGATAACTCGGTTTGTAAAAAGTAATTTGCTCATTTTTATCGTCTATTATCATAAATTACTTTCATGTAGATTTATATGATGGATACATCAATTAAGAAGGAAAAAATGAAGTGGAACCCTTATTTTTCAGATGCTACTTCGACTTGCACGTGATATTTTCAAAGAGCAAACAAACATGGACATGTTAATCACTACAATCATGGAAGAATCCGCAAAACTACTACGATGTCAACGTTGTATCGTCTACCTTCTTGATGAACATATTGAAAAGGTACGACTTTGTCAACTTCTTACACATGCTCACTTTTTCATGTTTCCATGTTATTTATCTACGTTCTTTATGAAATATGAAGGCTACCTGCTGCTGTGCAATAATTATGAAAGTTTTTTATTGTTTCTCTTGTAGTGCTAAGCTATCTGAGATATTCTGAGAAACTATCAATTACTCTAAATAGCTCCTATTAGATTGTCGCACTCTTACTGAGACGTGTGATTTTAAGAATTCAACAATGTGAAGTGAATGTGGGAACTTGAATTAGAGTTCATAAAAATTCGTGAGTTCAAATGTTTTCATCAAAACGTTAGGTTGGAAGACCCATCAATATCCCAGAAATAAAGGTACGTATGGTAGAAATCGGTTAGCTCGTCAACTCCGCATAACTCTCTAATCAAAAGTTCTCTTCTGAGCTGGTATCTTTCAGAAGAGAATTTGGTATTGCTTTACTCGTGATATCAAATAATTCACATTTTCTGCTTGCAGTTTTACCTAAAGGCCTTACTCGTCTTTTCGTTTGACTAGTCGCTTGCTATAAAAATCTCTTCGAATGCTCATCTAGCACTCGATCAAGGCTCCATGATTGCATAGTGCTGTAACATGTAGTACCAGATGTTTTTGCAGCATTTCGGAAGAACTGTTTCAGACAGCCATGGTAAATTTTATATTTTTGTTTTTACATCTTTTAGGCATTTCGGAAAATTTGTTTCAGACGTTTATGGTGAATTTCATATTTTTGTTTTTACTAAAGCAAAACCGAGAGTTTTAATTGATTAAACTGATTTTCTCAGGTGTTTTACTTTTTGCGGCTAACATTGATATCTTTCTACTTCCAAATTCAATGCAAGTAATACGTCAAGTATTCTATTGATGCAAGCGAATAAGTGTAAAACACTTGTATATCTAATTTATGTTTTCAGTAGTTTCAAGCGGAGTACCATCAATGTTTTGCAAACATTTCAATGATCGCAAATGCATGCGACTATTAGCAACTATCTGAAAAGCAATTACAACCGTCTCAGACATCTCTCTGTACCACTTGTGTGAGATTGGTTGAGCCACCCAGCGGAACCATTATTTATTGCAGCGAGAAACAACTTCCCCTTTATCAATTTCAGCCTCTTGATCACGAATCTGAGCTCAGATTCCATAAATTCGCGGTCGTGCTTGAGAAATTCATGTTTACAGACATAAGTGGTTCCGTTGTGAAGTTAGCGCAACTTCTTACCAACTTCTCACTTTCGCTGATAGGCGCAGTACATCAGTTATATTTAGTCACTTGATCCAACTTGCTGCACTGATAACAAATATATGCTTCATTTTATTTCACAACAATGCAGTTTAAAACGGCAAGATCGCAACAGCCGCACAACGCAAGATAGCAAGAGCTGCACAACGGAATCATTTTTTATTGCAGAGTGATTCTATTCGAAGCAGCTTTTAATTTATCAATTTCAACCTTCTGATTATGAATCTGGGCTCAGATTTCACATAGTCAAAGTCGTTAGTGAGAAATTCAAGTTTAAAGATGAAAGTGGTTCCGCTAACTTCAGACCCGTCTCCGTACCAAGGGTATGGTGTTATGTTGCAACTATAGGTCTGATCATAAAATAGATAAGCTTGTATACACCTATAAGGAGACACAAGTTCTCATTCTACTCGGTTACAATGTTTGTTTCATCACCAAAAATTTATAGACATTATTCAACGGAAAACAAAAATTGAATTGAATTGAAAAATCAAATCCACTCATTGAAATCCAATATACATTCCTTAGTTTTTCAAAAATCCAAAGATTAAATCCAAACTAAATGATTTCTTGAAGAACCACTAAGAAACCAAATTTTTTGGAGTGCATTTATTACCTAGGAATGAGTCCACTATTCCACCATTATACTATTCCTCTTTCGGGAAAATTACAATTGATATAAAGGTCACCAGTTGCAAGGTATCCAATATCTGCGCTACTGGTGTTTGAAATCTTCAATCAATTACATCATCGTCACCTTTAAGTAAGAAATCAGATTTTCCTAGAAAAGGAGAATACCGGAACACTTGAAAGTATCATTATGCCGAAAAATTATTCTGGAAATGTCCTGGGCGGTCTGCATAGAACAAGTCATGAAAAACGATTTATGGGAGTTATGGCATAATTTTCGAAACATTTTATCAGTTTTTGATGACATGGCAATTTCCTGTGGGTGCGAGTCATGATAACGGAGAAGCATATTTAAGAATATAAATTACCATATAAACCCATTTAAGAATATATACACGTATGCAAATTGCAAATGCAATATGCCTCCACCATATAAATCGAAAATTTCTTTTAGTTGGTGATTATATACATGTCAAGTATACTAGTATGTAAAAATTCTAGAAATGAGAACAAAGTCTGACTTAAATCATTAATCATATATAAATCACATATAGTATGCCTTAATTTGAGCGGAAAGCATTTTGGGTGAATCTTGGAATGTGATAATTGAGTTTTCAAGCAAAAACTATATTCAAATGGCTGCTTGTTTCTTACTAGAATTCCCTCTTATAAATGAGAAACATAAATGCATGAAACATTGACGCAATCATCCTGACAGGGAATTCAAATAAATAAATCAACTTTTGGTATCTTTGTTGACATGCCTACATTAAGTTCCATAGTATGAATTTACTGTTTCCATAGGAATCTATGATAATTCGTCTAACCCGTGAAGTCTGGCCCTTACATGAAGAGGTACATTTTTATTGTATATACATTTCAATGAATCTCTTCCAGCACCTTACACTATTCAAAATGCTTATAAATTGCTTACATATAATAGTATTCGACTTTTCAATTTTCAATGTTATTCCACATCTCTTGTCACGCAGATTCTGCGGTGACACCTAAACACTTGAAAGTAACGCTATGCTTTCTGTTTCACTTTCTTATTTTTGATGTTGAAGTACTGCTATGTTTCATTGCATGAATAACTTTTTTCAACCAACTATGACTGTTGAGTGTTTACCTTTGCTTAGATAGCAATTTGGATGTCATTGGCAGAGGGCTGCATGCTTGTCTTATGGCAGTGAAGAAAATCCTAATACCAATGAATAATGTCAATACCAATGAAGGAATTCACTGATGCATATAAAAATAGAGTGCCATCAAATTATTTGCATTTACTTTTTCGCTTGACTCTGAGGTGTGATCTTTTTCCCAGTAGGTAAGTGATTGCATATCTTCCAAAAGAAAGTTTATAAGCCATGCAGATACGAATATTAAGATTTTAATCGAAATATATTACGTAACTTTCCCAACTCGCATTTTCTGGGATATAATAAAGTTAGACAATCAAAATGATCAATGTAATAAAAAGCGAAATTTGTAATTATTAGATGAAAAGTCTGAATGCTGTATTTTTTAATGATTAATGAAATGACATTTGAGATCTGTAAGCAGTTATTAGCCTATAGAACAGACTATTCGGAATTTCACCATCTATAAAAATTCAAGTATTTGTTGAACAAACATGGCTAAAGTGACCATGTGTTCCCGAGCATAATGAAATATGACTGATTTTGATGTCGAGTTTGTCGAATTGTTTATAAACCTTATTGAATGTAAAGTCATTAAGGTCAAGTGCAGCAAGTACTTGAAAATTCAGTTGAACAGAAAAGAAGAGTAGCAACAATATTGCTATTTACAATTGCTACTTATGATTTATCGATTTATCATACAGGAATTATCTTTGCTACTTCCATCTAAAATGCAAATGTTGCAGGACTCATAATTGCAAATATGCCAGTAGTCATCCCGTTGCAAAAAGAAGGACAAAATGAGCAACGATGAGTCATCATGCTGACTCAGCCCCCCCCCTCTGGAAGGAAGGTGAGGGAGATGGCCAAGGATGTGTTGGGCGGAATGGGTCCGAGAGGAGGAAACTGGTCCCTACCCACCCCTCTGGAAAGAAGGTAGGAAGGAAGAGTTTTCCAGTGAGGTAAGGGGAGGAATCTCCGAAGGATAGAGTGAGAAAAGGTGGGTTTTGGTGGTTTTTGGGATGAGAAAAGTCGTTTATCGTCATGAAGGAAGGTTTGGATGTGAAAACGGAGTTCAGATTCGGAATCTACATGAAATTTTGGGTTGGGAAGGATGGAAGGAGGAGCAGCAAGGGGTGGAATCTCTGAAAACGGCAGAGTTGGAAAAAGGCGGGTGTTGATGGTTTGGGATGAGAAAAGTCGTTTTTCGGCATGAAAGAGGCCTCGGATGGGAAAACAGAGGCCAGATTCGGAATCTACGTGAAATTTTAGGTCTAGGAACTTCTTTCCAGCTCAATCGGAGAGAAAAAGTTCTGATGTCTCCCCCCCCCTTCTGGAACGAGACTTCCAACTTTAGTTGTAGAGATCGTAGAAAGTCGTGTAATAGCTCGTTTGAAAGCTAAAAGTAAGACAAATTCAGTGGAAGAAACGGCTTGTTCATATCTGCATTCGTTTAGATGTGAGACGTCATTGAAAATTTTGGACATTGGCGAAAAAACGACAGAGTTAGAATTTTTATGAAAATCGCTCTAGCGGGTGAACCAAGCCTCGGACGGGAAAACATAAACCAGATTTGGAATCAGCGTGCCATTCTGCATCTAGAGGGTGAGTTTCAAGTAAATCGGAGAGAAAAAGTTGAAAGTTTTCTTCACACCGGATTTTTTCGTGAAAATGTCAAATTGTAGCCACCTTTGACGATGAATAGCGGAAGATTGGTAGTGAATGAAGAGCTCGGATTTCTTTTAGGAGCACGACCGCACTTTGTTCTCTAGGATCCTATCTTTTCAGATCATTGGCAGGTTTCGTTTCCAAATGAGAGCCTGTTAAACATCGAGTTTTTGCGCATTTTCCAAGATTTTGGAACTTTCGAAAAAACGAGTTTTTTCAACTCGGCCTCTGGTCATCGTGGAGAGTCGAGGGATGTCTTAAATGAAAGATGGGAGCGAGAAAACGTGACTGTCAAAATTTGAAGTCAATCGGAGCACTAGAACCGGAGATAGACGGGTTTAAAGACTTGGATGATGGATATTACGTCATCAGCTGATCGCCACAAACTATATAAGTGGAAACTCTACTTGCGGAAATCAGTTCTCCTCCCGACTGGGTTGGGGTAGGTGAACTCCGGAGCTCTGATGACAGCATCGGACATTCCAAATTTCGGGTTTCTGTTAGAAACCGACTTAGAAAATTTCATTGCTGATATCAGCTAAGGCGTCAGACTTAAAGGTTCGCCAGGAGATGGCCTTCGTCTCCAGGCCATAAAAGACTCCAAAACTTTAAAGGCTTGTAACTTTGCTTCTACAAGTCCGTTTGACTTGATTCAAAAAGGTTCGATCGCTATTGATCAGACCTATAATGACAGAAAATAGTGATACTCACAGAGATAGTGAAGTCAATGAAGGCATGGTTAAGTGTGTACGAACCAGTCTTCTCATGTCTTTACATGATACAAGCGAGCAAGTCACGGAGAGTTTTGCTGTAATATTCCACTGACAGGGTGTTCCTTCGGGACGGCGGATGATGCCGTAGTGATAAGTGTGGCAAGGGAGTGTGTCATATTTTAGACCGAAACCGCTGGGGCAACTCATGTTGGGCATTTGACACAGTTCTCAACGTAGCACTTTGAACGCCAATCGGTTGAGTCTTAGCAATCTTGTCATGGGTGGCATCTAAACATCTCCATTGCAAAACGCTTGTGAATCACGGCTTGCTATGATTTTTATCATATCAACCGGTAGTATATCTATATCACCGGTTTTTATGTCAAAATCGGGCCCGGATACCAACACAGTGGCATGACGCACGCTCTGTCCGCCCGAGGTTGGATTTGTGGGTCGAGGCTTTGGAGCTGGGATAAGATCTCCTCTGAGTAATGCCTGTAACGGATTCAAGAGCTTAACACCTAAACGCTTGCTATCAATTCGCTATCAGGCTTTTGTGAAATCTCGTCTAGCCTCAGTAACTCAGGGTTGGCAACGTCTATCGTTTGTCATTGCAACTTGGTAAAAATGAGACGGTTACTGCAGGCATTGACGTCAATCCTTTTCGCGTCATAGGGTAACCCGTCTGCTACCGCCCACTCTAGATATAACGAAGTCAAAAACTCGAAAACTATCATAGGTGTGTCTCTTGTGCCGACCACCACATGAATCACAGGAAGAATTGTAAGACCGTGAAGTTGAACCGTGCTGTCTCATGTTGGTCATTGGTTTCCGAGGCGCAGGATGACTGTAGTGTGTCGAAGCTTGATGAGTAGAGTGGAATTTGCCTTGAATATTGCGTAACGGGGAGCGTTGACTGTGGCTATGGGCGAAGCGTTTGCGAGAAAGATTAGCGGAGCGGTGTGACGCGGTTGCAGCAGAAGCGATGTGTACCTGAGCGATTTGGCCGGTTAGAGCGGTGTTCACGTCGTCCCAAGTTTCGAGGAGTGCTTTAGCCTTGGAATACGTAAGAGCTGGCTCGCGAAGTAGACGTCTCTGAATCTCACCCTCATTGACACCAGCGATGATACGATCCTTGAGCTGCGATTGAAGATCAGCACCAAAATTGCATTTTGCAGCTTGCTGTTGTAGTCGAAGTAGGAGTTGCCTGAGTGTTTCATCTCCCCGACGCGAAAGATTGTGAAAGCGCGCACGCTCTGTAGCTTCGAAGTGGACAGGACGCAGATGACTCATCAGTAGTTGCTTCAATTCGGAGACTTTCTTGGTGCCTAGGTCATCAGGAAAGGCGAGGTCCTTGAGGAGGTCGCAGGCTTCTCCACCAATCATGGTCAGGTAAAACGAGCGTCGATAGAGTCGTTGGTTTGGACGTAGTAGGAAAATCTTTCATGTCAGTTCAAAACTCCGGCTGGGTTATTAACATCTATCTTCTCTATACACTTCTCCATAATACTTACCACCAAAATCTTAACCGAATCCCTACGAAGAAAAGTGAAATGGATAAAGGAAAAGACAAACAGTGAAAAAGAGAAGCAGCAGGAACTTAGTATGTGTATTTGGCACGTAATAAGAACCAATGGCTCTCAAGCGAGCTGTGCGTCAGATTTGGATTTAGGAAGAAACTGACGGTCCTCCGGCGGATTGCGCGTCAGTGAGAATATATCGATGTGGGTGAATGTAATTATCTTTAAATTTATACCAGTCCAAGGTATATTACGAAAAAAATCACGTCTCGTGCACTCCCAATGAGTGAAATACTCGTAAAAACGAGGCACAGTTTCCCACAGATCCGTCTGACCCCTCTGGTCAAACAATTACTCGTAAAGACGAGGCACGACAATTTACTCAGAAATCCGTCTGACCCCTCTGGTCAAACAATTACTCGTAAAGACGAGGCACAAATAACAAGCAAAGTGGCTGCTGATCCCGACGCCAATTGCTACCGCCCACTCTTTGTGTTGGGAGTTGGTAACTGAAAGCATGGTGACTGCCGATGCCCATACATGGTAAAACCGCTGTTGTCATGTCAAATGCATGGCCAAATAAGGAAGGTCTGAATCATGGCTTTGTGCTCGCTGGGTATATAAACCGCCGACTCTCATTTAATTTCATTTCAATCATGCAGACGCCAAACACGCTAGTCAGCTCTCCTGACAAGTCTCGGTTAAAGCCGAGAAATTTATTTAAAGAGTTTTCGCAGATGGAAGAGCGAGAGAGATTGTGGAACAATCTTTCTCGAATTAGTTCATCGGCTGTTGATGATGATGCCGATTCAACAGAGTGGGGCTATATACTGCCCTCTGACAGTCGGGTGGTAGTGGAGGAGGTCGATGTCGCTGACATAGAGAGACTAAGAGTCTCTCTCAGCAGGATCGGCCAGTGCCACCCAAGTTAGACGATAGTCTTTTTGAAAACATAAGATCAACTTTCATACATGCAACACATTCTTTCATCACCCTTTGTCGGGATCGATCCATGAGCCCTCTTAAGGGCTACCTTCTAATGCACCTAAAGCGGTCCCAAGTCCACCACATATCTTCGGATATGGAATGTAGAGGGGAAGAATAAATGATGAAATGGGAGGACACCCTTGCACCACATGCAACACACCAGACTTCTCTCTTTAGTAGTGAACAAGCTCTTGTGAACGTAGTCAGAAAGTGTATCAAGTTGTACAAAAGTTTTTACTGCAACACAGGTTGATAAAGTGATAATGTAGTCTTCATCTAAATTAGAATCATTCTGATTGGTTGTTGAGGAATTCATTGTTGAAAAACATATAAAAGTCAGAAAATTGAAACACTTCTCATTCTCATCTATCTCATGATGGAAGGTACATCTCCCGCCTTAGACATTTTTAACAAAATATTTGAAGTCATTGACGAGTGGGATCAAGACAAGTGTGAACAGGAGGAGGAGTCCCGGAAGAAAGTCGTCGTCATTGAAAAAATTGTGTGGACTGATGGTGAATTCACACCAAAAACGACGCGTGTGAGAAAAGTGCCCGACGCTCCAAAACGACCAAGGTGCTATAAAGTGTACAGTGACTTAGAGGTTATTCCGCTTGACTTTTCCTCGCTATAAAGTATATGTGATTCAATTATAAATAAACCTACATACTGCATGCCTTTGTTTTGCAATGTATTGATCTAGAATTGGAAATAAATGGAGGAATTTAGATATGGGGTTAGTTAACACATTTATTATCGGTCTACTTTTCTATCAAAAGGGATCACACCATTAGAGAAGATAAAAAATGATTTTGTATACGTGTGGTGTAAGTGACAAGCAGAACTCATGGCTCATTCTCAGATAACGTTGCTTCACCTAAAATCATGTTTCATATGTTGAATGATTTCTAGTAACTGTGTTAAGTGTCTAGATCATAGGATATCTTATTCTAACAATAGGTCCCAATCGACACTATGCTTAATCAATGATCCTTTCGAAGCCATGTAGTTTATATGAAGGAAAAACAACACTGTCATGATACACATTTATTAAAAAGAAATAAAGGCAATACGTTTTGTAATAAGACGGTACCAAGCCAAACTCTTCTTGATTGCGGGGCTGACTAGGGGGAAAGAAGAGGACTAGCCAGCTCCGGAGAGTCTCAACACACCGCTCCATCATGACGTCCTTTGGAGATACACTCAGGAAGGCCGCCCTGATTGTATCAGTACTATCCTCTTCATCGTCGGAAATGATGATGATTTCCTCATCCAGCTGTAGCGGCTCGACCTCACCATCGTAAATGATTTTCACTTACCTTTTGCGTGGGGCATTGGGCATGAGTAAGGCATAGGCGTTCGGTGGTGTATCCATTTTAATGATATTATGAGGAAATGGTCATTGCACCGCACTTATATAGAGTCTCCCTCCCTGCTTCGCGCTCTCTCATTTGACGACAGCCATTTATCAATCACAATGCATCATTCTCATATATAAAGAAGAGTGTCTTGCATTTACCATCATAGTCATGTCCGACACAGAGGAAACATTCACACCTCTTGCTAGCTCAACTCTTACGAAGAAGGAAGTTGAGAGAAAGTTTCAACAAAAAGAGGAAGAGGAAGAGAGACAAATGATTGAAGGCTGCAAGCATCTCACTCTACAAACGGTTGAGAGTGAGCCTTTCATAAACGAGGCTGACTTTCAGGAGTGAAAAGCCTTGATGAGACCAGAGAATGCCCCAAACGGTCTTTATGAGACCACGGCCTTAACGGCCACCTAATCAAGAAAGAAAAGACATTGACTGCGCCACACGCAACATTAGTGATTTGATGTTATCTGGCGAAAATGAAGTGTTAAGACAGTACGACCACCAATGAATTGAATAGGATTACCACCATCATCATAGATACTAAATTTGCAATGGGATAATCGTGATTCATTGACTGGAATGTATACCTTGTTCAGGAACTCCCTGTGCATGGTCACACCAAAGTCGCCACTGTCAAGAGGAATATATCTTAAAAAGGGGAACCATTTGACCACCGACTTGTGTTGAATGGATAAAGTTAGTGTAAATGTAAAAGTGATTGATATTCATATCGAGCAAGGATGTTGAGCCACAATACTTCTCGTCGCAGAATATGTCACGTTTGAATCCTAAAATCTTTGCTAACTCTTTTGAAATGTGAATGACCGTTTTTACCATGTACACTGATGCAGAATGTATTTTCTTTAGGATCATAGTCAAAATGATATGAGTGTAGATTTGATACACCCTTGTTCAAGTATGTACAAACATCATAGTCATTGCTATAATGTTTTGGAGGTATCGGTAACTTTTCATTTGGCTTCCATGTAAGACTGGGACGTAAAACAGGGTCTGTGCGTTTGAAATAAAGTACCATTCGACAATCGGATTGCTGTTCAGATGTTATTTTCACATTCCCCCATTCATGGTATGACCATAAGACGTCTGTATTTAAAGAGAGCAAATCGCGAAATTTAGAATTGATGTGAACAAATCCAATGTGTGAACGCTCATAATCATTTCGGAAATCAGTCCTTGCTTTATTGTGTACTCGAGTGATGGACATAGATAATCCATTTATTTCATTTACCTGTTTGATCAAGTCATCAACAGTACCAGATTTAAAAAGCACAAAGCGCTCATGCATGCGGTTAAGGGGAAGAAGGGTAATATTAAATTTTTTCCTCTGCCAATTTGGATATTTCTTAATCTGCTTTGATACTTTCATGGACACTTGAGCTCTCAAAGGGAAGGCGCCACCTCCTTTTACTTCTGCAAATTTTGCGATAGGTAGAAAGAAACGTGATTTAAGATTCAATATCCTTTGCAGAGGTCCACTCACATAAAATCCATGGGAAATAATAGTCGGTTTCATGTAGAGTGTAACTTTATGTAGATTTGGATCCATCTGCCAGAACCATAGATCCTTTGCCAAATCATTCATAACATTCAATAGGCATTGAATTTTCATATGATAGTATGTTTGCTCTAAACGATGACGGAATGATGGGTTTGTAGATTGCTTCCATTTCAGGGGTGAAGCATTTTTAGCAATGGGTATGTCTGTATCTGCAGTGATAATTAAAGTAGGGCCATTTACAATCTCATCAACAGCTCGCTTTCCCCGATGGGTGTTTACTGTAGGAATAGAATTCCACTCTGCTGCATGTTCATTCAAGTTGTAGGTATGTACTTTATCATTTCGCTCTAGTTTTGGAAAGTACAAGTCTTGATTCGTTGAAGTGCCTAATGTAATCTCTTCATTTGCAATGGTTCTTATATTATTCACATAGCTCAAATCTTGCAGGGCAACTTCCCAATCACCATTTAAGTCAATCGGCTGTGTTAAATCAGTCTCAAACTCGGCAGCTGTATTTGCATATCGCTCAGGTTGAGCATTACTGGGAAACACTGCTGTAAACTCCATGTTAAAGTATCAACATAAAGCGTCGTTTGCTTAGGCGTTATGTCGCACGACATAACGAACTGCTGCTTTCAATCTGTTCACAGTAGGCACTTTCTGTCGTCCTAGGAATTTGGTTAAGAGTGATTGCCCTTTCACATAATGCACTCCCCTAAGCATGCTTGTACCGCCTTCTTTCATATTGCGATAGTTGATACAACCAAATATTACTTGATATCTTGGTCTTCTACGTTTAAAATCTGCAAGGGTATGAAATATTTCACGTTTCATTGATGAGCTCACGCGACAGCTATTTTTTAATTCCATTGCAATGCGACGTACAGGATTGATCAAATCGATGCCGCCTACAGGTGATCGCTTAAAACCATAATCTGTTAACACCGTTTCCCACGCATGACCCATTCGCTGACGTAAAATCTGAAGTTTTTAAGCATGATTTTGCCAAGGATCGGCTATGCCGGAAAGAATTACATCTTCAAGAGGTCTTGTTGCATGAATAGGTGATTTGATGAGACGAACTGCATCATCTAATCCTCGTCCCGCTAATGTCAATATCGCAAATGATAATATGTTATGATGATGAATCTTAACATGACTTCGTCCATTTCTTATGAATGCTTTGCTTGAACGAGAAGACTAAGCAAACGTTTTGATGTGTCTAAAACTGACCATGATTGCCACGCTCTCTTCTCAGTGTCACGTTACATGGAAGGCTCGACGCATTACCTTTTACGATACTCATCGACATGTTAAAATAAGTTTATCCCCTTTTCAAATGGATAACCTCCACGATGCTTTACATATTATGCATCATCCAATGTACTATATCCCTCTAGGTGGACGCCTGTTCATTATTCGACGAGATTTCATTGCTTTTCATGATCAATATGGTGTTATACATTTTACATCCTCAAGTTGGAACAAGTATAGAGAACGTATACATCCTCGCATCATGACTTACCTTCAACAAACCAACACTCATAAGCATGAATGCGACAAGTGAACAATGTCTTCTTATCACTACCTATTCATGTTTGATGACTAAATACAACCTATTCAATCACATCATCTACTTTTCCATTGAAGTATAATAAAGAAAACAAATTTTAATCGTACATATTTATTGAAGGCTTTTATAAAAGTCACAAATGCGCTTTTCATTGACAAGGGTATCATGTGAAAAATGTTTACAAAAGTCATGTAAAGAGTCATAATGTAGTCGTTGCATTACAAAGTAGAGGGCATAGGCTCCACATGTTGAAGACAAGGGATGTTGATAGGCCAAAGCATTGCGAATCCATTATCGTGAATGTCGGTTCATGAAACGTGTGACATAATCACCTTTTTGGTAAGGCCAATGAATCAAAGATTTCGCCGCAATAGTTTTTATCAATAAACAAAACTTTCCAGTGTTTGCCGGGTAAGTGTGCTGTATCAGTATTCATGATAATGAATAAGGGTGGTTTTGGTAAAACTGTGGGTATATTATTAATGGAAAACACACCTCGAAATGCTGCAACAGTGCGTTCATCACCATGTTCTTGAACGACTCTCTCTAGCTGTGCATCAGATAACCAACTCATTAACTTGTATAAGAAGCGGAAACGTCACGTAGTCTGTTAATTCGAATGGTGGAATCGAACACAGCATAGATGAGTACATTGACTGTTTTCGTCAAATCTTTTTCAAAGAAGAATTCTAGTTTAAGACCCTTCGTGGCTGTACCCGGACGATAAGAAGCACCTGCTTCATTGTTTGCTGTCAAATCAAATGCATAAAGTGTATAACCTTTAGCAAATTCATCATAAGTCAAACCATTGGTGTCATCAGTATTCCAGTATTTAAAGGTCTCCATAGTATTTTCATATGAGAGAGAATAATGTCCATTAGCGAAGTCTGGGCAAAAAGGAGTACCAGGAATGCAATCCGTATCGCGATACAATCCGATTTGATTTAAACCAAAGTGTTCAAAGTTGAGGGGATTCTTCGATATATTACCATTGTATGCATCATTTGCAATCAATCCCACAATGATCATTTTTTGTGATTGTATAGGAAACAAACTATCTTTAACAAAGCTCTTTTGCGCACGAGGAATGGTGAAACTATGGATCTCAGTATGATTTACATCATAAAGAGCATCATACTTCTTCAAACCCATCTCGTGACCATTAATCACCGATGGATTCACTGTCATTCGGCGCACAGAAAGTCTAACACTTTCAAACACAATCTTAAATTCAGTCTTTGCTCCATAAGAATTCAATACAAATTTAGGATCGTTCGGTAAGAGATGAACTCGCATGTCTACTTTTGACATTAAGAAACGTGATCGACGGAAAAAGTCCAAGTATAGGGGACCATGCAGTTCACACACCCTACTTTCTACAGTCTACTTTTCACGAGTGACAAATCCCTTGTTTTTGTCACTATCAAATTTACCAGCTTCATCTTTACACCAACCCATAACAGCCATTTGACTCTTTTGTGCTTGTGGCTGGACGATGTCTGGAGTTATGTCAGCAGGTTTGTGACCAATCATACTATGAACAGAATGATTGTAAGCGTGTACAGGATCTTGTAATACATCTGTCCATTTTTGTGTTACTTTTGCAGTGAAATAGCGCCATAGGCGAGTTTTCAGTGTACGATTAAAGCGTTCGACCACTGCAGCCTTGTATGCACTTTTCACACTAAACAGCTCAATGTTGTGTTCGCGAAATAAAGCACGCACATGTCTGTTTTCAAACTCTTTCCCTTGATCAGTCTGAATACGTGTGGGAATGCGTCCTTCACTGAAAATATTTTGGAAAGCCTCGGCCACTTCTTCACCACGCTTTGTCTTGAGTGGTTGAACCCAAGCATAACGAGAAAATAAGTCAATGACAGTTAGGAGAAAGCGATAGCCTTTATTCTTTTTAGCTAATAAAGAAACATCAGCCAAATCTGCTTGCCATTGTTCATCAATATCATGAACGATATAAGAGCGTGTAGGATAACGTTTTCGAGCTTGTGTGTGCAATGTATATGCAGGTTGAGCTTTTAACCATCTCTTCACTTGTTTCTGTGAATAACCACTTGCTTGTGACAACTTTTTCACTGAAGCATAACCTGCCTAATGCTTTGGGTTATAGTAAATTGATTTCAGATGTTCATCCATCGTCTATTAAGAGGGATCGTTTATTTACCTCAAAGTATCAGTCTTTTTCTCCACTAGGGTTTGCGCTTGTGTTTGAGTCCTGCTTTTGCTACTTTTTTGAGCCGTCTTGTATGAATCACTTTTACAACATGTACTTAAGCAGTTCAATGACACATGAATGTTTGGCAACTCTGAACATGGGATGCAACATAGCTTCTTCATATTAGAAGTCTGTGATAAAATCAAATGATGGATAACGTGTTGAAGGTTTTGGTATACGCTTCGGCAACTTCTCGGGTGTTTTCAAAATTTGCTTGATTCTCTTTTTAGGTCTCTACACTTTGCAACTTTCTCTTCCTAGGTGTAGAATCATTTTTCATTTCCTGTAAGGTATCACGACCAAGAATTGCTTTTGGAACATTGAATTTCTTCATACTTTTTAAAAAGAACTCCGATCCTTTAGGTGTGAAGTGACGACGATCACGAACAGCATGATTAATTAAATCTTCCACTCTTGAGTCCTTAATGACTGCACCATTATCACCTACCACTTCACTTCGTTGTGTGATTTTCAAGTTGGGTTCGAGACTTCGATATAAGCTCAGTGCGCGATTGCGATAGGGTTTGGGTGAACCAAGCGAAAGATCATTGCGAAATTTTTCTTTCAATCTTTCATTTCTTCTAAGGTAGAACTCTGCTTTATCAAACGATCATATGGATTTTTACTTTGTACAGCTTCTTGTTCATATTGCTGATTAAGTTGTGACATTTGATTTGCCCAAGGTTGATGAACACTCTGCATTGTAGTCAGATGTATATATTCTTCTTGTGGAATAGCAATCATGCGTTGAAAACCACTCATAACAATTTATATATGATCATGGGTTTCTCAAAGAGATGACTGCGTAAGCGATCATCCTCAGGACACTCCTGGGTAAAGTCCAAAAATAAATAATTATAGGGTTTTTCCGTAGCAGCCTCAAAAACTTCAATTAAGGCTTTTGACTTGCGAGGAAGAACTTGTCGAGATAGGAATTCAACTTGACTTTTATCACCAGGATGTTTACAGATGATGTAGTAATGTGTGTTTGGACTTCGAGTCCGTGCTTCCTTTCCACTTGGAAAAAGATTTTGCATAATAAAAATGATAAAGCATGGTTTGTGATGAGCAGCCTTGGTAAACATAGCAGTTACTTCTTGTGAGTTCTTACTCTCATTAAGTAGATCATCAAGAATGATAATATCATAGGGTTGAATATCAGCAGTGCTGTTATCCCCGGTTGAACGAAGTAACCTTTACCAACCAATTCACGATGTAAGTTATGTTGATAAATTCCATAGCACCAAACAACGCGATTCGGTATGCAGTCAAAAATCTCATTACGTCGCTCCAACAATTGCAGTGTCAAATGTGTCTTCCCACTATGAGAGGGTCCTACGATACACATAGTGCGATTACAGCGTAAACGGAAATCCATGTTGATTTTGATGAAAAGTTATACCATTTAACTTAGCATCTATCCATTAATGGCTTTATTCGCGAGAGCACCAGCTAATCCTCCCAAAGCAGGACCGGCAGCTGTCATGATGATAAGTGCTAAATGTGGTAAGAAGCCACCGCGTTGTGATAATAGTTTGCGCTTTGTAGGAATTGATGTTTTTGGATTGCTCAAGGTGCGAAGAACTTTACCATGTCTGGCAATTGCATTGGCCTTTTTGCCACTTAATGTCATATAACGCACTTTTCATATTTCCGCGCACATTTTACGAATGAAGGCATTGTTTGCCAGCTTCATTGCCTCACATCGATGAGACGGTTTAATTTTAATAAGCGACGAAGAGTGAGACAGAATTTTTTGTTTGCATTTGATTGACACTTTTGTCCGTGCGAACGGTGAGATGAACGACGTCTAGCCATTTTTACAGGTGGATGTTAGAGTGTTCTTTGCTTAAACACGACAGCAGCGTCGAAACATCACCGACGTAAACGAAATGAAATAGAGGAAGACATTGAGTACAGCACTAGTAAAAAGCAATACACTGAGAACAACCACAGTACCAGTGGGATAGTCAGAGGCAGATACATGTGTGGGTGGCTGTAATGTATCATTCAGTGAGGTACTATAGTTCAATGGAAACAGTTCAGCTGTGTCGTTTGCTGATATGTTATGAGCCAGACATGAACAATCTCTTTGTACGATGATGCTTGTAAAGTTTAATGCCTTTGCATCAATTGTGCTTAAGTGGAAAAGGCTGCCCATAAGCAACGTGTAGATTGCATAACTCCAAGCAAGGTAATGAAAGAAGACCATGACGTAACAGTGATGAAAGTGTATTCGTAAACTGCTTTGGTGATAGCATATAGTCAACATCTTCACAGTTTTCGTGAATGATGATTGCATTACTCAAACGATGTATCATCTCTCTACAATCACTGGATGATAATAGTTTTTCCAATACAAGAATCCACTGCCTTGTATAATCATGCTTTCTCTATTCAATGAGACGGTGATACAGTGGTGTCATGGTCATAGATGACTGTTTTAAATTCGACAAGGATTGCATCAAAATCATTAATATGCATTGACTGTTGAAACTATTTCTTGATCACAGATGG
The DNA here is from genome assembly GCA_907163375.1 of Prostheceraeus crozeri. Classification (NCBI taxonomy): domain Eukaryota; kingdom Metazoa; phylum Platyhelminthes; order Polycladida; family Euryleptidae; genus Prostheceraeus; species Prostheceraeus crozeri. Next base: position 94,645 of record CAJQUW010000449.1, on the reverse strand, counting down.
GCCACAACATAGTTTCCAAAGGTACATAGCACGTAGAACACATAACAGCATGACAACGTGGTAAAAAGAGAAGGGACCGTTCCCTTTTAAAACACTCAGCGCAGTTCCGTTCACATAATAATTTAAACGTCTCTTCTTCCAATTTCTTTCTGAAGTCACTTTTATTGGTAGAGCTACCTGACAAATCACTTGCAAATGTCATTTTTTTCTTTTTCACTTCAGATCGCACCAATTTCATCCTCCTATTTTCACTATCATTGCATTGCAGCATGGAAAAATCCTCTATCCATCTTCGATCCAAATGATGATTCATGGCATGCTCATCTAAATCCATTAGTCTTTCAAATAAAGCGCTAGCTTTAATATTTTCATTTACATTTGTAACACTTTCTATAGCCTTCAACGAATAACCAAGCTCTCTTGCTACAGACCATGAAGCTGGGAAACGAATGCAACTTTTCATCTTCAAATAATTTCAAATGATGATGAATGTCAGGAATGGACACTCGGTTGAATATGCTTGATATGACTTGTACACCTTTGACAGTATTGATGACTCAGTGTAATCTAATAATTTACTTTCACAAACGTGCGTCGCGGTAAAACTATTTGACTACACTAAACGTTGCCTTTGCAAACCATGATACACTTTCTGACGACACTCACGAATAAAACTTCGATGATCAAACTTTACTTTCACAAACGTGTGTTGTGGTAAAAGCTATTTGACTACACTTACGCTTACATTTTATGACACTTGTGTTTCATAAAACGCCATGATCAAACTTTCTAACTATACATCAACCTGTGTTGCAGTAAAACTTTTGTACAACATGATATACTTTCTGACTACACTCACAAGAGCTTGTTCACTAGCGAAGAGAGAAATCAGCATGTGGTTGGGTGTGACGCATGAATGACCCTTCCAATTCATTCCATTCATCATCTCGTCTCCGTGATAGAGACAAGCAGAACTCATGGTTCATTCTCCCATGTATGGACAACTGTCGGGAGACAAGTGCAGCGGAGATTTTATGAGGTAACCTGTAGCAGATAGCTAAATGTCGCCCTGGCGGTCAGAGTACAACGTTGAGGCGAAAGGCAACCACTTGGAAACATGACGCAGAGGGGTTTCACAAGGATTACCATTGCCCACGTCGCGTGCAGTACTCATCGCTACGGACTTCACCGCTGTCTCGAAAGAACGCCCACCAACAGGAAGTATGACACCGAAAATCTCCGTGACTTACACCGTCAATGACTTGATAGCCAGACATGAAAACCGGTGGAGTTATTTACAAGAGGAAACATCCCAAGTCGTTGCTTTGATCAGCTTGATAGCAAGCCGTAATTTACAAGCGTTTTTCAATGGAGATGTTTAGATGCCACCCATGACAAGATTGCTGAGACTCAACCGATTGGCGTTCAAAGTGCTGCGGTGGGAACTGTGTCAAATGCCCAACATGAGTTGCCCCAGCAGTTTCGGTCTAAAATATGACACACTCCCTTGCCACACTTGTCACTACGGCATCATCCGCCGTCCCGAAGGAACACCCTGTCAGTGAAATATTACAGCAAAACTCTCCGTATCATGCTCGCTTTCAGTGAAAAGCTGCTTGTAACATGGTAAGACTGGCTTGTACACACTTAACCATGCCTTCATTGACTTCAGCAGGTTCGAAAACCCCAGAAAACCTCCAAAAATATAGTGAATTTAAAATTTTCAACTTTTTAGTACTACTTATGAAATTTTATAAGTAGTCTGTCACTATAGGTCTGATCAATAGCGACCGAACCTTTTTTTAATCAAGTCAAACGGACTTGTAGAAGCAAAGTTACAAGCCTTTAAAGCTTTGGAGTCTTTTATGGCCTGGAGACGAAGGCCATCTCCTGGCGAACCTTTAAGTCTGACGCCTAAACTGATATCAGCATTGAAATTTTCTAAGTCGGTTTCTAACAGAAACCCGAAATTTGGAATGTCCGATGCTATCGTCAGAGCTCCGGAGTTCACCTACCCCAACCCAGTCGGGAGGAGAACTGATTTCCGCAAGTAGAGTTTCCACTTATATAGTTTGTGGCGATCAGCTGAGGACGTAATATCCATCATCCAAGTCTTTAAACCCGTCTATCTCCGGTTCTAGTGCTCCGATTGACTTGAGACTCAACCTCTAAATGCAGAATGGCACGCTGATTCCAAATCTGGTCTCTGTTTTCCCGTCCGAGGCTTCGCTCACCCGGTAGAGCCGTTTTCATAAAAATTCTCAAATTTTCAAAAATTTTCAATGGCGTCTCACATCTAAACGAATGCAGATATTAACAAGCCGTTTCTTCCACTGAATTTGTCTCACTCTTAGCTTTCAAATGAGCTATCACACGACTTTCTACGATCTCTACAACCAAAGTTGGAAGATCGCTGCCGAAGGGGGGGGGTCAGAAGTTTTTCTCTCCGATTGAGCTGGAAAGAAGTTCCTAGACCCAAAATTGGCCAAAAAGTCCGAATTTGCACTCCGTTTTCCCATCCGAGCACTCCTTCATGTCGAAAAATGGACTTTCTCATCCCAAAACATCCAAAACTTGCCTTTTCCAACTCTGACGTTTTCCTGACATTTTCCTCTCTAAACCCAGGAAAATAGGACCAAACTGAGCTTTCCACTGCATTTTTTTACTCTATCCTTCCGAGATTCCTCCCCTTACCTCACTGGAAAACTCTTCTTTCCTTCCTTCCAGAGGGGGGGTAGGGACCAGTTTCCTCCTCACGGACCTATTCCTCCCAACACATCCTTGGCCATCTCCCTCATCTTCCTTCCAGGGGGGGGGTTGAGTCAGCATGATGACTCATCGTTGCTCATTTTGTCCTTCCTTTTGCAACGGGATGACTACTTATGCCATAGCTACAAGTTTACGATATCCTCATAAAATGTAATCCAAATCGCGAAAGCTTCGGAATTAGCTTAATTTGTTTCAGGCAATGCAGTAGGAGACAGCGATTGACAACCCAACGTAAAAACTCATGTACAAAAACAAGTCAAGAATAAAGAATCGAATAAGTTAAAAAATAATTAAATTGAAGTATATAGGAAAAGTAACATGAGAGAAGGTCACGCAAAGAAAATGAGGAAGGAGGAAAAGAAGAAAATATTTTAAAAATAAGAATTACAATATGGTACTGAAAAATTCTCAGCACCATTTTGTAATTCTTTATTTATGATTTTATATTCTTTTTTTTGAAATTTTTTCTTCTTTTCCTCCTTCCTCATTTTCTTTCTGTGACCTTCTCTCATGTTACTTTTCTTACATACTTCAATTTAATTATCTTTTAACTTATTCGATTCTTCATTCTTGACTTGTACATGAGTTTTTGCACTGGGTTGTCAATCGCTGTCTCTTACTGTATTGTCTTTATCACGTATCATTTCCGTCTATGCAATGTGTCACTATCAGTCGTTTGTGAGCCTTTGGCAGACGGCGATTTTATTTGTTTCAACTAAAATCTTTCTATTATTGTCAGAATTATAAAATTCATTTGCGATTATAAGCAATCATTTATCTGATATCTTTCATGAGCTTTATGATTTCTACTGACTTCTGGAATCTTCACAATGTTAACGCAGTTTCAATTTTCCACAGCCAAAAGTTGTCCGTCCAAAGCCAGTTATTGGTACTCCCCAGCGAACCTACTCCGATTTGTGTGAAGAACAAATGAAGGAAACTAAAAAGGTAAGAAATATTCTGGAGAGACATTCGAAAAACTAGTTGTTGTTCACAGTAGCATGAAATAAAATTCATCCACGTTCATCCTTGACTCGACAGAGAATCATCTCTGTATGAGATACTTTTCTGTCGATATACTGCAAGATATTCATCATTTCCCGTTTTAAAAGCGAAAAAAGTATTGACTCTGGAACATAGCATTTAACCTGATAGATTAAGTGCATGTGTTGTTGTTCGAGCTATAAAAATAAATTTGATGTTGCTCATAGCCAAAAAACATGCAACTGTAGTTTTGTACAAGTTGATGCTTTTAATACTGGGTAGGCCTACTCCACAAGCAACTATTTCATACACAGAATTCATGCTTTCGTTGTTACAAAGCAGCTTTTAGACATTGGGTTTATTATGTTATGAGAACCACATTGAGTTACCAAATATGTTTCAGTCGATGTAAGCTTGTGAACATAGTTTCAAATTTTAAACTGAATTTCTAGCTATATCCAGTACTTAATAGAAATGACATTAATGGTCACATCGACTGAAACATGCTTGTTAACTCAATAAAGTTCTCATAGCATAGTGGATTCATTTACTTCCCTTTATGGCGCTTGCCGTCTTGCACTTCAGCAATGCAAGCGATTTTTCGCATTTGTTGAATTCTATCGTTTGGAAAAAATACCATACGAGATATTGTTGATGAAATAGGAATAAAGTAAGCTACGAGTTTTGGTGTTGTCAATATTATATTGGCGGAAAGCATATTCATTCTTTCCGGTCAATCATCAGAACTAGGCAAATGTTTCATGAGTTAGGTGACATTTTGAAGTCTTCGCACTTGAAGGTGTTGCATTACAATTTTATTTTTACCAGGTGAAATAGAAAGCTGTTTCTAAAAGCAGGGACTTGCTTCTAGACACTGATTCTAAGGTGTTCTGTGAGGCTAAAATGACGGTGTAAAAAGTTTGGTGTCTCGTGAAAGTAACGCGCGTGTGTGTTTCAGCCATTAACAACAATCGAAAGGTGTGTGTCTTTATATATTTTAGACAAGTTGAGAATGAACAAAATTGGTGCAGCATCAATTATGAAAAGAAATTGATATCATGCTTCACAAGTAAGGAATGAAAGACTTTGGTGTAGAAATGTTGAACAGAAAAAACAGACAAGCAACCGCCGTGGAGACTGGGAGGGACCATGGATTTCAAGAATGTATCCGATACAGGAATTTTGTGGAGTAAATTCGTGTTGCCATTTAGGTTAGGCACGTGTTAAATTTGATAATTTCCGTACATGCTGAGCCATTTCAAACTGAAGCATTCGAGAAACCTTTGCGTCATTACCGCTTCAGGTGAATCACTTAGGTACTGTGTCGCTAAACTTGCAACACAGGTTCATGTTTGGTAAAGCTGTTTAGTGATTACAGGTGATATGGTTTAATCAGGATGTTTACACTCAACTCAATCAACTGCCTTCTGTTTCAGTCAAAGTTCCGTGAAAAAAAACAAAGAAAAACATTCCGTATGTTTCAACTGGCACGGTCTTTGCCAAGTGCACCGATATACCCTTTAGGCTACAGAAATCATCATAGTGTGCATGGACGATGCATAGTGTATGCATATTTAGTGCAGCATATTGAGTGACCGCTCAAATTATCAACTCTTTTTTCCAAATGGTTTTCAGATGCAGCTTGTCAATATGATAGAACCTTCTGTCATAAAATTTTTCACTTATTCGGAAGCAGAAGAGAGCTGATTTTTGATTGTAGTCAAAAACAAAAAGAGACTCCCATTCGCCGCTGAACTACATTAAACAAGCAAGAAAAGATGATGTTTTTACCTATATCTGCAGCAATTTGATAGTTCATTTAGGTGTATTTCTTTAACACATAGCGCTGAAAAGAATGTGAAAATCCATTGTATTTTCTTTGTGTTAGTTATTAACCAAGCAGGATCCAGTTGACATCAGTGTGCAGTCACAGTTTCAGGTAATCTTGGTTGTGTCAATTTAAATAACGTTTGTATGAGGTGCAATTTACATGGTTGATGGAAGCCCATAGCTTAGAAGTCGGTTACAATACTGAAACTAGCGATTTCTTATGCATATCTATTAAAGTCATCAGTGCAAAGTTGAATAAATTAGATAAAATTCAAATGCGGAATTTAGGGGCAGCGTTTGAAGTAGGCCTACTATTTTGAATTAAAGGGTCATAAGTAATATTAATATTCTCTAATTGGCTTTTAATCTGACATTGAATGCATGAACAATCATGATCTATTCAAAATTCACTCACAATAGTTTCACCTGAAACGACACTTACACTCGATTAGGAAACTTTAGGTCTACATTCACATTTCTACAAATCGCAAAGATTAAGCTTGATTAGCGACAAATCGTCTTTTCTTATCGCTGTTGATTAGGAAGTTTGCTCCTGACATCAAAGTGATTCACCTAATTTTGTAATTATGAACTGCTGAAATGTCACTGATGAACGTGAAACGTTCAAATGAAAATAGTCAAGCAATTATGTACTTGAAATAATGAAACTCAGCATGCAGATGATTTGCTCCTTGATCAGTCAAACTTGTTGAATTTGAGCTACACAGTGTATCAAGTACGAGCAGTCCACACACCGTAAAGAAGTACTATTTGTTGGCAATGTCAGCAGATAATGCGCTACATGTAATGAATGTCTAGGCCTGCTTACCATCGGTAGTCTACCACTGCAATTTTCTTGGTAGTTTTAAATTGATTTCGGACTCACATTATTCATGCTCATGTAAATATTAGGCGTGCCCTTCGTGTAGTCAGTCATAAGGTAGACCTACTTGCACCACGCTTTTTGATTGTTTGGATTGCATTGTGAATATGTGTCAAACTGAATAATATCTAATTGAGATGTGATTGTGTGATAGTCTTCAACATTGTGACAATGTTTGACAGCTTAAAGAGGTATTATAACTAGAAAAATACATGCTATTTATTCAACTCTCATTACTTATTAGACGTAAACCGTACTTCAATATACGTCCGTATGTGAATGAGTGTTCGATTTTTTCTCAATCTTGATTATTTCTTTCATGAATCGGGTCATTACTCAATTGCTAAATGTATGATAAGATGGCTTTGATTCAACCAAACATGTCGTATAATCGTATAATGCATATACTTACTTTTATATTTCACAGTGCTATAATCTCTATGATTATTGCTTCCATAATATAGTTTATGCTTTCCAAAGTGTGCATAAATTTCAAAGAGTGCAATAAACAGTCTTTATTGCACTCCTTCATTGAAATACATTAGCACATAGAAAGTTTTTCATCCTCTACAACGAAAATCATGCATAGAATCTGCATGTACAATGGACAGAGAAGCAGGCTATCTGATTTCAAAATTGCTTTGGTTTGATTTTCAAGTGTATAATAGACTATGTTTAATTCTGATTCTGCGGAATAGAAAGTCCGAGGATGAAATATAATTGGACGAGGCGTAGCCGAGTCCAATTATGTTTTGTCTGAGGACTTTCTGTGCAGAATCAAAATTAAACATAGTTTATTTTACTTAATTCACTTTAACTTTACATAGAACCTTAATAGAAATGATAGGTCTAGAGATGTCCATGGTCATTGAATGGACTCCTAGATATGCAGCACCTAGACTTACTACATATCATGCCATGGTCTATGCAACTTTATATCTATAGACTTTGGATCAAATTTCAAATTTTCTAGGCTTGCACAGACTATAGCTAACATTTTTCATATCATCTCTGAGAAGGTAGTAAACAGGTAGCCTACACAGAATGGAAGAAGAACTGAATGAAAGATGAGGACATGTTTCAAATGACACAACCACGAAGATCAACGTTATCTCAACAATCGCATGAAGAACAATCACCAATACAAGCACCAAATAACATTGCTTCGCGTTTTGCAAATTTGTCAAAAGAAAATCAGGAACAATTTATTAGTGCAAGAATACCAGAATCGACAATGAAAAAGCAAGTTTGGGAGTAGTGAAAACTGTGCCCTACTTGCGAGGGATAGGTACATGGATAGGTACATGTATAATTCAGTGTTATCAATAGGTACATGGATAGGTACATGTAGAATTCAGTGTTATTAATAGGTATATGGATAGGTACATGTATAATTCAGTGTTATCAATAGGAACATGTATGACTTCTGTCTTACTGGATAGGTACATGTGTTTGGTAGACTGGGTTGAGTACATTGCGTTTCGGAACGTCTATGTGCGAACTTGTGTGACTTGGTTCTGAGTATTTGGGTACGTACCGATAGACGTCCGTTGTTTGATTTTGAATGGGTTTGCTCAATTGCGACTATTGTGACTATTGCAACCATTGTAATCAAGATGACACATTGATTTTCCGTTTACGTAGACAAACTATGCTATAAATATGAGATAGTTGTTTAATGACATGCATAATGATGACTAGTATCCCAACGTCGTGGGTTGTCGCAAGAGACCTTGGATATTCGTTCAAAGCTATAGAAACTAACAAATCTCAGTGAAAATATCAACGCTGGTGATTTATTTGAAAGACTAATGGATCTAGCTGAGCATGCTATGAATCACAATTTGGATCGTAGGTGGATAGAGGATTTCTCCATGCTACACTGCAATGATAGTGAAATTAGGAGGATCAAATTGGAACGATATGGAAAGAAGGAGACATCTGACAGTGTTTTAATAAAAAGTTCTCCCAATAAAAGTGACTTCAGAAGGAAATTAGAAGAAGAGACATTTAAATTATTATGTGAACGGAACTGCGTTAAATGTTTTAAACAGGAACGATCCCTTCTCTTTTTACCATGTTCTCATAGCGTTATGTGTTCTACATGTTATGTACCCTTTGAAACTTCATCTTGTCCCATTTGTGATGAAGAAATATCTTCAACAGTCACTGTATATCGTGCAGGATGAGTCATCATGCAGGTCTGTGATTGGTCACTATTGTGTCTTTGTTTGACTTTTCTATATAAGGAGGACACTGTACCGTTCTATTTCAAGCATAATTTGAGGCTAATACAATGTCAATCAGCATGTCGTTCCAACCAACATTCTCATTTCAATAATTTACCGAAGTCAACTCTTCACCGGCAATATATTTTATTCTGCCGTGAATATAACTGGCTATAAAGCGGATTTGGTGGATCTGATGGAGGAAATAGTGAAGTATTTCCGCTGCGGAGAGGACGTTGTGGTGCAGAGAATGTTAATGAGAGTCGTGAACAACGCTCTTACACGAGTTGGAAGATTTTGGCTCAATGAAGTATTTCGCCCACTAGCTGAAACTGAGATTGTACCGGAATACTCTCGCTGTTGCTGCAGCAGTATCCAACGGAAACACAATACATGTCTCCATGACATTATCACCTCCAGCTACTTTGACGAGAAGGGTGAGAATTGCAAACTGGACTTGTTCAGTGGACCGCCATCAGTAAGCATCAATGTGGCTGCTCAAGGACATTCTGAGGTGATCAGTTTGCGGGCATACTATGCCAATATTTTAAAGACTTTCCATTTAAAGCCCTGCTGTATGTGCTGTCCTATTTCAAAACATCTAATGAAAGACATTGAGCAGCTCATAACTGCTACAAATCAGACTCTAGCCGATGTGAGTGTGTATCAGTTTCGTTCTACAACTTGTTAAGTGTTTTATGTAATTTTATAAGTACCAGCAACAAACTCTGCGTGATATGTGAATGCTTGTAAACTTTTGTGTATAATGTTGTAAGTACTAAGCAAAAATTGTAATTGTATTATCTATTTCCATATTAGAATAAAAATGTCTGTAAAACGGAAGGCATCCTCTCGTCAATCGAAACGGTCCTTCAAACCTTCAAGTCAGTTTAAAAAGGCGTTGCGAAAGTTAAACAGGATACATGATAATAGGAAGAAGTGTAAATTGATTCAAAATTCAAGTGATGATTTCATTCGTGATTTAGCTTTTGCAATACACAAATGTCTACCTATTTACAAGCCTCTATTGAATGCTGACTCTTTGAATAGCATAAAAAAGTTTTCAAATCCAAAGAGTAGTGATAAGAAAAGGCGAAACTTAATTCAGCGCGGTGGTGGTGGGTTTCTAAGTATGTTAAATGATATTGGAAACAGTATTAATGGTGTAGTCAATAGTCCGCTTGGAAGGATTGCAGCAACTGCTGCAATGTTAATATAAGGTTAGCGAATCATAAAGTGACACGTCATCACTTTGATTGATGAGTCATATATAGGTGTATATAAGGAAGACGCTTTAATGATATTTTACCACTTTCAAGTGGCAATTCATTCGCGCTGGTTGAAAGCTCCGAATTAGTACTTGTTGGAACATGACTCAGAAAATGTATACATTCAGAGAGGAAGGTGACGCTTTTGAGCAAGATCTCTTGAAGCTTCGTCCGACACGAAAGGTGCAAGGGATTGGAAATACATTCTACTTTCAAACCTTGAATTATGGTGATGATGGCTTTTATCTTCAAGTTCCATTCTTCCACAGTAATGGTATGTCTACATCAGGGTATAGCAATATGAGACAAATGCAAGTGACTTTTCCAAAATGGCAACAGGTGATTCTTAAAACTACTGACTCTTTCGCGAAAGAATGTGTTGAGCTGCCTGAAAGTGCTCCCACTCATTGGAGAAAGGCCTTAGAGGAAAGAGTTGGTTACAAGGAATTGCCAGAATTCGATACACTGTTTTTAAAACTATCGGATCATTTTCAAGCATTCGATCTCTTTAAAACGCGATGGAATGTGAGGATCTCAAACGGGGTCGCTATATGGGCTTAGTGCACGTTACCGGACTTTATATTGGCTCACATGGTTCGACTGGTAAAGTCGCATCTTTACAAATGAAGGTTCTTCAACTAGTCTATGAACCATTACCAATTGATAAATGCTTAATTAACATTGATAAGACTGCTTCAAGTGATGGGAAGGAAGAGAGCAAAAAGCGAGGGCGGAAATCTAAAGATGGGAATCCTAAATTGAAGTTGAAGCGCCAAGATGCTGACTTGAAAACTTTCTATAATCCTAATTATGATGAGGAAACACAAATGTTTTAATTTGTAAATGTAATTTGAAAGTTTCTATTCTGAATGTAAATAAACGTGATCTGGAACATGTGTCTGTTTTGTTGTTCTAAGCAAAATTAGCGGGATGATGAGTTCAATGTTAATGGAATTATAAGATGACAGATTTTCGTCTATTCACTGATCGCACAATGTGTGTCGCTGGACCAAGTCAGTCCGGTAAAACTACATTTGTAACTGAATTGCTACAATATAGAAATGAAATGTTTAACAAGGAAATTAAGAGAGTCAAATGGTATTATGGAATATTTCAACCACAACTACATTCTGCACTTCGCCAGAAAGGTTATGAGGTGAAGCAAGGGTTGCCATCAACTGAGGATATCAAAGCAAGTGACTTACTAGTATTAGATGATCTATTACGTGAAAGCAAATCCTCAAAGGATGTAACTGAAATGTTCATTCAAACTGCACATCATAGGGAAGCTTTTATTATCTACATCACCCAAAACATCTTCGATGGAGGGAAAGAGCAAAAAACTAGAAGTTTGAATACACATTATTTGGCAATATTTAAAAATCCAAGAGATAGCAGTCAGATACATCATCTCAGTAGACAGATATTACCTCAACAACCTAAAGTACTTTCAAAAATATATGAAGATGTAACAAAGAAACCACATGGCTATCTATTTATTGATCTAACCCAGGAATGTCCGGAATGACTTCGATTTCGAACTAATATCATACCTAATTCCGTTGAACCAATGACAGTTTTCTCGGTTCACAGCTAGTTTTAAGCAATGTACTTTGTTGCCTTATTATTGTTACAAACATGTCGTATTCAAAGATGGTAGTCATTCCTCAAGAGGAGTATGTACAATTGACTACATTACAAAGTGCACAAGAAGTCAAAAATATAGATCAACCTATTACGAATCAACTTAAGGAACTAACACAAAAGGATATGGAAATTCAGAAGATTAAGGATCCCTATCGACGAATGCAGTTAGCAGCTGAAAACATTGATGAGAGGCGACAGATTCGTGACAAGTTGCGACGATTTATTCTTGTCAACACCTCGACCATATCGTGTGCTCGCTGAGCGATTATTTGACTTCATTGATCCACATGTGAAGTTCAATGAGAGAGGGGAGATAATAGATGAAACAACTGGTGATGTTATTAGAAATAGTCACATAGATGACCTTCTACAATATGCTGTCAGAGATATAAGGCGAAAACTAGGTGCACCACAAGGGTGGACATATTTTCAGAAAATTTTATCTGATCAAAATGTACCTCACAATATTATTGGAGGATAGACTGTGAATGAGTTGGATGAGGGTCACTTACAAGATGGATTAAAAAGTAAAACACCCACGATGGCGGTCAAGCGAGAGCTTCATGATCCCGATGATCTTCAACCAAAAAGAGCTACTAGGCGCTCAATGCGTGTTGCGAAGGAATATTGTAAATATTAAGCAAATATGAATTAAGCCTTGACTCTCTCATATCATGTCGTTACAAAAATTTTGCTGTTGTTTGAAATCTGCGCTCGAAGGTAAAGGAGAAGAGGGCATAGAGGTTGATATCAGTTGTGTTAGCAGTTGCTGTGCGAGTAATACGCGTGCAAATCAGAACAAAGACGATGAGTACAGCAGTGAAACTCAGAAAGATTTATTACGACTTAAATCACCCCGCAAGTTTCAGTCGTCCGGAGGTTCTAGCCCGTGCAGCAGGTGTGGGAATAGAGAAAGTCAAGAAGTGGTCAAGGACTCAACCGAATTACACTCTTCACAAAAATGCGATAAAGCGGTTTCCAACAAGAAAATATGTTGTTAACAATATAGATAGTCAATAGCAAGCGGATTTGGCTGACATGCAACAGATATCACAGTACAATGATGGCTATAAATACATCTTAATCGTAATAGATATTTTATCTCGCTATGCTTGGGCACGTGCGCTGAAATCTAAACGAGGACCAGAAGTTGAAGCGGCTTTTCAGAGCATTTTCGATGAGGGGCGTGTTCCGCAAAGAATACAGACCGATCAAGGGAAGGAATTTGAAAAGTCTCATGTTCAAAGTCTCCTTAAAAGTCATAATGTGGAATTGTTTAGTGTCAAAAGTGGCTATAAAGCTGCCATGGGTGAGAGGTTCAATCGCACACTGAAGACAAAAATATGGCGCTATTTCACTGCAAAAAATACACATGTTTGGGTAGGTGAGCTGCAGAAGTTTGTTAAGAATTACAATGAAAGCTACCATCGAATCATTAAGATGAAACCAGTTGATGTTATCCCAGATAATGCGATGGATGTATGGCTTCGATTGTATGATAAGAAAGCGAAAAACATCTCCAATGAAAAGAAAATTAATGTTGGTGATAGAGTTCGGATTTCAAAGGTTAAGTCTACATTTCAGAAGGGCTATCTACCTAATTGGACTAAAGAAGAGTTTTTTGTAGATGAAGTAAATACAAAATTTAGACCCACCATCTATAAATTTATAGATTACCATGGCAATCCAATTGAAGGAAAATTTTACTCTTATGAATTGCAAGTAGTAGACAGAAGTGAAGAGGTGTATATGATTGACAAATTAATTAGGAGGAAAAGTCATGGCAATCAAAGGAAATATCTAGTTAAATGGAAAGGATATCCTGATTCATTCAATAGCTGGATAACGCACCAGGATATACAAAATGTGGAGGTGGGAGACACTCGTAACTTTTAAGCTAATATAGCATGTGACTTCTTCCATATATGAGTTTAACATGTCTACTAACTTCAACATCATTCTTCCTAGCAATAGCAACCCCAAGATATTCCCAAGTAACAAACCATCTCTATACTCCGTTGAATTCGCTAATCCAATTACTCTGCATGGACCCCATGAAGTTGCTCTAACTGAAATTACTTATTACAACGATATCACTTTGCTAAAGAACAACTATTTTGAATTACATAAAGAAGTGCGAGAGAAGGATGATTGATTTCGCATATTTCAAAATAGTCTACTTGGTACATGGGCTTTTCATCATCTAACTTTACATCCTTTTTCAACATCTTTACCATCTGTCCAAAACATGATTAAAATTCAAAAGGCATTTGCAACGTCAACTTTTGATTCTAAGGTTCCCACAATGAGCTTGCAATATACAGAAATGGAAATCGGTAGAATGTTTGAACGAATAAATGATCTCTTCAAGCTGACTTTGAATAAATTCTACAAACCAGTCATAAAGCGGTCAACAAAATTGATGAAGGAAGGGAAGCATGTTCTTCTTGTATTAGGTAAGGATTTGAGTCATACTTTTGGGTATTCCAGAACAACGTTCTCATCAAGGTGTTGGTACAATGGACGTGGGTGGAATTCGGAGAGGAAAGTCACTGATTTTCAATGTAGAATTGTGCCATTGTATGCATTACAAAAAAGGAGCATCCGAGTAAAAAATCAATTTGAGGTCATTAGAAGTGTTGAAGACTTTGCAAGAAAGTTTCAAGGATCAGTGCCAGAAACGTTAATGACTTGTGAATATAAGAAAGAGAAAGTAACTTTTTTTACTGTTGAAACGGAGGCAGAATTTATTGTTTTTACTAAAAAGACACCATTGGAAAAGTCTGAGTCCGCTGTTATTGAATTCGGATCTGAAATGATTGGGATGTTTAAGGGCCTTGAAAGCGCACCTTGGTTGACAGAATTAAATGATACATTCAAGGTTCAATTGTCCTCTTCTAAACTCAAAGCATCAACAAATGCTTCATGGGATATCCACGTATACAGCGAAGACATATTGGGTGATGATTTGTCTACTTCCAGTGAACTTGTAAAAAGAGTTAATTTGAACATTGAAAGCTTGAAAACGCCATCTGAATTGTGTACAAAGTTAAATGAGTTTGGTGTAGATTACCTTGATGCAGATGAATATCACTTTTCTTATGATCCACATAAGAAACGCATGATTGTAAAGGTAGAGAAGAACTCTCTTATCAAGCTGGATAGCGTGTTAACGACCACATTGGGATTCTCAAAATCAACTATTTATGAAGGCACATCAATAGGCAATACAGCCCCATCACTGGAGGGTGCTATAACTAACTTATACGTCTATTGTAACATTATTGAATATACAAGGGTTGGCGAAATTGAGGCCCCACTTCTGCGCACATTTCCTCTCTCATCCGTAAGGAAGCAACTAATCAATCGAGAATTTTTTAACAGAATGTATCTACCAATCAGTCGAAATTACATCAATAGAATTGACATATCAATTCATGATGACGTAGGAGAAGTAGTACCGTTCAGTGGTGGTGTTACTGTTTTGACCCTACATATTAGGTCACGAGAATAAGGCTTTACGCTATTGTGACTTCCATAGTTATTCAATAGTCATAATGACAGGCATTTACAGTAGACCATCATATCAGAGCGGTTATCCCGTGTTTGTTGGAGGTAGACGACAAGTTGGAGGAGGCATATTTGGTGCATTAAGACGTATGGTTCTTCCAACACTCAAAAAGTATGGCGTACCAATCATGAAGCGTGTTGGAAGCAGGGCTTTAGATTTTGGTGCAAATGTTGCAGCTGATGCGCTTCAAGGTGAGGATATCGGTGAATCTATGAAAATGCGCGCGCGGCAATCTGCCATAGACGCATTAGATGATTTAACAAAGACAGTTCGGAAGAAGCGTAGGAAGTCAAGACAAGTTGGATCCGGTCGAGTTACTAAGCAAAGACGCAGGAAAAGTAAAAAGCCGACTAGAGCAGCACGTTCTAAATCTAGACGTCGAGTGAAAACAAGAAAGCGCAAACGAAATTCCACAGCGACTAGAAACAAGTCAAAACGAAGGAAGACAACATATTTGTAGAGCTAATACGATGCAGAGTATCAATTCGGCTTTGTGTTTCTTCGATTCTCCCCCTCATCAGACAGACATCATCTCCTCAACAATTGTAGACATAGTCCCCACAACAAATATCAATGGTAACCAACAGCATATTCAGTTTGATATACCTGCCAATCCTCAAGATTATATTGACTGTCAATCCATTGATTTAGAGTTGTGTATACAAATTAAGAAGACTGATGGCACAAATATTGATTCATCCAAGGATAAAGTGGGATTAGCAAATCTTCCCATTGCCAGTCTGTTCTCAGATGTGTATCTAATATTGAATGACAAACAGATTGAAGGAGAAGATTGAGAATATCCATATGGAGCATATATACACACAATGACGCAATTTCAAAAGCAAGCTTAACAGTTAGACTTGCAAGTTTCTGGGTGGTATGATGATCAGCAAGGGAAATTTGATTATGTCTCAAATACAGGGTTGAAAAGACGAATGGATTTAACAGCGGATTCGAAGGAATTATACTTGAAAGGACCTGTCTATCTTGATGTCCTTCGTCAATCTAGATATCTGCTATCACAGGTTAAAATGCAAATAAAATTTATTCGTGCAAATCCTGAGTTCGCGTTAATGGCTTTTGGAGCTACAAACTATCAAGTCAACATAAGTAATGCCGTACTCAATGTAAGGCGAGTAACAATGAACCCGTCAGTCATCAACGAGCATGCGACAGGATTGAGGAAAAACAATGCAATATATCCAGTTAATCACAGTGTGTTGACAAACTTCACAATTGGTGCGGGATCATCCTCACATGCCTACCCAAATCTTTTTCCCACTGCAATGCCAAAGGCGGTGTATATCACATTTGTGGAAAATGAGGCATTCATTCATTGGTGCTTTTGAAAAGAATCCATTCAATTCCCAACACTTTAATGTTAGCAAACTAGCACTCTACCAGGATGGGAAATTTGTATCTTGCAAAGCATATGAGCCTAATTTCAAAGATGGTAAATTCGCACGTGAATATGGTTCTATTTTCACCGCCCTCAACATGTTTAATACAGATGATTCAAATGGAATTACAATGGATAATTACAAGAATGGCTACTTCTTCATTATGTACAACCTCACAGCAGATGCAGATCTAGGTGATGAAAGCGTAGGAGTTACAAAGTCTGGAAATCTACGACTGGAGGTATCATTTAAGTCACCTTTGAAGAAAACAATTACTTGTCTCATTTATGCTATCTATGATAGCAAAGTTGAGATAACAAGAATGAGAGACGTGACTGTCAGCTATCAGAGATGAGTAACTTAAGCAACATAGAAATCTTGAGGAAAATGAGGAAAGTTCATCCCTACTCCAAGACAATATTTCTCAATGTCTTTTCTAGAGATAATTTACCTGATTAAATTCCTTTCTATCCTTGTTCGCTTATCATCAATACGGATACCAACAATCTTCCCGGAAAAAATTGGATTGCTGTATACATCAATCGTTATAAGGTGGCCGAATATTTTGACTCTCTTAATCAACCTCGTTTACATGATATCGCATTATGGATGAACAGGTTCTCCTGGACTGTTAGGAAAATGACATCGTTCCCACTTCAAAGTAATACATCTCTAATGTGCGGTGGCTATGTACTCTATTTTGTCAACGAGAGACCATTGAAAAATAACTGTAAAAGTGCTTTAGAATTATTTTCAAAAAACTGTGATAAAAATGATGTAATTCTTACTAAATATGTCGAAACAGTTTTGAAATAAAATTTTGTGTTGTATCATTAACTTGCTCTCTTTTTCCAAAACAAGGGTCTACAAGGAAAACAAAAACATGTTCATATTTCATTATCTATTCACATATATACATGTACAAAATCTACAATTTGGTGTTCATGAAACATTTTTTCAAATCACATATGATGGGAGGCACATCAATTATGTCTTTGATGCCGGTTATCACAATCTTTCCATTATGGAACACATGAACATGATATGGATGCCAGTTAGTCAATTGAGCTGCTGGAAATAGCTCCACTTCATAAGTTGGATTATGTGATGATGTAACTTTACGGAAGTCATAGTGACAGTGCAATTCACATAACACGATCATTGTCTTCACTTTCCAATCAGATAATGAATCACCAAGTAAATGTTCCAAAGTAAAGTGTAGATATGAGAGATCACCCTCCGTGACCCTTCCAATACATTGGATTGTTCCATTTGGAAAGAATAGGATAGTGAGAGATTTATCCTTCCTCTGAATCCTCCATGTTAACATCGAGGGTCTTCCAAGATGTAAGCTCGTTGTCGGCTTCAATTTCCGTTTTATCAGTAACCATTGTTTTCGGTTGGGTATATTCCTCTCGATCTCTTGTAGATTGAGTTTTGAGTTTGCTTTTGTAGTTAACATCCGATTTACAACTTCCAACCGTTTGATGTCCTCCATCTTTAATGAATGACGTTATCTGTGGTAGTATCTTCCTTGTAAAGGTTTCCCATGTGACGTCACTGAAACGAAAAAATCGATATTCAACATCTTCCCGTTTTGGTGAACAGACTTATAGTTTGACTGATGAATCACACTTTATCCATACCTTGTTATCGAGAGGAATCTTGATCCGAGTCTTATGGTTGCCAATGAGATCCACAAAGTCTTTTAGTGAAGGCAATGAGTCAATTCTAATGCAAACGCCACGATGTTTTCGAACACTATTTGCTATTGAATGACAAAATGCTATTCTTTTAGAATTTGTTATGTGAACGTTTTGAACGTCACTAAGTTTCCATATTCTAATGTAATGAGGCATGTTCCGAAAGCTATGTTTCAAATTTAGGTTTAATGTTTGCCTAAAGTTTGTTATTTTACTATCTCAATATATCGGAATGATGTTGAGTACAAATTCTTCACATATTCATTCACATTAGGACTACCTATTTATTAGTAATCATTTCTACATATCGGAAAGATGTAGAAATTTCAATTTTAGTAAGACTACTTATGTATTAGTAAGTGTTGCTACATGTCGGAAGATGCAGCAATCGCAAGATCTATTACAAGTGGAATATTGTATTGTTTTTTATTTAGACTTATTCTACATCACCTGTGACAGGAAGGCATCTCCTTCTCTTTGAAGGTGGGGGAAGACTTAGACTGTAGTGTCCATATGGTAATGATAAATTTTTATCCAGCCAACAGCGCTTATCCTCCCAAAGTGAAAGACCTCGCTTCCTAAATGATTTTGTGCTAACTATGTGATTTTTTGAATTTATAATTGTCATATCTTCAGTTGTATCATTCTCACTATAATATACACTCCTATAGTCATTATGTTTCAATTTTTTAACTGCTGGTCTCTGAATTCCTTTTGCACGTTTGATGCTATGATTCGTAGAGTCTAGATATTTCATTGAATACATTTTCGGTTTTAGTAGGATCATTTCCTCAAGCAACTTTCCAGCACACTCATCCTTAAAACAACCTAATCTAGCTTTGTTTGTAGTTGAGTATAGTCGGTGGTGACTGTCATAGTTTGAAGAGTCAAACTTTTCGCCGAAGTATAGAAGTATATCTTCCAGACGGACAGATGGTGATGTGTATAAACATAGGAAGAAACTGTCGGTATCACCTCCACAAAGCCGCGTTCTATTTATCAGTGGACATCCTTTTAGATCATTGTAATATAATTGATACATTTCCAACTTACTATAGTCAAGTACTGCTTGACCAACATATATTAATTTATTTAAAACTATTGAAGGTTTATACATTTCCATACCAACCAGATCTTCAACAAATATTTTGTGTTGAACATAGAGAGGATGATTTGACAATTTCAGTAGTTGTTTCTCATTGTTGACTAGTTTAAATTTGTTCCTTCTCCTTACATTTTCCATTGTTTTACCATATAAAGAATTATTTTTCAATTTGTAGAATGACTTTTCGAAGTCAGTGCTTGATTGAGCCCTCTTTTGAGAGTTCATATCAATGTATGTTTTTAACCAAGACTTTTTTGTGAATTTTATGCTACTATGAATCTTCATGATTCTCATGCCCATGGTCAAGTAAAATTTTAAAATTGAGTAGTGGACTACATAATTTTCCCTATCAAATTGTTGGAGCAGAAGTTTCTTGATAGAAGAAAAATGTGCATTTGGTCTTACTTTTTCATATAGTGTGAAACCATTCTCTTTTCAATCATCTGCATTTCTGGAGCAAATGGGAAATCGGCAGTGTCATCATGAACGGCTGCAGGATACTCTAAATCTAAATCAAAAATGTAGCCGATTTCACCATCATCATCTATATTTTGAACATTTCTTCATTGAAAAATTATCTAATTCACTTTCATTCAACCATTGGAAATTTGAGTGGGGTAGATTCCTACTGAGTGAAGAACCGTAAAGGTTATTAACATCTAAGTAGGTCAAATGTCGACTTTCATGTGTATTATTTCCTAATTCTTCAATGCGTGCACGCGCTCGGTGAATGTTGGTGAAAGTCATACCCCTTCTAATTCCTCGTTCAAATAGATGGTACATATTTTCATCTTGTATGTAGTGTGGGGGATCATTGGAAGAGAAGTTTAGTGCTATGGTAAAGCTAAGATGTGGGAGACTGACAAAATGTACAGGGTCGACTTCATCCTCACGTTGACTCAATGCTCTAAACACTTCAAATATGTCTGCCAACAATAAAACATCTAACTTCAGATATGCCAGCATGCAATCCCCAAATGTGCTACAATTAAATTCAATCCATGCCTTGTTAGCGTGTTCATATTCACTATCGGAACAGTGTTCACGAGTAAGATCATTATAGAATTCAAATTGTGCTGGTAGACAGTCTTCCGTCAACGTGCTTAAGTTTTTGAAGTATGAATATGGAAACACTCCCTTCTGATATAAAACACCATCACTTAATTGTAGAAATTCTACCCTTAATGTCTCTACATGCTCATACGTTTGCAAGCCCTTGGCTAATTCACTCAAGGATGCACTTAGAAATTGATATGAGTCTAAGAATTTTAGTTTAAAGTATACTGTCTTTCCTTTGTATTCATTTACAGGGACACTGGCGGATAAAGTTACATATTTTTCAGCAGTTGCTGCTACAACATCTAATTTCCAAGATTTCATTCTTCCAATCGCTTTATAGCAAACGATGTGACTATCATAATTTTTAAAATTGTGGAAAAATATGGGGAGCTCCCGTCTGTTAAGTCTTAACCGGAGATTGCATTTCCTACATAATGTTTGCCTATATCGTCCGGTGATATGATCGTGATCACGAACTTTTATGACTTCATCACTGAATTTCGATTTACATTTGTTGCAACATTCTGCATTCTCATGGCTTGCTTTTTCATCCGCTGACAGTGTCATTGGCTGCCTAGTTGTTGCACATTGGTTGTCATATAAGTCTTGGGCTACAGTTTCTAAGTGGTGCAAGAAACTAATAATGCAATTTTCTCCCTCAAAGAGGTAATACATGTTTTCAAATTTCGATTGAAGGGCATTATGCCAGACATGATAAGCTCCAATGGCGGCAGGTTTATGTATTTTATTATCAATGTAGCACTCTATATCTGCATAAATTACTAAAGGAGGACTTAGTTGATATTCCATGCTACTTGTTGGTACTTTTAGATCTGTCGGCATTTTTTCTATTTGTGCTTTTCCTCGAATACAAAACTGGAAGTGTCGTTCTAGTGTTGTTTTATATGTGAATGACTGAGTGCATCTTTCGCAGAAGTATTTATGTCTTTTTAAAGTTCTCCTATACAATCTTGATAGCTTTGGAATTCCACAATAGTGTGCTGCTCCATTGTTTAGAATTAGCAAAATATTAACCGTTTGCCTACCAGTAAAGTTACTATTGTAACGAACACCTGTGAGTCCATTTTCATAAAAGTTAATGTTAATTTTAATATCATTATTTTTCTCAAATTTTGGAATATCTTTGATTGATACTGGTGTGGAAATGCCTTCCATATTTAGCGCAGATGTCCACTTACTATATGATTTTAATTCATTCCTTGAATAAGGTACTTCATTATAATGCAATATTGATAAAACTGCATATAGGAAGCAATCATTTGCATTTGAATTAACATTAATGACAGCTCTAGAGTTTTTTAACTTCTTTGGTAGAGGAAATGATTGTCCACCTGACAGTATTGGACTTGTTATTACATTGAACTCTATATTTTGTACATCATCTATAATCCAATTGCTACCCTTTTTTTGTGAAGGCTTCAATATGATTTATTAGACTATTTAGATGATCCTGAAACCAAGCATCATAGTCATAAATATAGTTTGAGGATGATGAGGTAAAGTGTGCGAGAAAAGTTTCTTCTTCTTGAGGATTAGAACGGACATAACGAATTTGTGCAATCAGACGACCGCGCAATTGATAGCTCCTTAGTAAGTCAGACACTAAATTCCCTAACATGGAACGCATGCTTTCTAAGAATGATGTTATGTCCACAGTAGGTGTTGTTGGCGTGATATCATACACACGTGCATGACCATTGAGTGCGCTTTCGCTGAGACTAACAGTTCCATAGTTATTATGCATATTCATCTCACTATTTGTATTATGTACATTCATATGCTGTCGAAATCTACTTATAGAGTTATACGTTTTGCCACAGCGAGAGCAGTATTGCATAAAGTTTTGTATGTTAGTTGAAGCGCTGGTTGTTGGCTTAGAAGTAGATCTATTTTGATTATTCGAATTTGACTCTGTTATGCTATCATTCGGTTTATTATTGCATACAAGTTTATGCCTCTTAAGATTATCCATCCTATTCGTCTTATATGGACACTTGCTACATTGATGCGTTTTTCCTAACTTACAAAATTTTTCATGACGTTGCAAATTGCCAATGAGAGTGAACACTTTTCCACACTTGGTACAGACAACCATGATTATTGATGAGGATTGAAATTAGCAAGCCCTTATATACATCTACCATCTAATGACGTCAGCGTCATCATCAGCCAATACCATATGTTCCGATCTGTTGTAAAGAGAAAACACATACAATTTCAACAATTATTTTTTTAAAAATAGAAGAAAATAGAAGTTACAGTTTAACACATTTAACAATGCCACTATGATAAAGTTTTAGGTGACTGCAGCTGTCACTACAGCCACCCAAATCGTCCATCCTTGTTAGGCGCACTTTTCTGATCCCATTTTGGGAACAGTCGAGGTGGACAAGTGTCTCTTTATTGTGCTGTTGACTGGTGGTTACTTGGGAGGCCAACAGGAGGTTTGATTGAGTAATATTTCTTAGAGACTCAATCAAACCTCTATTGTTCTCCTTTAACTTCACCTCGCGGGCCTCAACTTCCTTTAGGCGCCCCATGGCAACGACGGAGTTGTACCTCAACGCCTTGTACCTCTTCTACTGTCGCGTCGAGATCGACATTGTACTGTCGAACAGGGAGAGCAGCTGGAGGTGCGGGCACAGCAGCGTGAGGGGAAGGATCTGCGGCTGGGATCGGAGAGGGAGGAACTGCGGCTGGGATCGGAGAGGAAGGAGCTGCGGCTGCGATCGAAGAGGAAGGACGCAGTGGAGATAACGGAGCCAGTGTCATCATCGGTGATAATGGAAGGCGCACACTCCAGCTCGGAGAAGCCCGGATGTGGCTGAATGACACCTCCTACTGAGATGCACACATCGCGGAGTCCTGTAATCGAAAGAAACAATTGTTTATCATCTATTTAACATTTTACCATTGATGAGATACAAAAGTGAATTTCTCTTACCTCCGGCTGGATTGTGACCTTCTGACCGGATCCAATGTCTCTCTCACTGGGCAACGAGTCATTCTAAAAGATAAATCAATCTATTACAAACAAAAAAACATTTTAATAGAAAATTTTGTACTTATGTAGTTGACCAACTTTGATACTTGCATTTGTAACAGGATCATCATCCTCATCGGAAGATGTCGGGGAAGAAGTCGCTGACGACGTTTCCTCATCAGATGAAGTCGCTGACGAGGTTTCATCGTCCTCTGATGAAGACTCCCGAATCGAATAAGGCTTTTCTTCAT
Source organism: Prostheceraeus crozeri (assembly GCA_907163375.1). Classification (NCBI taxonomy): domain Eukaryota; kingdom Metazoa; phylum Platyhelminthes; order Polycladida; family Euryleptidae; genus Prostheceraeus; species Prostheceraeus crozeri. The sequence continues at coordinate 70,940 of CAJQUW010000449.1, read as the reverse complement.
TGTCTTCCACCGATGTACTCGTCGCTGGCGTCGAAAGGAAACTTCGATGCTTCCTGAGGGACAGCGATCACACAACCTGCAGAGAAAAATAAGATGACATGTTCGCAACTCATTGAGAAGCATACATGTTCTTGGAAATACTTCATGCATTGAGAAATATTATTGACAAATAACTAAACAATGACACTTACGGGACTAGGAAGATACTTCTTCTCCGGTGTAGGCAAACGGGGTATACTGTTCACACCTGTAAACAGCTCAAGAAAAGATCATATTCAATTTCACATAAACAGCTAATGAATAACTTAAATACTTACATTTCTCAAGCATTCAGCCGCTTTCTCCTCTTCAAAACTGACACAAGTCTGTTGAGGCAACTCACTCTGAAATGTTGTGACAATGTTGAAATACTTTTTACATGGTAGAATAATTAATGGAGTAAATGTATTCTCACATTTTTAGTGACGATCTTTTTTTGAATTAAGACCTTGGTCTTCTTAGGAGGAGGCATCTCATCATTATCCTGAAATGTTTAAACGATATATGTTTTTATGCATAATAGACCAATAATTAATTCATTCGGTTTTAAGAAGCCATCCTTTGAAGGTATTATGTATGATTGGCGGAACTCACCTCAAAATCACTTAAGGTGTCATCGATGAACTGTCGTGACTTGGGGGCTTTCTTTGGGACTCGGGACTTGACGGGTTTCTTTATTTCCGTAGGCTCATCCACCTGTGAAAGGACACCTTCCATCGGCCTCTCCTTGTGAAATAATCGCTCCAACCTCCTCTTTTCAGCCTTTGAGGTGAGGTTGATGCCCTTCCTCCCATTTTGCTGAGCACATGGTGTGTGCTTTTCAATGAATGCCTTAGAGGCTTCGGTATTTACCTTTTCATTGCTCCGTTTATAGGACTTGCAAGTTAGGCAGTACAGATACGTACAGTCACTTTTGAAGAGGCAGTTCTTGTGACCGCTCTTATTAGCATGACGAACGGGCAATTGACAAGTTTCACAGAAGTGAAAAATTAGGCGCTGTCGTGCAAGACTCTCTTGTCGGACCATTTCTATAGAGGAAAAAAAATTTGATTATAATTTTATCTCTTATTAAATGAGAACTCATTTATATATCATCAACAAAACTCTATGAAGTACTACCTTGATATTGAATAAATCTTAGAAAGAATTGAAATCTGAAGTTGAAATTGAAACCGAAAGTCGAAAGTTTAATTTTCATTCGAAAATGGTTTGCTCATAGAAAGAGTTGAAATTTGCAAGTAGCTGTCTTGAAATTATTTAATTTCGAAATTAATTTAATGGAATGAATGTGAAATTTTGAAAGTTTCAACCAATCCTCAATTTGTTTAATTAAACAGGCTTGAATTTTATACATCTGTTAGCAGATGACAGACTGAATATTTAAAATGGATGAAGGCTTTATTTAGATATCTTTTATTTATAAACAAACTGTGAAAATCTTATTGATTTAAATACACTTACATTTAAACTGATATATTCATGTCTCTCGCTCAATGACTTAATTTAGGATGAAAAATTAAAAAAACATGGTTAATAATGTAACATAAAGTGTTCCTATCCTAAAACCCAAGCTTCTATATTTAAAGCTATTTGGTTATAAGAACTTAATGATGTTTCTACTCCCGAATATCCTATAAAGTAGCACAACATGGTAGTGAAACTCACTTCAGAATTGTAGTATGAATCGGAGAACGGAGGAACGAAGAAGGACGTCTGCTATGGACACTGAATTATTTGAAAATGAGTGAAAATTCGTTGTGTGCAACTTCTTTATATATGAAATTGACAAAGCAACTATGAACAAAGACCTTATGACATCACATCCTGGAATTGGTACGGTCAAACAAAATTGATAACTCAAACAAAAAATTAAACAGCTGGTTTATTTTTAAACTTAGAAATGGAAGTGCCATCAAATGTGTTGAAAGATTTCTACATACAAGCATTGGAGTCAATTCCAAATATTATAAAATGATGGAATGATATATTGCTTGAAATGCTATTATTTAAAGACATATTATCATTTAAATTTAAAGATATCAGATGCTTGAATTGTTTAAGAAATTGTAAATCTCAAATTGCGCGCCAAATTTCGAAAATTCAAATTTCGCGCCAAAATTTAAATAATCAAATTTAATGATGAGGGTTAGGGTAAGGGTTAGGTTTAGGGTTAGGGAAGCAAGAAGAGTATCTATGGCACCCGGAACCCATGGGTAAATAAATTTTCGAGTGCGCGAAGCGCACTCGAAAATTTATTTATTCTATAATCCGAAAAATTTCGAGTGCGCGAAGCGCCCGAGAAATTTTTAGGCCCCCCCTTCCGCCGTGTATGAAGTGTATGAAGGTCAAAGGTCAAGGTCAGGTCTAAGGTCAAGGTCAAGTGTAGAGGTTTGTATATTATAGTCATTTTTAGTTGTAAAACTTTAACTTTGAAAATTTGTAAACTTAGTCATTTTTGTAAAAAAAACTTGGAATTTTTCAAGTTGCATACAGATGCATACAACTAGGATTTTTTCATCAAATGGGTACATACAATATATCATTCGAATTCTCTTTTCATGCTGATTCTATTGGTGTATTGTATGACACATGTATGACATATAACTAGAGAGCTACATGCCTTTAAAGAATGGGCTAAAAACTTAGTGAATTTAAAAATCTAACATTTGTCTGCTTGCATACAGTTGCATACAACTAGAATTTCCCATCGAATAGGTACATACCTTATATCATTCCAAAGGTCTTTTCATTCTCATTCTTATGGTGTCGTGTATGACACGTGTATGGTATCATCCTGGACTGCTACAAGCATTTTAAAATTAACAACATAACTGTTTCTTAAAAAGTTATATGTTCCTATTTATTTCAAGTTGAAGTCTTCATATTTGATTTTTTGTTTCAATTTAGTTATTGAACATCATTAATTGTAGATAGATATTCCCCTTTCCCATTCAGACCTTAATTGAAGACCGATTTGTGAAATGATAAAACAAGTTTGCTCATATATACAAATGAATATTAAATGAAGAGATTAGGAAAACACACTAAATGTCATCAAGGTAAGGAAAGGGTACAATTTTTTTCAAGTCCACTTGTACATGGATCCTGGTCTTTTTGGGCGCACAGGGACAGCGACGTGGTGTGTCAAGGTCAATGATTGAAAATTCGAGAGCGGTTGTGAGGTTCCGCTCGTTCGGCTCCATTCGCATGAAGACCCGTTTGGTGTGATACTTTTTCGGCGCGTTCTTCACTTTGACAGTGACCCTTCCATATAGTGGCGTTCGCATGGACTTTTTATTCATGTGCCGCATCGTCTCGATTGATACGTCACTATCCTCACTATCATCACTCGAGTAGTCGGGCGATGCAGGGGCTTGGGTGAACACCACCGGCTCGTTTGGTGTTGTAGATCGCTCCATCGGAGATTGGGGAGGTGTATTGGTACGTTCCATTGGCGATTGAGGTGAAGTGGTACGATCAGCAGTACCGTTCTCAACTGCAGCTTCCTGTTTGCGATCCATAATGACTTCTAGATTTAAAATAATTGTAACTTGTAAACGTGAGGATTAGAACCTTTGATAAGAATTGGTACAAATCTCGGACTTATATACTTTTTAAACAAAGGAAATCCTAACAGCCAATCAGAGAGGTACCGAACTTCCCTAAAGACTATATAACTATATAAAGGATGTCATTGTTCCAAACTGTTAAGTACTTATCCTCAACGTTCCATAACAAGAAGCATGTCCTCAAAACCTTTATTCTATTTTCAAAATGACAGCCAAGTCATTATGGGAGGTCAGTTGGATATGACCGTGCATCTCTTTTGCGGCTGCAAAGTGGCCCTGTGGAAAACTTTGACTGTGACAGCACTTCAAAGGCGGAGTGGACTACCAGTGAAGTGTCCGGTACACGAGTGTGACCATGACTTTAGCAACAATCAGACATTTCATGAATGGTGTGATGACTTCCTGAAGATCATGGAGTCGCCTGAGGGACGTGATCTGTACCCATCATTTATTTTTAATGCTTAAATTAAACTTACATTGTAAATCTCTTGTCTTTTTCATTTTAAACATAGTTCTGGAATTGGTTTTCTTATTGGGGAGCAACTAAATCATAACTGCACATTAAAGTTTCACATCTAAATAGTGCTACATTTAAAATAATTGTCACAATAGTCGCAATTGAGCAAACCCATTCAAAATCAAACCACGGACGTCTATCGGTAAGTACCCAAATACTCAGAACCAAGTCACACAAGTTCGCACATAGACGTTCCGAAACGCAATGTACTCAACCCAGTCTACCAAACACATGTGCCTATCCAGTAAGACAGAAGTCATACATGTTCCTATTGATAACACTGAATTATACATGTACCTATCCATGTACCTATTGATAACACTGAATTCTGCATGTACCTATCCATGTACCTATTGATAACACTGAATTCTGCATGTACCTATCCATGTACCTATTGATAACACTGAATTATACATGTACCTATCCATGTACCTATTGATAACACTGAATTATACATGTACCTATCCATGTACCTATCCCTCGCAAGTAGGGCACAGTTTTCACTACTTTTGGGCATCGAAACTATTTTTGCAGTGGCATAAAGAGAGACAAGAACTGATATTGAATAATAAAAACAAGGACTATTGGTTTTAAAGGAAATACATGAATGGACGGCTAGTGACTGGAATCTTTTGTTAAAAGAATTTTTATTGGAAGTAAGAAAAGAAAATAAAGAAAAATACACTGCATCATCCCTTAAAGATTTGTTTTCGATGCTCCAACATTACTGTCAAAACACAATGAAAGTCAATATCAACTTTTGGACTAACGTTGACATGTTGCGAGCAAGAGAAGCATTGGATGCAAGCATGAAGGATTCCACCAAGAATGGCAAAGTGTCTGGACTTCATGCAAGCGAGCCGATATCACACAAAATGGAGCTTGATCTTTGGAGCAACGGCATGTTAGGAACTCATGAACCAAAAACATTGCTGTTTACACTTATTTACTATATAGGGAAACATTTTGCAATCAGAGGAGGAACTGAACTGCATCGATTACAAATCCAGCAGCTGAGTTTGAAATTTGAAAACAATGAAGAAGTTCTGCTTTTCGTTGAAAATACAAATACGAAGGCAAGGAATGGCGGTATTAGATCAAGACCAAAACCGATCAGGAATTTACAATGCATGCACAGAAATAATCATGAGCGCTGTCTTGTTTGTATATGGAAACTTTATGCTTCAAAACGACCAGAAGACTGCCATACGAATAATGTTTTTCTGACGTGGTATCGCAACGAAGACGGTATCAAAATGGGGAGATGGTATCAAAGGGCAGTGTTGGGAAGACATACACTTGATGGCATTGTCAAAACATTGACCAACACTGTTCAAACATCGGGAAACTACAGCAATCAGTCTCTACGTAAAACAACAGCGACAGCACTTCACAAGGCTGGAGTTGAACGGCAGACATCGCAAAAGTTACAGGGCACAGCTCAAGTGCAATTGAAAATTACATTCGGCTGGATTCCAATGACCATTCCAGACTAACACAAGCCATTCACAGTGGTGGTCAAGGTGATAGACGTGAGGTGGAGCACAATTCAGAATCATTAAGATTTAATGGGCCGACTGAGAAGAAGATGCGCATTCGAGCAGATGGTGAAAGAAACTTCGTTGAAATTACTTTTCATTGAGATTTAGAATTATCATTACCATAGCGTTCTCGATTGATAGAATGTTGTATAATCAGGCCTGGTTTTCAAATTCCAGTCCAATTAAACGAATAATGGGACTGATTTGCAGTTCTACGAGACAATTAGCTTTCTAGGAAGATACCGATTAAATCATAGTTATACGAGTTAGAGTGAATTAAATCATGTTAAGGATCATGATCATAGATTCTGGTAGTTCTGTGAAATATAAAGTTACTTACAGAACTCGTGCAAAGATATCCAACTTAATTGCATTTTTCTCGATCAACAAACTATGCCCTCGCCCTTCGGGCTCGTGCATAGACATGTTGATCTCAAAAAATGCAATAAAGCTGGATACTTTGCACTTGTTGTGTAAATAACTATTATTGGACAGTGAAGAAATATGTCCTCCAAGCTTCCACAGGCTGAATAAACATAGCTATGATTATCTCTGTATAGTCATCAGCGATTTCTTCATGGATCAATCCATAGAATTGATATAATTGACGAATATAAATACAGTCCGTTTATTATCTATTATACATATACGAATATAAATACAGTCCAGACTATCTATTATGGAACAATTCATCGCTTACTCTCTGATGATCTATAATTGGGAAGAACGCATGATCCATAGGGACTTTATCTTCTCCTGACTTAAACTCAGTTTTCTTGTCTTTTATCTTGTAGACATTATGCGCAATAGATATTGCTATTATTATCTACAGAATGCACAATTGTACACGCATAATATACGCATAGAATTTCATGTTTTGATTAAAAACGCTGATTTGATAGAGTTAAATTGCTAAATTCAACATCTGTTGCGTTGCACGTACACTAGCGTTTCCACCAGAGAAGATTTCATGAATTAACACTCATGATTGACATGAAGTTGGCAGGCTCTGAAGATTTCATTCCAACTCAACTTCTTCAACGAGCAGTCAAAAGATTGATGTACGACTCTATTAACCATAGAAATTAACAATACCATAGAAAGTCCTAGAATGGAAATTGCATGAAAATTATGGCACACGCCGGGGGAACTTAGTTGGGGCAAAATGCAACTTGTGCGATCTGGCTTCCATGTTTTTTGATTGGCATTTATATTTATCAGTCCAATTCTTGATCTGGATTGTTGGCTCTTGTCCAAAGACCATGTACTCAAAAGCATAAGTGAATTTACAAAATGCTGCGCCGACAGGATGACAAAGAAGGAAATCCTTTTAAACGCTCTGTACGTTTATCATTTTGATATATCGCTCCGATGATCTATCAATAGTATAATCAGACTCTTATGCAACTTGTAATGTCTTTTTTTCGGAATATGCATAACTCCAGCTTGAAATCAGAGGCCAAGAAATCTTAGAATATTCATTTTACTTTAAAGGGTTCCCCTGTTCACTAAATTTGAATGATTTTCCAAATCTCTACATGCATTCGAATATCAGCTTCCAAAATATCACATGTGTCATTCAATGATTAATTGAAAAGTTCCGGCGACATTTCATTTATTTGAGAAATGATTGTCGGTAAAGAAACTTTCAATGTGTTTATTCCAGAGAAGCGCCAGGTTTCTTTGCCGCTTGAAGAAGAAATTATCCAATAATTAGACTTTCGATCTGTGAATTCTTCAGATGTTCTTACAAACAGCACATCGACCACTTTCAATTATGACTTTGTGAACCAATTTTTAATTCGCATTCCAATATTGAAACATTGGAAAATAGTTGTCAGTGACAGCTACAAATAGACACACTATATTAATCCATGGAATAGTAGGCTATTTCACATGAAACAATGCCGCCATCTCACTTGCAATTCTTTTCATGAAAATTAGGTGTCAACAACTTCCACAACCAACTTGGCAAATAGTTTGACTATGATGCCATGTTTTAGATCGAATCTGATCTACAAACCATAGATTTTTCCATGTGCCATCATCGTACATAGGCAAGTTATCAAACTTCCATTCTAGTGTACTATCATGGATTTACCAGAGGAATGGCAATTGGGATGATGCGTTGTGGGCAAAGTTCTACAACTGTTGCGAAAGAATTGAAAATTTCAAGGGTCGTTGTATGGAGGTGGTGGTGTCGTTGGAAAGCAGAAGGAAATGTGGAAAAGAAGAACGGATCAGGAAGACCAAGGGTATCATCCAAGCGGACAGATGCACGCTTAGTTTTAGCTGCTAAAAGAAACAGATTTGTGTCCGTCCCAAAGCTAATTGTGTACTGGAAGGTTGCTGGGAACGTTGCCTGTAGCGTTCGAACTGCATATCGAAGATTGCGAGAAGCTGGTATACAGTCTCGACGACCCGCTGTGAGAATTCCGCTGAGCCTGGAACATCGAAGGAGACGAGTGACGTGGTGTCAAGGTCATCAATCGTGGAGTGACAGTCAGTGGGAACGTGTGCTCTGGACTGATGAATCGAGGTTTACTCTCGATTTCAACGATGGTCGGATCCGTGTTCATCGCTTGCCAAGTGAACGATTTGCTCCATGTTGCGTCAAAGAACACGACCGGCACGGCGGCGGTAGTGTCATGGTTTCGGCCGGTATCTGGCACAATGGAAAAACACCAGCAATCGTAGTGAAAGGAACATTGACAGGACAGCGATATGCCGACGAGATCGTGACACCGGTCGTGGTTCCAGCAGTGACATCGAATCAATTGATTTTTGAGGATGACGACGCAAGGCCCCATCGCGCTTCAGTGGTCTCTAACAGGATAGCAAGCAGTGGAATTCCAACCTTGGAATGACCCTCACGTTCTCCCGACCTCTCCCCCATCGAGCACTGCTGGGATGAACTTGGTCGCAGAGTGAGGGAGAGGTACAACCACCCACCAGTGTCTTTGAAGATGTTGGCCGACAGATTGATCGAGCAGTGGAACCTCTTAGACCTGGCATTCATCCAGCGACTGTGCTCATCCATGCCCTCACGCATCGATGACTGTTTGGATGCTTGCGGTGGTCACACCCGTTTCTAACTTAAGTTGATAAAATCATGAGTATCAAATGAAATGTTTTTGAGTAAAGCATTCGAGTTCTCCTTTTACAAACAGCAAACAAACGTACAGTACAACCAAGTTTAAGTCATAAGTATTCATATCAGGACTTGTTTCATTCTTTTTGTCACTGAGTATAAATAGGCAAGATATCAAACTTCCATTCTAGTGTACTATTATCCACTTCTATGCTATTAACCGATCGGCGTCACTCTACTGTATGCACCATAATGTAATAGCGATGGAGATATAGCGATTGACAGTGCGCAAGAACTAACTGAAAGTTGAAATTAACTTGATGAAAAATTCGAATTACTTTGGGGTCTATTGTTTCACCTCAGCATTAGCTCGTGAAATATATGCCACAGTCATAGATGGCATATGCCTAATGAATCAGTTGAAGAAAAGTCATTAAGCTTCCATTAAATGCCCATGACGCGTTATAATACGTGTGCAGTCTCCTTGTCTTTACATTTTAGACCATGACATCTCCTACAGCAATCATTCATTGAAGAATCTCTTGCTGTTCCTTGCATATGACATAATACTGTATAATACCTTTAATTTTCCTTTTTTACTTTATCGATGCTTGTTGTAAAACCGAAGCTTTAATGAAGTAGGTTACTTCGAGTTCATTGAAGTTAGACGAAACATAGGATTACTTAAGCTTCTTAAAAAGATAGCTATTATTTTACCTACATGTAATTTTTTTAATGTTCAAATTACTGCTGCTTGTTGTTGAGCAAAATATTAATAATCGCTTGCCCGAAATCTAGCTCATTCCTGAGCTATAATTTAGCTTCAAGACTCGCACTATATGTCTCGTACTTGCACTATCTGTTCGAACAGAGCGCCTTGTAACATTGTATTGTGCGCTATACAAGTACTTTTATAAATAAATAAATAAATGTAAAACTATCTGAAATCCACACCCATAGGCGTAATTGTTATCCAATACATTGTTCATATATAAAGTATGCGTAGTTATATGGAAAACAAATAAGCGCAATTTCGAACATTTTCATTGCTACTTCAAAAGAGAGAAAACCAATATAATCACAAAAAAGCAATGTGAGTGTATTGTCATAAGGCACCACCACCATCGAACACTACGTTTCCTGCTTCACAACACGATGAATTATATTTTTCATGCCAACTCTGTTTCCCGATAAATTGGACACGTGATTCACGCTACATATCGTTTTCTGAGTCTGAAAATCTCGACATGGTCTGCAATCAGGAGGGCTTATTACGGTGCGAGTTTATCTTTCTATAATTAGTGAAGGCATATGCTTTAATGCGATGCTACTTTCCAAAGCTACATTGCGATGACTTGGATACTACAATACATGTATATTTCGAAAATTGAATCAAATAGTTCAGGGAATTGTGTCATTTTGTATGCTGATCTCGTGATGGAATTAAAGTATGAATGGAAGCTGAAATTAATATCATGACAATATTTATAAAACACACATTTGAAGTAATGCTTTCAAAGTAAAAGATTGATCCACCACAGATTATGAATTCATTTAAGAAGATTGATAATCAATGTTAGCGTCATTTCTCTCTGATACTATCGGAGTTTTCCAATTAACATTCTGAATTTATCAATTACTTTTATCGATAAATCATGCTGATATGTCATTTTGCCTTATATTACAGAATCATTTGAAGTTTGTAAAAGTGTTTCAATTAATGAACAACACGTGGAAAGATACAGTCGTAGTTGGCAGTTCCCAACCATCAGACGAATCTTGGAAAGTGGAAGAAATTGAGTAAGTTGGCTTCAGCTATTTTAGTGTCTATCAATGTTCATAGACATTAACGAATGGCAAAGCGCTCGTCATCACATAGTCATCGTCTGACTCTAAATTTAAATTTTAGAATCACTTTTCTGTATGACAAAATAAAAAGCACCATGTATTCTAAAAACGCTTTGTTTATGTTTCACTAAGCTCATAATAAATAATGCAGCTCCACTATGTTAATGTTGGGAAGCTTTAAGGCATGTTTCGATCGAACTATGTGATGAAATAATCGTTCATGTAGGCTATGCATAATCAGCTAAATGAACTCCAAATGAAAGCAAGAATTTTTGAATATATGTGAAATTGAAATTTATGACTGAATAGTCCTTCCTAATAATCATAAAACTTTATTAGGTGTGTTTTCATCAGACTCAATTTGGTTTCTAGTTTCTTGCACAATACGTTAGGTGTGAATTTGCGATTGATGACTTCACACCTTCAAATTCTAAAATATCGTAACTTATGACAGTTAATGAGCATCGATGTCCTTTAGAATAAATTACTGATGACTGTTACATAAATGAGGAGATACGTGTACAATCTGTGTATTTTGATAACTACGCATTCTAATTAATTTAACAACTGTGTATTTTGGTAAGAATGTTGTTTCTTATAATTGTTTTTAAAACAATTATTCCTATTCAGTCAATTCGTTAATAAATATATCCATCACGGGCTGAGAGGACAGAACTGCACGACAGCTTGTATCATAGAAACATGGCTCTTCGCTTCTTTCTAAGTTAAAAACAACATACAAGAATAGAAACTAACTGATTTTCAATGTTCATTTCAGCTGTTCGGTTGGACACCAACCACCTCAATATTGCTAGATCTTTAGAATAATCAAATTGCTGATAATCGTTGCAATTTCTTGCCGTAAGGCGGTATATTGTAAGTTATATTGTCACATTAATTTTGTATTTAAAGAGAAATGAAAAAATCAAAAATCGTTACAAAGTACACAGATAAGGTACCGGTACATAACCATAGTCAACCATTGGAAGCCGCCATCGTCTAAGTACCGTTGGCAACGCGTGTCTATGACGCAATGCTGCTTCCGCAATGTTTTTTTGTGCGTTCTCATCTTCTAATATATTATGCAGTGTCAGATTTCGATGGCCTACCATATGCGATGCTAACTCAAGCTGCGCAGAGATGAAATAATGGATCGTGAGTAGGGATTGCAATCCCGACCCCGATTTTCCAAATCCCGGTTATCGAGGATTTATCCCGTGATTTTGACCAAAATCCCGGGATCCCGGGATTCAACAAATTAATCACGAAAGCCACACTAAGTACATGTAGACTACATGTACTTCATGAAAGACTCACTTTCACTAGTAAGTTTGGAGTACCATTTTGCAAAACTGCTCGTCGTGCTAATTCATTTTTCCCGTGGGTTACAGTGTTGCATAACTCTTTCATTAATGTGATGAAAACAATGATTACTTGAATGCTATTTCTTTTCTTTTTTTCCTTGTGCCAATTTGTATAATCTGCATATGTCTCAATGTATTTTGTGATTTTCATTCCTACAATATATACGCTACTACTACTACTACTACTACTACATATATATGCTACATTATATGGCGGTTTGTTGCTGATGATTATAGTTCTAGCTTAATTTAGAGTAATCTTACTAAAGGCACTCAATCTAATACCTGCAAGTGCGTTATTTCGATCATCACAGAATTTCATAGGAGCTGGATGGTAGATTGCATATGAGTTAACACATTGACAATTTTGATTTTGTCACTTTATACTTTCATGCTAAGTAATCTAGGGCTTACATGTAGCTAGGTCTATTTGCGATCTTCGTGCAGATAGATTTAGGCTACAAGACATAATAAATTGTATAGTTATTACCATCAAGAACGATGTATGATTACGAATAGTATACATGTATTTATGAATATGTTTATAACAATCAGCAAAATAACCATTACAGTACAATAGCACATCAAATTGAGAACCGCTATGAGAATTCTAACAAATTTATTTAGATTTTTAGAAATTTTTGTTATGATCCTAACAAATCCAATTCAATACCCAAATATAGTCTCACATATCAAACTGAAATGTGCTATAAAAACCTAGCAAAGCAGATAAAATTTTAACAGAATAATCATCTAGTTTTTGATACAAAACATGTAGCGGTATACAAAACAGATAATATAATCTAGAAAAATTTGTGTGGAAGCAAAATGAGAATGTCACTGCACTTCTTGTAAAAATGTACATGTACATCTCTTGTTCGATAACAAGCTGATCACAGTCTTTATCAAGAAATCAGCTCTGAAGAATTCTGAAATTAGGCCAATAAAATCATAATTTCAATTCCTGGGATCACGCACCCTCTAATCCCGGGATTTCAATCCCGTAAAATGTATGAAAATCCCTAATCGTGAGGCGTTCGGCTCCCACTTGTTAATCCAAAAGACATCCTTATAACAAGAAGACCTTGCTGAGCCGTTGCACTTGTCGAGAAGTAACCAACGACTATGTTTCCGTGTTATACGCTCATATGGTATTATTCACTGTATCGGTGTGTTATAATCCATTAGTTTTATAGCCAGATGAATACTGAGTTTTTTATTATGTAGATAGAATTCAATTTGGTTGGAATAGTAAGATATACTTTGATTATCATAGGCCTATATACAAATTGCATATATCTTTAAAGTATAACATATTTATACAGATAATGAACTCACCTATAAGCTTAAGTAACAAAACTAGGCCTCTAATTCAAAAACAAAGTAGAAACTTAAGATATCCACATTTAATAAAAATTCTGCTAGAAGGTGATATAAATTCACTTTCCATTCTCAAAGTGGCCGTTATTGTTGGACACATAAACACTGAGTCTTCCATCAGATTTTATGATTTTGACACATAATATCCCTTCTGGCGATTAAAATGAGAAGGATAGGCACGATATAAGGCACAGTAAAGACTGAAAACATTGCATAGTCCACATGTTGTTCATAAACCTATTCAAGGTCAACCTTTCAAAGGTCGTCGTCCATATCTCCGTTCAATTGATGCAATGAATCTATGATACACAATGGAATACGTGACGTCAGTTGTCTCAAATCCACTTGATTTCGGAGTTTAGCCTTCTCCTTGGTGGAATGATCGAAGCAGGTATAAGGAGTTTTTCCAACCGAAGTTCTAATCCACCAAGGCAGTGGGTTACGCAGACACGAACAGCTATGAAAAGGTGAATGGCTAGTGTTCAGGCCTGCCGTGGGAGCGGGATTTCCCATTGTAATAGTAATTTCAGTAATGGGAATTCCCATAAAAGTGTGAGAAGCTCCAGAATATTTGAAAAATATTTTCGCAGCTCTGTTGTACGCTTTCATAGATAACATATATCAGAACAATATAATTTTTTATTTCAGAAATGTAGAGCATGAAATGATTGCAACATAGGCATTCACATTATTTTTATCTTTGATAGCGCGTTGCTGCAACATATTATTAAAGATGTCATAATCTTAATTAAGAGTCAGACTGCGTGATTTTAGACACTTTTCGTATGAAATGAAGGCAGCCAGATTTCCGCATTTGATACTCACACGCACATGTATGCATGTAGTCTATTTTCAAACTTGGGCACCAACTGCATACAGACCTTTTTCCATCCAAGTTGACTAGGTACCGGTGTTGTATGAGCAACATACGTGAATACACATTAAGAATTACATATGCATCAATATGCATAGACTACAGAATGAACTTTTACGATCTACTAAATAGCGTTGCAATAATTGCATAGAGATAAGGCTATCCAGTCGCAGCGGTAGTAGGCCTAATGCTTTATGAAAGGACGCATCTGTGTTAGACCTTTCATGTCCATGTAAGAATTGATGCATCGATAGTCATTATAACTACAGTGGACTCGATACAAGAATCAAATCGGGAAATTATGTCTCGATTCTTATAACGAGAGTTTTAAGCACTCATGCCCTTTATTTGTAGTAAAGATGATATACACATCTTTATTAGTAATCAGTATAGATAAATGCTTACGTAACTATTGAATAACATGTTTCTTTGTTGTTCCTATTACGCTAATTACACTTACATACTTAAAGAAAACAAGAAGACAATAGAAACGTTCTTTTTCAGATCAGTTTCAACTTCGTCTAAAAAAGTCTGATATCTTGCTTTGGTGGAGGCTCTCATTGTTTCGTTTTAGGATTTCTTTTTCCATCTCCCTAAGGGCTGGGATGGGATACAGTCATCTCCTACTCGTGTGAAGTTCTGATGATGTGTTCTGATGACGCACATTGTCAATTTTAATCGATGGGTATAGTAGGATAACGCAATTGGTGAGGATTTCATCTTCTCAAGGTTAATCGTGATATCATGACGCTTATATCTGACGTCCATTGGCAAATATAATCAATGAAAAGTAGGATTACGCCATTGGTGAGCATTTCTACCAATGACAGTTCAAGTGTCATTCACTGATTCTAATAACGAAAGTCTGTCCTTATTTTTTCTTAAAACGAGTGCAAAATTCATGCTAATTTGTTGAATGACTATTTAGACATTGATTCTTATAAAGAAAGTGACATGATAATTATTCTTGTAACGAACGGAAAACTTATTCCTATAACATTGTATAGAAATGCTTCGGGAAAATGGATTTGATTCTAATAACGATTTTATTCTTATGACGAGTGATTCTTAAAACGAGAGTTCACTGTATTTGTAAAATCTATTAGGGCTTACCTTGTTAAAAACAGGTACCCATGAAGGAGAATGCCGTCTGATAGTGAAGCGAATATTCGAAATGCAAGTTTGCTTGGTAGTCTGACAGGGGCGTATCCAGGATTTTGAAAAGGGGGGTACAAAAATTAATGAACTTTTTGGCCTACCACGAAGATTATGCATATTCAACGCAAAGAAATATAATAATCATAAATAGTATAATCATGGTCGCATGCAATATTATCGATAATTTAATCTTCGCTTTCATATTCATTTTCGTTAATCCCGAATTTTGATATCCCACATTTTGATATACCGTGACGTCCTAAAATTGAATTCAGTAAAACTGAACAGGTACAGATTACTATAAAACTAAACAGTGACACAAACAGTATTATTAGTGTACGCATCTTCTACATGTATACGTAAGATATCCTCTATCAGTACAGTGAAATTACAGAACAATATACAGACACCGCAAAATACTTTTCCTGAAGAAAGAAGCTAAAAAACATAACATTTTTCTGAGCTTTACACTAATGAACATTTTTCTGAGCTTTACACTAATGTTTTTACG
This sequence comes from Prostheceraeus crozeri, assembly GCA_907163375.1. Lineage (NCBI taxonomy): Eukaryota > Metazoa > Platyhelminthes > Polycladida > Euryleptidae > Prostheceraeus > Prostheceraeus crozeri. The sequence continues at coordinate 55,048 of CAJQUW010000449.1, read as the reverse complement.
GGAGACCGTTAGGAGTTAAGTAAACGTATTACAATTTAAAGCGTGAGTTGTGCTCCGTCTTATACAAATCAATCACAGAGTCGTAATCCAGTGGAATGTCCTTATGTATTGCCAGCAAAGTCAATCCTGTCAAACGTGCTTCACTCATTGTTGAACGGAGGTACGTTTTCACTTGACGAAGCTTGCTGAACGACCGCTCTGCAGTCGCCGAAGTTACTGGGATTGAAGCAAACACTTTCAGTAGGATATAGATATTAGGATATAGGTCAGAATTACACGACTTCAGGGCTTCCACATCGCTTGAAGGACAATTTTTTTTAAGAATTGAATTCCATTTTCGCTGCAATCTGTAGAATTCCATCATGCAAGTATCAAGACTATCTGGTAGTATGGATTTATATTTTTCAAAGATATGTTTCATATCTTCCACTATGACATCGGCAACTCGATCTGGCATGAAGTTTGACATAGATAGGGCAGTTTTTGAAGATTCACTGAAGCGATCGTTCATCTGTGAGATGATTGCATCAAGCAAAGGATACCATGTAGCTTTTCTGTAATAATCAGATGCTGATGAAGAAGGCACATTCGAACGATATTTTTGCTTTGATGTCAGTCGGGGTGTTTCGAGCTCTGCAGAAGGATCGTCCGTAATGCACTGAAACAGCTTCACGGCTTCTGCGTAGGCATTGATGAATACAGTTGACTCACTTCTCCAAGACCTGAAGATGTCAGTTACATGTTGAACTTCTTCCATGGCTGCCACAAAATCTATCTTCCTAGCCTGAAGTTGGATCGAAAGTTGTTTTGTGATTCCGAAAATTTTCTTGAGTAACACGAGTCCGATTATGAATTGAGAACTTGTTATCCTATGAAGGAGAGAATATTCACGATTGGAATACTCACCAGTGGTATTCAGATGGTCAAGTTGAATAGTATCCTCATATTGGGAGAATTGAAACTGATAACAGAAGTGTCGACATGGTGCAGATAATCAAGGAGGCGTGTGATGGCTCATTGAACACGTGTTCGGAAAGTTTAGAGCAAAGGAAAAGTGTCCGAAAAGACATACGAAGCCCAAATTAGCGTTGATTGATGTAATTAATGAGCTCTTATCATAAATGTACTTTGAAATAAAGCAGATTTCTTTTATATACTTTTGGTTGAATAAACAAGATTTTTCAACGGACAAAAAGCTGGTTATATTTAAGAATGGATAGAATTCATTAAGTTTACACAGTGGAAATAAATAGGTATTCACTGAATACTGTGAATACTATACAAGGTACGCCACTGCAAGTTAGTGTTTGACGAATGTGTCATCGGCGCTATGGGCAATGGCTATCGGTAAGAAAGCAACGTTACATTCTGACACAAGACTCCCAGGCAAATCAAGCACTGAAGCTCAACTCCACAGAATGTATCGAGAATTGATGTTTGAGTGCACTTTCCTTCTTCATAAACTTATGTGTTAAAATCATATCTCACAGAGGGGGGGACATTCCCCCGTGTCCCCCCTTGGATACGTAACTGTAGTCTGATGTCGTGGATTGTAGACATATCTGTAGATCCATGGAGGTGTAGAACAGTCCTTTGCTTTATGCTATCAAATAACACACGGAACTACCTATGGGTGGCAAGTTCCCATGGAGGCACTAAGACTTGATGTACGGTACATGTAGGACTATCATTAATGTACAGAGCGGTAGACCTGCAGTGGAACATAATGTTCTTAAACCGAGTTGCTAGGGGTTCTAAGTCGGCTAAGCTTGTCAAAGAGATATTTGGCTAATGGAAATTATTATGGAAAATAACAGTGAATTTTGAAAAATCTTTTGATAATGGGATTTCCCATGGGAATTCCGACGCGACTCCCGTGGGAACTGGATGAGAATGGGACGAAGAAATCTCGTCCCACGGAAAGCCTGCGGAGCTATTATTGCACTGCCAGACAGTTGATGAACGGTTAATCAATGCCACCTTGCGCTCGGCGCTGACAGTATGTTAGTGCTGCTGATCAAACGGATGATAGAGGTTGCCAGAGGGAACGAGAAGATCAGGAACTTCACCCTTTTCCATCAAAGGTTGTCTGTCTGTCTACCCGCGCAGTGAAATACCGCTTTCAATATCAAAAATTTCCCTTTCAATATCATTTGATACAAACTTAAGCATTCCTATGTGTATTCATTTCAATAATTAACAAAATTGACCACACATTTTAAGCCCGCAATTCCTTTTACTCGGCGAGTGCATTTTCAAAACTATTGGCCGGCTTCTGAGTCAACTTTAAAAAACACTGATCTACGTCAAGTGTAGATCGACAGCAAGCTGCTAATTTTATTAGACATATGGTTCACCGATGACTTACGTTGAGCCATGGCGACCGATGACATTCTACTTCTGTGATGGCGGCTATCATCTTGCGGGTAATCAGAGGAGATGAGATATTGAATATACCACGTCAATTTGATAGTCAATATCATATTTCTTCCCGATGAAATTCTGGAGACTTTTGATGAGAAATATTTTCATTTGCCAAAATATCAGCTTTCTCAGTCATGCCTGATTGTTTTTCTGCATGAGAGATCCGCCAAACATTTTGATAAATGAAGGAGTGGGAGAATGTCACGACTGTCACTTCACGTCCAGCATTTTCAGCAATATCAAATATATTCCTTGCTGTTCATTAAGTTGCAAGCAAATTATCAAATTGATTCTATCATATATTTCCCTACAATTCATTCAAATATCTGTGTATTTTTCAGATTAGAATCCCTGCCTGAAACTTTAACAAAAGTGGCAACTTCAGTGGCGGAATCAGGAGAGGTATGTGCCAAATTATTTAAGGAAATATTTGAGATTAGGGTCGTACCGAAGGTGGGGGCGGTTGGGCGCCACCCCCCCCCCAACCAAAAATTTTTAAGATAAAGTCAGAAACAGGCCAAAATAAGCATTATCGCTTGACTCGAGTGTTAAGAGTCAGATTTTTACAAATGTAATGTATTCTTGAAGTAATACATACTTGCTTCTGTATCTCTATATCAATACTTGTTCATGTCTCGTCCAATTTTGTGGCTATTAGTTATCAATGTTCAATTAGTAAATGAACACAGTTTGTATCAAAGTGAAAATGTTTTGGTCATAATTCATAGCACTTTATTAACTAAAAATTGAAGCATTGGTCGAAAGTCCCGAATGAGGTGATTAGACGAAGCCCAAAGCGCCTACTTTCTGAAAACTTGTCAATAACAAGAGATGAATCAATTGAGAATTGTTCTGCAAATGTGGTACAAGATATATGATGATAATGATATTATAATACTCGCATATGAATAATATATATAATTGGTATATATATATTATTATCATATTGATAAAATTATATTATGAATAATATTATAATAATATGTAAAATATGCATATAAGATAAATAAATGGTCGACATTCCGCCCACCCCCTGTTTGCGAAATGCTACTTTGAAGTGCTTACATATTTCCCAATCAACTATCATTGCTAAAGTCTCCGTTCAATCCTCTCCTACTCTGAAATGCATCACAGTTTATGCAGAGGATCCTATTTGGACTATACAAGTATATTATTACATGCATTTCATAGCGCGAATGAAATGAATATAAACATAAGAAGTCACAAGGTGCGACGTCTGGAGAATAGGGTGAATGTTCAACTACATCGATGGAATTCTCCAAAAGAAAATCCTTCGTCATCTATCTATGATGGTTAGCCATTTATCATGCGAAGAAGATGTTAATCTGGTTCGACTTGAACACACAATCAAGCTAACTCGAACCAATTGAGGTGTAGGGGTTTGCATGTTGCTGAAGTCGATTGGAGGGATCAAATCTTCTCTGTCACACAACAGCCCTGAGTGAAAAAGCAATTTTCTGTTGCCTTACCGGTTTCACCTCATCGCGGATGCCTTTGAAAGGGAATGAATTTACCATAAAATTATAACAGCAAACAAATTCAAAATTAATAGTTGTTGAGTTTAGGCCTTAACATAGAAATAAAAGCATTCTCTTTACGTTTACGCTGTAGTTTTGACGCGCTAGGACTTAATTTGTGGATATGAGCCCCTTGGAATTTAACCACCAAGTCATTGGCACACATCGAGATGTGTCGGCTGATGTTTAGTCTAGCATAGTTAGCATGTGCAATTTGTTGTTTATGTACTGTTAAGTGGTTTCTAAACATGTCACCTGTATGATCAAGGTAGATTTCGTGACAACCTTTGCATCTTATAACATAGATGACATTCCTCGACTAGCAATTCACGTTGCTCTTAAAGTAAAACGTTCTCTCTTAGTCATCTATTTTAAGACTCTGTTCTTTTCCCGTTAATCAAAGTCGAGCAGGCTTCACATTTAGATACATTTCTATCAGACTTGCGAATTACTCATGAAACGAAATTAATTACAATTACAAATTACATCTCTATCAATGTAATTAATTACAAATACTCCATTTTTTCCACAGTTCGACTACTTTAGATAATTGCTGGTGTTATTCCCTACGGTTTCCCATCATTTCTTTTTCCGGGCTATTAAAACAAGAGTTAATGACAATTACTCCCGGGAAACAGACCACACTTGTTACGTTGACATCATATTGCCACCTTTTGCTTCTTCCGCCAAGTGTTTCGCCTTACATGAAGATGCAGTACTGCTCTATCAAGGCTTCTGGATTCTAGGACATCATGTTAAGTTTGCACTTGCAATTCTACCTTTTTTATACACAGAGTTAAATATTTAGACCGTGGCTTCTAGAAGGATGTATTTGCTCTCTTTTTCCGAGGGGGGGGGTGGAAGTTTTCTGATTTACATTGTTCAATCAGCACGTTTTGCCGAAACATTCTATGAAAAATACGTTTCAACCACCTAACTATCAAAACCCAGAAACATTGCACTACATGTAACTATAACGGAAGCAAACAGCATATTTCAGGAAATAAGTCGAGTCATAGTCGAGTCAGTCGCAAGCGGAATGAAAACATTCAAATGCATGGAATTCAGTAATTGCATTTCTTCAATTAATTATTTTAGACATCCCGAAAATTTCTAAGATTTCTTTTAGATGGATTTTCTTGCACACTGGCATAGAAAGTGCTGATGAAATATTGATTTCAGAGGACATCATCATTTTCCTATCCCTATGATCAATTATTAATGTATTATCCATGCCAAATTCTCTATTATTGATATCATGCAACTCATTTTAAAAAAATTCAACACATTTATAAATTTCATTTTGCCTTCTACGATCAGAACAAGTGTGTTTTTATCATTTTTCTAAAATTTTCAAGTAATTTTTCTGCATTGCGTTTTTACTACTTCTTCAATTAATAATGTGCAAAATGCAACTTACACACCTTGTCTAAACCCGCCACATTGACTTTTCATTTTGATTCAGAAAATGATGACAATAAAGTATTTTGAATTGAAACAGGTAAAGGAGCATAATATGTCGTGTGGAAATAAATGTCTATTTTTTGATGCGTCTATGTAAATGGTAAATGCAATAGGCAGATTCGAGGAAAAGTCAGTACAAGACCAAGTTTATTGGCAATTTCACGAAAATAAGACATCAGTGGAAGAATTGAATTTCCGTAAAACTATAGCTCACCCTAATTTTTTTTAGGATGTTGCCCGAAACTGTTCTAATTCGGGATGATCATCTCGATAAAGATACATCTGACTGCACAGATTGAATTGGAGAATGTGCTTCTTCTATAAATACAACATTTACATGTAAAATCCATGACATGTTTCTTTTGCCATCTATTTGTGCTGTCGATGTACATGAATGTTTACAAGTGGGCGCTTATTAATAAGTTCATGTTTGTAAGCAAAGTCATAAAACAGCTTGGAATCAACTTGTTACTTTTTTACTCAGTCAGACCGACTTGAACTCTGACACAAAGAAATCATTAAGATCATTGAATATCATGGCTAGCATGCCAAAAATGCTCCATGTTGAATTTTTTGATCATTAAGTAGAATTTCTCAGCAAATTACATATCTGCTTGGGACGGCATAAAAGTTTGTTTGCCACATTTGTCAGCGGCTGTCATCATTTATTTTTCATATCCCGATAAAGCGACTTGTGTATCATATTCCAATAAATTGATGTCTTGAACTTTTCAGTTGGTGAACATTGAAGATTTCCAAACATATTCAGCCTCAACGGTAAGAAAACATGACTCAATTTAAGAAACTTTATGAAGTGTAATTACTAATTGAAACCGATACTCTTTATACAACAATAGAATGCACAGAGCTCCTAAAATATATCGAACACAGCACAGCTTTCACAAAGTTATGGGAGTAACGAACTAATACGATTTCAACAAGAGAACGCGTCTTGCTTTAGTTCCCAAGCTTTGTCTGTCGTCGAAATTCCACTATGAAAGGCGATGCGAATCACCATAGAGATGAAGTTTCATGTGTCCCATATGAGATTGCACATGAGAAATGAAATCGTAGAAATGCATAACTTTCCTTTTTACCTATATTAAATCATTATTTAAATAGGTATCTAGAAATGATGAAATCAATTCGGTACCGGATAAGGATGCAAATAGTTCAGGCAAAACAGGAAAAGAAATAAAAATATTGCAGCTTGGAAAGAAGTCTTGAAGACAGTTTACATGCAGTATTAAGATAAAACCGTAAGCGCACTTGTTGACATTAAATATGAAACCATGATAAACGCTGTCATCAGTCATTATCAGGTTTATTTGCAAAGAGAGAGAGGGGGACGGTGGACGCGCTCAACAATATACAATACCCATGCTGTCTTCAAATTGAAGTACTACTTGAGGAAAAGAGTAATGTAAACAGGCAGATTGGGGAATATGAAAAATTTTGAAGTGGTCATCAAACAATGATCTCATGCATTGGATGTGCCTATGAAGTAAAAAATCTTGAAATGAAAACTGGCGTGGTTTCAAATAACATATAGAAATTTATACTAGTTCTAGAGATTTTCATGGTGAAATTAGCTTGAAACGAATATCGCCGTTATTTACTCTCACCTCGCGCACTTCACACTACGCACCTTGATAAAAAAAGTACTCAATCAAACTAATGAATTTTGTATGTGAATGGAAAATGCCTTCTGAGACGTGTTGTGGCTAATGTCAATAGGTTCATTACAAATTTAAAACCTGGGCGCGGAAATAGTCGATTATTTTTAAGAAAAAAATAGAGCGACAAAATCCTGGTTAAAACTGCAAGTAAATACAATGGTGACATTTATGTTGACTCCAATTTTTTTTCATTTTTTTGCTCAAAAATTTTACACAATGGTAATTTTGTTGGAACTGGTTATTTAGAATATCATTATATTTTTCATATCTTTCAGTAAAGTTTATCACAGTTCAGAGGAGATGAAGTAAATGTACAAACCAGACAATTCGTAAATTTTATCATCAACAATTTTGATCGTTAAAATGATGGTTAAATTTATGTTTAACACCATCAGTTTTTGTGTCTGAAATTTTTACTTTTCATCCTCTTGTCACCTGAACTCATTACTCATTTGTGATCTTGAAAAAAAAAAGATGATTTCTATAATAACCAGTTCAAAAAAACATACACAATTGACTTTTTTTTATGAGCAAAAATTCGAAAAATGGAGTCAAACACTTAGAAATGTCACAATTTGAACATTGTTTAAACACAATACATTTATTTTATTCCTCTCTTCTATTAAGTTAAATGAAAATGATCGGCAGACCCGAAGTTTTTTGAGTAGCAGTAGGTTTGTGTGTTAGTATGTGGAAAAGTTTTATGTACTACCTCGTTCCCTGCACAACTTCACGCTAGCTCCCGGACTAAAATAGCTCTTTTTACAACAATCATGCGTCTTCGCCACGCCTTCTCAGCTTTATGCATATTCGGACATGGCATTTCATTACAATGGGAAAGAAGTACACGTCAAGCGTATTTGATAAATGAGCTGCCGTAACGGCTGGTCTTCGAAATCACTTTGCGGCTAGTGTTCCCAAGTCGACTGGAGTACCTGCTGGATTTAACGTTGAAGATAATGTTCAGTGGATGACTAGGGCACTAGGCTCTCTTCGCAAGGCGCTTTCCTAGGTCGTCACAGAAATCAGGAAATTTCTTTTTGCGCGGCAGATCGAACATCCAGCACAATCGGTCTTCAAATTTTGAGAGTTGGATGAATCGGCATTTCTTAATGTTGTACCACGCAGGATACCCGTAGCTTGTGACCGACCGCATCATTGTGCAATAAACATTCTGTCGTGTCCCAGCCACAGATCTAATAATAAGAGTAGATGACGAAGTCACTGCATCTTTGCGTGTCGGACGGTGAAGCGGGAAAATGTTTATTTACATTTGGCGAGCGCTCCGATCTAAAGGCAGAAAGCAAATGATTCTGTAGTTGATGATGGAAAGTGTTGCACAGACCCACAAAGGAATCTGTGCGGAAAGAGAAATAAAATGAAGCATGTAGATTTCATATATAACGCCCACATCGGTCAGTTGGCATCAGATTTTACATTCGTTTAAACATGGTAACGTCTTGTTGTGTGCCTCACTGTACTAATCGTTCTTCGAAGATTTCCAGTATTTCTTTTCATCGTTTTCCTTTATCAAACAAAGCATTATCACAGAAATGGTTAAATAACATCAAAAGAAAAAATTTTAATCCGTCCAGGTCATCATTTGTTTGCGCTGCTCATTTCACAGAACAAGACTTTAAAAGTGATCTTACATATTCGAAAAAGAAAGGCTGTATCAAGCCAGTTGCTCGACGAATTCGCGTGCTTAAACGTGATGCTGTTCTCACGATATTCGAAGGGTACCCAGACTATCGCATTTTAATGAATAATTTTATAAAAGCATCCTCCAATACTAACGTTGTAGAATGCGGAACCTTTACTGACATTGAGCTTGATTTCCGCTTTAATAAGCGTTTTGATCTTCATAAATGTAATGATTCTGTACAAACACCATCCGAATTGTGGAATCAGGATTGTGAAAATCTATATTCGTCTTGGATATATTCCATGAAATTCAATTCTGACTGGCGTTGGAATGTTCTATATTACATCGCAGGATACACAGTTCGGAAACTGAAAGATAAAATTGATTGTACCATCTGCATTGATGCTCTGTTTGACAACATATCTAGTGATTCAAATGCCGGGAATTTAGATGTAAATTTTGCTCAATTTCTCGCTGTGAAACAGAGAGGTGGTTTGTTGACACCAAGTTATGGGGTATTTTCTGTTGTTTGCGTTGCAGAAGCTATTTTCCGATCAATATTTCCAGGTGTGACTGATGTCTCACTCTTGCCTAAGGAAAAACATATTGACATTAAAATTGAGAATCTTGTGCTACAAAAGGTTGATAGGATCACAATTTTCCCCGATATCAGTGGACATATATTTGACAATGACCTTGGAAGTGAATCTGATCACATTATCAAGTTGATCCGTATGATTTGCAATTCTTACGTGAAAATTCGACTACTCAGGTACGGTAAGCTGTATTTTGAGAGAAACAGTTTTTGTTCTTCAATACAATCTAGGCAGCAAGCGACAAAAGCAGTTCTGTTTAGAGGAAAGTAAATATTCTTCTCCTAGTTTGATAGCAAAAAACAGATTTGATGCACTCCCTAATTTATTGGCAAGTTTAAGTAAAAGGTTAAAAAGAAATTTACACACCCGACGTTTCGTATCACAGATACATAATCATGGGATGACGTTATTAACATCATTAAATATCATAACTAATATCATTAACATCATTACTAACATTATTAAATAGCGGCTTCACGTACAAAAATGACATGTTTAAAAATGAACTATCACACTGATTTTTGCGTAATTTTTGAAAAATAACTCCTCTTTATTAAATTGTGTTTTAATTGGGACTTGCTGATATCGATAAATTTTTGCCTCATCTTGATAAAACTGAAATGTTTGCGCACATTCTTATTTTCATGCCATGTTTTAGATCATTCATTAAAATATCACGCACACATTCGCAATATATATACCGGTATACATGTATATACATCACTAATCATTTGTCAAAGGTCGACGGAGAACTTTGAAATGAATTCCGCCCTGTAAGTGTAATCAATCCTTTGTCTCTTCCTATCGCCAAAGCGTTGACGGCGCTGTTTGTTGCCTTTACTTCGGAGCAGTGCGATAGCGTAAACATGCTTCACGCCTTCGCGTTGCCTCGTCATCTACTCCTATTATTAGATCTGTGGTCCCAGCCTAGCTTAGTGTGGGACGCGATGCAATCAGAACAACGTCAGTAGCGAGTGTGTTTCTTTATTCATACATTAAGGCAGTTATAGCCTTAAAAAAAAAAAAAAGTTATAGCCAGAGAATGTTTATGGCCGTGAAGGCGGTAAGCATACAACATGAGATAAGAGGTCAGCAATAACGACTAACAACGTTTGCAGTCAGTTGCAGCTGTCAAGATCATCAAGGATTATATCACCATCAGTTTATCGCTTATCAGCCATGGACTAGCAATGTAATGAGATCTGCTAATCTCATGACATCTCCCATCCACGGGAGAGTTCAGAGTCAGCCCAGTGAAAACGAATATCACCAAAATGTTGTGGGAGAGACCGTTGCCGAGTACTTCTCCTTTGGGGTGGTCGATCTGCTGCTGTTCCTGATTGGCTGGGATCAACTCTGGCCGCAGCAAACGACTCCTCCTCTTCTTCCTCCATGGATAATGATGGCCTGATGGACTCAAGATTTTCTGTTTGATAATTTTGAGATGTTTGTGTGTGCGTATGTGAAGGTGATCTGCTTGTGTCATCGGTGTCGTGTATCTCTAATTGACTGTTGCTAGCTAGGATTAATTTAGGCAAGGCTGAGTCGTTATGTATGAGTATCCAGGATGTATTAGAGCCTTTTGACATTATATATTCTGCTGACTGAGCTACACTACGCGAAGTGGCCTTATAAAAAAGAGATTGACCTTGTTGAAAATGCGAGGCTATGGGCATGCGTAGAGGCTTTCCAAAAGTCGCCTCAGCCGGTGTCACACCCAGAGAACGAGAAGTATACCTTTTCCCGGTCAAATTAGCAAGCTGTTCAGTCAAATTAGCACGCGAGGAAAGGGAGGCGCACAGGATTGCTGACGTCATTTCAGCGTCATCCCTATTATTAGCTATTTATAGAAATGACATTAGCGCCCGTGTGACGAATTCTAATTGTGAATTCCACTAGATATGCTATGTTCAATGAAATTATCGCGCTTCACAATGATATTCGCAGCGCGTTATCAGCACCCAATCATTTCGCACGATGCCGTACATGCGGATATCCGCCGCCGAATCTCGTGAGAGTCTCATAAATGCTTTTGATGAAAGCCGTGACTTTATTTTTATTGCCGATACCCTGCAAATTAATCGTCGAACGGCTTATGGAATAATTCAAAGATATCAAAAACTGGAAGGCGAGAAAATTTACCCAGAGGAGGTTCACTGTCCATTCTGACTCCTCAAATGCAAAATGCCCTAATAACTTTCGTCGAGGAGAAGCCTACAGCAACTTTACTCGAGCTGTCGGCAGAATTACATGAAAAATTCCCAAATCGTCCAATGGTATCACGAATGACTGTATCACGCTTCCTCGACGGAAAACTTGTAACTTTAAAGCTTCTGCGAAATGTGCCTTTCGATTGGAATACCGAAGAGCTGAAAGAAGACAGAAAATTATTCATGGAATGGCTTCTTCCTGTTTGTAGCAGTAAATCTACTGTTTATCTCGATGAATGTGGATTCAGCATGTGGACATGTCGAAGTCAAGGACGATCATTGAGAGGACAGCGTGCGGTTCGCTCATTATGTGGGCAGCGAGGAAGAAACACTACTGTTGTTCTTTCAATTTCGGAGAAGTTTGGTTTGGTGCACTACAAAATTATCGACGGTGGAATGACCCAAGAAATATTCAATTACTTAGTTATGGAAATTTCTGCTTTACTTGAGGACGAGGAGATTGTTTTGATATTTGACAACGCTCCCGCACATCGAAAGCCGCCGGTTATGCTGTCTGAGCATGAAACTAAACCTCTTCCCAGGTATTCACCATTTCTAAATATGACTGAGATGGCCATTTCGTGTTTAAAAGCTCACCTCAAGAGGAAATTGAGTGAACCATCAATACAAGTGAGACTATCTAGCCATCAACTTGCAGCTGCACAGGGAATGACGCTGCATGCTCACAGATCGTCCATCTTGAAAGGAACCATAGAATCGTGTATATCGGAAATAAAGCGAGAGAAATGATCAGCATGGTTCAAATATACCTTGAATTATGCCCCAGCTTGTCTACAGAAACAGGATATTTTTGACTAAGTGCATTTGTGGTTTGGGTAGTCATTGTTTTTGATTAATGCCATTTCTACAGAAACATTTTGTAATTGATAAATATGGGAGGTTTTTGATTAATGCCATTTCTATAGAAACATTTTGTAATCGATAAATATGGGATTCTGTCTTGTCTTAATTACCTGTAGCAAAAGAAATTCTGATAATTCACAAACCAAGTGTTCATTGTCAATTAATTGTGGCTTAAATTAAATACTGATATCTAAATATAGTGAGAGTAAATCTAGATGAAATAGGGAATTCAATTATACCCCTGACGTCATGATGATTCTTCTGCGTGCGCTCACTGCACGCGTGCTAATTTGATCGAACATTATGGTAATTTGACCGGGAAAAGGTATATTTCTATGATGCATGAGTATATTTTGAAGGAATCTGTCAAAATCTAATCCTGTGTCTTTCCAACAAGGTAATGCTCGCTTAATGGTTTGGACGGCTCTTTCGGCTCTACCATTAGAGCGAGGGAAGTACGGAGGGCTTTCCATTTTTCGAGAGCCCTGACCTTGAAGCCAGTTAACTAGCTCTGCAGCGCAAAATTCTGGTGCGTTATCTGACAAATGATTATCCTTATGACTTAGAGTAATGACTTTCTGACGCAGCCTCGTGGGAATGAAAACTCGATGTCCATTGTACATTATACCGAATTGGATTGTTAGTCTGTCTTTTAGCAATTTGAAAGGTTGCTCAGCTTTAGAACAATCATTCCAATTGCCAGATACAATCCGCCAGCCTATCTTCTGAATAAATGAGTCGTGAGTGAGTTCTCGCTTGATTTCAGCATTGCTCAAAACGCCATGCTTAAATTGTACTGTTTCAGTACTGAGAACTGCATAGCACGATTTATCATCCGATTCGCGTTCTCTATCAAATCGCAAACGAGATAGCGCATCAGCGTGCGGGATCTGACATCCAGGCATGTATTTAATTACGTAATCAAATCGCATTAAGATGATTGACCAACGAGTTACACGAGGTGAAATAGTGCCCACCTGAAGCTCTTTATTGGGGTCAAGCAATGACTCCAACGGCTTGTGGTCACTAATTATGGTGAAACTTCTTCCTAGGAGAAAGTGTTGCAGTCGGATAACAGACCAGACTACAGCTAATGCTTCTCTCTCTAAATTTGAGTATCGCCTTTCAGCTTGAGCTAATGTTCGCGATACATAAATAACTGGATGCCCGTTTTGCGTGAGAACAGCAGCTATGGCTTCTTGAGACGCATCAGTAGTGATAGTTGCCTCTTTGTTCAGGTCATATGGCTGAATGATGGGAGACTCAGAAATTTCGTTTCGAAGTGATTCGAATGACGCTTGACATTCGTCAGACCATATAAATGGTATGTCTTTCTTTCGAAGTCTAGCTATCGGAGATATTTTCGATGTGAAATTCGGCAGTAGCCGGCCGAAATAATTTATCAATCCATGAAAATGCTCCACTTCCCGTTTGTCAGTGGGCGGGCTTAATGAACGTATTCGCTTGACTAACTTTTCATCTGGCTGTATGCCACGAGCGGATACCTTAAAACCCAAGAATGAGATCTCGTCTAGATACTCAGCGCATTTTTCTTCACTAATGGTAACGTTTCGTTCCGCAAGCCGAGTCTTTACGGCAGAAAGACGCTTCCTAAGAGACAGATCATTTTCAGCAAATACAAGGATATCGTCTTGGTAAATCAAAACGCCTTTTATGTCAGATAGTATTTGCTCCATGACCCGTTGGAATATTGCCGAGGCGTTCTTCATTCCCATCTGAAGTCTATTCAGTTGATACAGGCCTTTAGAAGTATTCAAAACGGATAGCCGTTTTGCTTCATCGCTTAATTCTATTTGCCAGTAAGCCGAGGTTAGATCAAGCTTGCCGAATTTATTAGCATTTTTTAATCTGGAAAATATAGTTTCGACATTCGGTATGGGGTAGGCATCTGTTATCTTGCCGTTGACGTGTACTTTGAAATCAGCACACATACGCAGCCCTCCGTTGGGTTTATACACCCACTCCTCCAGTAGTAATAGGTGTAATAACTCCCATGGCTTCTAAACGGTCAAGTTCGGCTGCAACCCGACCTTCGAATGCAAGCGGAACTGAACGCGCGCGACAGAATCTATCTTGGGCCCCTTCTATTAACTCCATGGAGGCCTTTACGCATCCTATTGGAGAGAGAAAAAGTGGGTCAGTTGTCCTTACGCTATGGTCAGTGGTAGTCACCAAATTTAAACTACGCTCCTCACGCAAGAAATCTCTGCCTAAAAGACCATAAGGTTTGTTCGACTCAACAATAGTGAATTCTAATGGATAAAATTTGCCATTGACACTAATACAAGTGCTGAATTTTCCTAACGTTTTCATAATGTGTTCATCGTATGCCTCAAGTGATCGTGGTGAATGTGTGAGTTTGGGCTTACCAAGCTGAGTCCATAGCTTTGAAGACAGGACAGACGAGCATGCTCCTGAGTCACGTTGCATATCGATGCGATGATCGCCGAGTTCGATAGTCTCCATTACGAAATTAACGGACGACGAGTCAGTGTCAGATGAGGTGAAGTTGAGAGGCTCTGTCATTGAGTCACTGTCTGTTGCGTCGTTCTCAAAAATTCCGTGAATAGAAGAATTCGCCCTCGAAGATCTGCAAACGGAAGCCAAATGATTGCGTTTCTGGCATTTGGAACACGTTTGGCCGTATGCAGGACAGTTCCGTGCACGATGGATGGTGCCACAATATTTGCATTTTTTTTATTGATGGTCGATAGCTCCATATTTCGAGGATCGTGTTTGGTGGATGTGAAGAGGATTTCGGAACTCGAACGTAGATCCGCGCGGCCTTTATTCACGAACGATTGCAGTTCCTCTTGTTGTTGCAAGAATTCGCGAATTTGTTTGATAGTCAAGTCACGAGTTTGCATTTCTTGTAAAACTCTCTTCTTTTGGTCGCTATCTGCGAGGCCAGCAACTAAGGCAACGCGAATCATTTCCTCAGTAGGGTCTGTGGATGCTTTGAGGTCCTCAAAGGCGCAATGTTTTGCCCCCTGTTGCAAGCGGGCAATGTAATCACCGACCGATTCGTTTTGATTTTGTCGTAGCGAATAGAAAGAAGCTCGTTCGGCGATGATTATTCTTGCAGAAGGTTTGAGGTAAGTCAATAATTCAGTCTTGATTGTGGTAAATGGCAAAGTGGTTATATCTCGAGGAGATATAATATTTTGCACTTTATCCTAGGTGTCTAATCCACATAATGCGATAAAATTGTCTGTGACAGCGAAGGATTTCGATTTGACATCGTCAGTCCAGCCCTTGCTGCGTGATAAGGCAGCGAATGCAATGAGCCATGTCGAAGCGCGATCGGGATCGCTAAGATCCAACGGTTCAAGTGACCGCGACGCCATTGTCGTGCCCCAGCCTAGCTTAGTGTGGGACGCGATGCAATCAGAACAACGTCAGTAGCGAGTGTGTTTCTTTATTCATACATTAAGGCAGTTATAGCCAGAGAATGTTTATGGCCGTGAAGGTGGTAAGCATACAACATGAGATAAGAGGTCAGCAATAACGACTAACAACCTCTTGCGAAGTTTTACCAGGACTTCATGAGTGTGCGCACATCATGTCATATCACTGTCGACGGTGAGGCCAAGAAGCTTTATTGAAGTGACAAGCTGAATATAAGAGTTGGATAACGGATCTTTCAAGGAAAGAGGTGAGAGGGAGCGCTTCGTTTGAAAGTTGAGCAGTTTGGTCTTGGTGCCATTGAAGGCTAATCCATTTGCGGAAGACCAGGTGATAATGTGATTCAGCTCTTCTGAAAGATTATCGTCATCCTCTTCCCGAACAAAATGCAACAGGGACATGTCGTCCGCGAATTTTATTAGAAGACTTTTCTGGAAATGAGGTCTTAAACTGTCAACTGCTTGAGCGAATAAGATCAGAGAGAGAACTCCACCTTGGGGAACACCCCTTGTCGCCAAGTAAGGCTGAGAGCATGAGACACCCACTTTTACCACTTGCTTTCTAGATGACAGGTATGAGACAATCCAACCAATGAGTTCCTTTGGTGCTTTGAAGGAAGCAAGCGACGACAGTATCGTATTGTGAGGCAACTTGTCGAACGCCTTTGAATAGTCGATAGACAGCAGGCGCACAGCTCCAGGAGTATCCAGAAAGGCCAATATCCTGTTGATTAGGAAGGTTAGTGCAATAATCATTTAATTATTTTATTGTAATCATTTCAGATTGTCACAACTCCTAGCGAGGATCAAATTGTATCGGTGCTCAGTATTCCTATCAGAAACAGTGATAACAATGTTACTGGAGTCGCTCAACTAACAAACAAATTGAATGGACATCCCTTTTCAGAGAGTGATATCAACATATTCGAGGTAATTTCATTGGTGAATCATCAAGTCATATGCCCTCTGTACGAGTTTTACTTGTCCAAGTGCGATTTCATGTTGTTTCACTACCAAAAGGCGGAAATTAGGTAGATCATCTAAAGTCAAGGTTTGCCTTAACCAGAATTTATCTAACCAATTCACCATTTTTTATGAAAAGCCTTATAATGTCATATCTACCATTTTCTCACCTGTTCACACAGCAAACATGAAACATTATCAGGGATGCTGTATTTGCTGTCACACAACAGCAATTATAATAGAAGTGGCTGTAATAAATGATTTAATATATTATACTTGGGTGCACTCACGTGTGGTGTCACTACGAGCAAACAGATCGTGTCTGTTAGAGAGAAACTCAATAACTTCAACATTTTAGTCAATGTTCGTAAAATAATGACCATGTTTAAAGTCAATGAGACCTAAACTGTAAACAGCGGTGGCTGCCTGATAGCAGCTGACTGTTCAGCATTCCTAAAAATTGCCGCTATCCTATTTCGAGTGTCGATGCAAAGCGATCATTTTCAGTATCTTTTCTGATCGTCCTCAGTTTTAAACAGTGGGTTATCTTGAAAAATAGTTGACTCTCTTGTCTTCACCACCTTATATGCAGGCTACTGTGAACGACTGTTTTGAAGTTTTCATTAATTCTCTTGCAGCAACTGTCACCTCTCATTTTCTCACAACCATTTATTAGCAAGCAAAAAGTAAATGCCTGCTTCATGCTGCATCTGCGCTATATTGTCTATCGTAGTAGGTTTTATGCCTACTAGGTTTTTATGAATGAAGTGCTGGCATTTTTTATTGTAATTAAAGAAGACCAGTGACAGTATTAAAATGTTCGCAACATGAACATGTAAATGTGATCTGAAGCAAGGTAATGAAAGCAGATGGTGCGAGAGTCATTCTCATTGAATTGGCCTAACTGGAATGTAACATAAATTTGTTGTGATGATTTTGTATTATAGGGAATACGGCATCCCATAGCAACTTCTTTCAGGTTCCGTATTGTCAGTGACAGTTGTGAAAGCCATGACTTTTAGGAAAGTCGGTCCTGTTTAATCCATTTTATGTATTAATTAGCAAGTGTTTCACTTATTACAAAAACATCATTTCATCTTGCGTAAAAGCTTAATAGAAAAAATGCGCACAATACTAATCATCATAATTATATCTATAGATATAAAATGAAATGATAAGAAGCAAAAGCCTACTTGTGATACAATCTACACCAAGTCAACCATTGCCATGTAGGCCTATGTACGTATGCAAAAATGCAAGTGAACTATGATATGATAGACATATATATATATACTTGCCTTAAACAACATTTTTGCTTAAAACAGCATTTTATCATCTTCCAAGATCTCAAAGCTATGTCATCGTCTTCGGAAGTATTCTGACATTCTTGTCTTGTACAAAAGTACATGTAGCTTCTACACAAAAATTTACTTATGTAGGCCTTACTTGTATTTAATAGATTAAAATGTCTGACGAAGCTCATCGTCTATCAAATGTTTTTATTTAAAACTCCGCCTGTATTCATAATCCAGCATAGGTAGCATAATGTGCTTTGTGATATTTCTTCTTTTATTATTCTCAACAATTCAAGTGCACGGCATATTGCTACAATGCTACTCGTATGATTGAGGAAAAAGCCGAGTTTGATTATTTCAAAATTTAATTGTTTATCCTCATTTTATATAGTGGGATATTTATGTTAACTGTCTCTCTGGTGAGAAATTAGTGCAGTACGTAGCCAAAGTTACGAAGTGGAAGATTATAAAAACACTTTACTGGAATTTACACGTAGATCTATTTAAATTTATACACAATATTTGTCATCGAACAAATATATAGTTGGTGCATACAAACAACATGTGCCATATGCAGATAACCATATGGCGTTACCGCGGCACGGTACACCGATCAAAGGTGTTGAAAAGAGTTGGACAATTCATTAATTATGAATCTGAAGCAAAGAATTTTATAGATAAAAATTTGAAACATCATCCGAAAGAAGTATTTCAAAAATGTCAATTCATATTTTGTAGAGTGATAGCAGAAAATGAAATGCAGGAAATTCTAAATGTAATGAATTCAGAGCAGAATTGATATAAACTCTTAATATTACAATATATAATTTCTCATTTCATGGAAATTTTGTGAGAAAATGGAAGAATGGAGAATTGGCATCTTCCAATAAACGTCAAAAACTTAATATATGCTAGAAATACAAAAACAAAGTTGATTCAAAGTTACTTTGGAAAGTGTGGCAGACATTCGAAACACCTAAAAATACTTTTCCATGATAATAGACATTCCTCCTGCAATGCAAGTGAATTTTCTCTCCACAAAAAAATGCGCTCCATTTTTTCAACGCTGCACATCTTGCCAAAGAGGAAAATCAAATGCTAACTTATTTATTCTGATAATTATGCAAATTTTGCATTCACAATATGCATGTATTTATGACTCCTTTCTATGTCTATCTAAAACAATGCCTCTCTAAAACAGTTGCAGTTTACTATTTGATGATGCATGAACACTAAATAAAGTTATACTTGAACATTGCACACTCGTATGAGAATTTTCTCTTGCCCAATTTGCCTGTCTATCAACGACGTTTTTAACAAAAAGTTGACGGAACAACATCATTTTTAGTCATTTGCAAAATAATGATAAAGGTATCGTTAATCTGTCTACATTGATGAGACAAATGATCCAGAACTCCAAACTGCAGGATTTCCATCCTTTGTGATGTTTTGAATGGCCACAACAAAATAGAATACCCTTACTTTTTGTCTTATCAGTCAGTGCTATCCGAAAAGATTTACCTCAAGGGATTGTAACAATCTCTCCATTGTTTTCTGAAGAAAATAGGATTGAGCAGTAATTTATTGTAGCATGTGATACTTTCTCATCAAAGATTTTGCGCACGATTTCATTACCTCAAGCCACAACTGTTATCAATTAGGATGGCTGAGATGTGACGAATGATTCTGCCGAGGAATATCTCTCATCCTTCGTTTTGCAGCCACAGTTTCGGCTTAACTGCTTCATCGATGATTATGTTTTATCTTTGCTTCATTGGTGAGTGTCTTCAATAAATTAGCGTCGCGCAAGTGCCTTGTATCACTTGATGTCGAGAGAGGCAAGATCTCCATCAGACAGTGATATTCTGTTTGTACCGATTAAGGCAGTGCCAAGTGATTAAACTCGATTAAGAGCTTTTTATGCACATGTATTAAATTCGACAGTGATGATACATTCGAGGATATGCACTGATGTTCATGGATGTGCTCTTACATACATACACGTAGCTTCCTCTATTTGCGTTAATTACATGTCTGATCTATCCCTGTTAGGCAATGCCTAATAAAATAATTCATCATTAATCTAATAATGCCTTGGAAAAGAGATAATGAGCATTTCAGGAAGACAATAGCAAATCAAATTTTTATTTTGATCTATCAACAATCACATTTAATAAATTGATTTCATGGAACAAAAATATCGAACAGTCTGTACTCTTATAAGATGAATGATGCCGAGCGGAAATAATTTACGATAATTTGTATGAGCATAATTGCGTATAATAAAAGCTGGTTGTCCTAAATGAAGAATAGGATCCTATCAAGCATGCTGTAATGGAGGAATCTATAGTAGCATTGCACTTCTTCATTTGATATTTATTACCAAAAATTTATGATCATCTCATAAAATAATTCAAAATTAGAATTTTGAAATTTTGAGAATAACTTTTGGCATTTCTTTGCATTCTCTTAGAGTTTGAGTTTAGTAGCAAAAGAATTATTTTTTCAATTTATTTTTATTAACTTTTTTTAAGTTTTTCATTGACTTTTTAAGAATTGATTTCCGAGTTCTGTCTTCGTGTCTTGACCATCAAAATGAGCATCGCATGTTGTTAACCACTCTTTTTGTCAGAATATGTACATTTTGTTAGTTGGTAAAATCAGAAACAACGAACCAGTCAATCACTCATATTGATTGCGGAAGTTCATGGTTCATAGTTCACATCTCTCAACTCAACTTTTTGAAACAAATGTTCGTTTTTAGTAGACACCGAAATTAGAATTTGCACCGTTTAATTAGATAATTTGTTGAAGTTGCATTCACATGTAAGCTACATTTTCAACAATGTCAAAATACTACATTGTCAGTCCTATTTAATTTGAAATGAATTTGGAATGTTTTTAAGCATGACTTAATGTGTAAGATTGTCTATCATCAAATGAGATATTGAGCTTTAAATTGATCTCCCTTGCTTCGTTCTTGAATAGTCATTTCGGTTGCAGTTTTGACAACAATTTTTTTTCAATATCCGGTCTGACCGATTGATGATCTTGAATATAATCGCCATAATCTAATTATAATTAGATTTTCAATAATTGTAAATGACAATTATTTATTTCATTCATACATTTATAATAAATTCACAAAAACGAATAATCAAATAATACAAGATTTCATGAAAAATAAATCCTGATTTTTCATGATACATTTAATATTATATTTCAGACTTTCACTATATTTTGTGGCCTTGGAATCCACAATTGCCAAATGTATGAGAATGTAAGAAGATTGATGATGAAACAATCAGTTGCTCTCGAAGTTCTCTCTTATCACGCATGTGCATCGAAAGAAGAAGCTGATAAACTAATGGTGAGTAAAGCGATTCAATTTGCGCAATGCAATCTTGAATGAACTCCATCAAGATGATTAATTTTCTTTAATTTCGCGATTTTATTTTTGGCATAATTTCTAGATTGAATATTCATGGATTTTATCATCTTTGAAAACCATGCGAATTGAGAGTGAAGAATATGAAGAATCAGAAGCATTTTTCAATTAAAGATGCACAGCAGTAATGATGCTTTACAACAATATCAAACTTATAGTGACCAGTTTAATTGCACCTGTAAATCCGACGGTAAGAGTGCAACTAATACATTTGTACTTCTTCTATGAAGCAAGCAAAATGAAGCAAGTGCTCACTATGTTCGAATCCTACGTGACAATGGTAAACCGTTCCTCACTGTCAAATTTGTGCTCTCAACCAGTGCATTTGAACGAGGACTTTTTTTCAGTTCGCTCAGTCATTCGTTCATTCAGCGATTTTTGTCGCTCATTCAGTTCGCCATTCATTTTAATTTTGCCCTGAGCAACTCAGTTCATTGAAAAATGTCAGTTCGCTCAGTTATTTTCTGCTCACTTCGCAAGACGGCATATTTATTAAGGTAATGTGCTTGCGATTAGCGACCGCATTTAGCATCCCATAATCCAAAATCACTTCACACCATCAACCATTATAGTTTGCTATTCTGTCATTTTCAAAGCGATTTGTTTTTATTATTTAACTATTCATATTTACATTTTCAGAAATGTTGGGCTACTACAAAATAGACGAAATTGACTATCTATCTCCGAGATATTTAACTTGCATTTGTAGCCATATTCAAAATCAATTACTCTCGCATCGTCACCACTTCATTTAGGCCTATATTGTTTTGTCAAAAGGCAACCTATTGAATTGAGCAAAATTACCTGCTGAAGTGATTGAATTGTAAACTGTTCTCGCCAATTTGAAAGTTAAATTTGAAAGCTCTCGCCAATAAATTGATCAATAGATGAATTGGGAATGTTGATTCTTATTGACTTTTCAGAACTTTTCAAGACTTAAAACTTTGGTTACCTTTATAAGCATGTATTTTTGTCTTTTTTCATCGAAAATCGTAGCTGATATTTTGATCAACATCAGGAGGGTGATTATCTTTATTGAACAAAATGCCTCCCTGACATGCATGTACATTCTTTCCATGAAAAAATTTGACTTTGAAAAATTATGCAGACGTCTAGTCATTAGCCGCCTCTAGTCACTCTGTGGATTAACTTGTTCCATTGAAGATACCAAAAAGGATAAGCTATCGTTGAATCTAGGTGTGAACTACATGTCAAGATTCCTGGCAATTATTTTGATTAAAATGCTTAAAAATTGATTTTAAGTGTATGTGAATTTCTTGTATGTGCATGTAAGTCTATTAAGACTTCGAATTTCAATCGTATTTCACGATGTGTCTTCGCATATTTGTTTGCCCTTTTCAGGCGACTAGATGTCTGAGGTGGGGAGAAGTTCGTGAAGACAGCTATTGCTATCATGTAAACGATGTCCTAGTAACCAGTGGACTTGTGCTGTAATTCCACTTATTTTTAATTGCCAATAGTGATTATTCATGCATTCGCATTCTTTTTCGAAGGTTTGATGAAATTGTGCAGTGTGCCCGAGGTCACTCTGAAAATATTATATTACACCACACCGTACTTACAGCAACAGGAAGTACGATTTCAGTGAATTTTTCTGCCTAAAACTGTCTAATATATTGCCGTACATTTTGGCATGAATATCGCTTGCATTCGCAAAGCTTAACAAAAATTAAAAGACACCTAGGCTGATGTGCCATTGATCAATCCTCGTATGAATCATTATATTTAGCATAACGGAGCCGTCTTGAAATTGAGTCTCAATCTCATATCCATGTAAATAGCGAAATACCAATATGCGAAGTGAGAACGCACTTCCCGTTAGTAGATGTAGAAATTTGAGAAGCCTCAGTTCAGTTAGTTCTTCAGCTCATGAATGGCAAATTCTTAATTCAGTACAGTTCAGCGGTAGTCATTAGAAACCCCCGTTCTCTCAAATCACTCGTTCATGAGTGAACATCTCGAAATCTCGTTCGCTCACTCACTTCATCAAGGGTTCGAATGTACTGCTCTCAACCATGGATTCTTAGAAGGTTTCTCAAAGATTCCATGTCTAAACATGGGCATTTATGTAGGGATTCGAAAAAAATTGAAAATCTCAGTCCGGAATCGAATAGAGCCGAACATGTGCCATTTGAAGCTGCATTTCTTCGAAGACACGAGGATGACATGATCATTTTAATCAATAATTAAATGAAAACAAGCAAGTGACTCGAAAAATGAAGAATTGCATAAGCTATTTCATGGGCCGCTACCAATTGTCAAGGTAATCTATTTAACAAGTGTCTTCAATTTTTTCTTTGCACATGTTCTTCATTTTGCATGTTGAAATTAGCATATTTTTGCATCTATGCTCCTACTATGCTGTCTGGCATGCCATCCAATTGCGGTATGCCAGATAGCAAAGCAATGTCACAGGTGTGAAACATGCCAATTTCAATGTAAACATTATTAAAGCTTAGATTTTTTTCTCTCAATCATAGATTAAAACCTTTTGAGAAATTGAAGTTACCTGCAATTATCGGTCAAAAGGAAACATTAATGATCCAAAGACATTAATGTTTAATCCAAAACATTAATCCAAAGACAAATGTCTCTAAAGCTAATGTAGGTTATGCGCTTGCTGTCATTTATTTTTCGCGCATTGTAAAAATTGAACAACTTCCAAACTTTCTGAATTGTTTTGCTTTAATGTTAAGAATTCATTTGTTGCTTTGTTGTTCAACTTCTTGAGAGAGATATATTTTGCTCTGCAAATTGAATTTTATTAAAGAATTATTTGCTGGCACGGTTAATAAGTTGTGTTTGCAAATTGTTTCTGTTTGTGAATGTATTTCAACTTTAAACTGCCTTTCCTGTCGAATAGAGAATAAATGAAATTTTCATTGAGTATAAAGTCACTGGATATTAGAAAAAAAGTCTCGAAGCGATTATAATGACTCCCCTGATAACATTGATGGCTAGAATCGATGCCTGAAGCGCTTACAGCGTCTGCTCAGATGAAATGTGAGCAAAGTTACAATCACGAGCTCAACGTAAATCTTCGCAGTTCTTGTCGTGTCGGTTTGGTATCCGGCCACTATTTTTCATTGACGCCATCAATTTTGATATCCCCCTAACTCATCTGAGGTCATTTGTTTTTGATAAGAGACAGAAATATGTGAAAATTTGACCTCGCCAAATGACATCTAAGAACTCTACTTTCACAGAATGCCGAGCACGTTTAATTTCTTCATCCAATTACGCGGCATGTGAAAGACGAATCAGGCAATTATTGGGATATAGATAAACGACATTTCCTGATTTCGATAATCCAAAATGAAACATGAGAATAACTCCAAGTGCCCCTACATACCAGCAAACTCACTCATGTTTTAATATAGAGTGATCCCAATCTGCTTAATATATTATCCTATTCTCATTAATTCTAGTCAAAATCGCTTCTGAAATTCTATT
This sequence comes from Prostheceraeus crozeri, assembly GCA_907163375.1. Lineage (NCBI taxonomy): Eukaryota > Metazoa > Platyhelminthes > Polycladida > Euryleptidae > Prostheceraeus > Prostheceraeus crozeri. The sequence continues at coordinate 30,023 of CAJQUW010000449.1, read as the reverse complement.
TGGGATATAGCTTTATGACTCTCAGTAAATGAGATTTGCAGGAGAGCTAGCAGTCGCCTTTTCATCATCCGCCAACTCAGGAGCATCCTCTCAAAGCCAGATGTTATTCAAGTGTACCAGGCGTGCATACGAAGCTTGCTGGAGTTCAGCAGTGAGTTATTTGTTGCTCTGAATGAGAAAAACGAGGCCAAGTGCGAAAGAATTAATAAAAGAGCACACAAGCTAATCTGTGGTAGTCATTGCAAATGTGAAAGCTTTCCTCCTCTGAGATTGAGACGAGAAAGGAAGGCAATGAAGACATTCATGAACATGAAGAGCAAAGATAACTTCCTACATCACATCTTTCCAGAAGTTCTTACCTACTCATATCACCTGAAGCAATGTCAGATAAACTCTCAACGTCGCGCTAATTCCTTCATTCCCTACCTAACTAAACTTTATAACGACTCTCTGTAGTGCAATTTTTTCATTTGTGTCATACATGCATGCACAACCATTAATTGTAGATGTAACTTGTGTAGCTTCACTTTTCCTTGGACCATGTCTATCTGTAAATTTTGATTTTTAATTGTTTGAATAAACAATTACTAGGCCTACTACTACTCGCATTGCAAGGTGGGCATTATTTTCAAAATAGATTCAAGGTATTCGAGGAAGTTTCGAAGTTTCGAATGTTCTCAAATGCAGGATTCAAACCCTGGATTCGAACAAAACTGCTGTATCCACATGAATTCAACCAAAAATGTCGAAGACACTTTCTGACCTATGCGTAAACATGTCAGCATCCGCTATCGCATCTCAGACAAAGGCTTTCTACAAATAGTATTTTGGAGCAATTTTAGTCTTCTGATTACTCGTCGATTTGGCAAGAAAGAACGAGCGGCGACTTCTGTGTTGGTATAAACGAAGACTTGTCTTTTTCGCATGATCAATTGTAGAATTTTTCTGTCTAATCTTCCTCACCTTAGGGGTAATGCTATATATCAGCGACCTTAGCAGCCATTGCTGGATTACTTCTCTGATGCATCCTGCTGTGTTACTGTGCTGAACAGCTGCCAACATGCATTCTCTGAAACGAGATAACAGTTGATGGGAGCTAAGAATGTAAATCGGATAAAGAAAATGAACTTCTATAGAGTAATAGTTAAACGAGCCACTCTTAGAATCATGATTTTTTGAAGTGATCCCAGTTAATGCACAATGTCTCAAATGTCAGCATTCACTTTTTACGTGAGAATGAGAGCAGCTGTCTCTTGAATCGTGATGTATTCACTGGTATAACTTTACAAAATCATGATTCCAAGAGTGTTTTCTTAAACTATAACTGAGAACAACAGTTAGGGTTCACAATGGATCGCAATCGCCTCTTAAATTTAGCACAAATCCTTTGCTTTTCATACACATCTGAATGGTAGATAATTCAGAAAATGCATAAAATTAACTCCTTTAGTTGACAGCTATTATGGAATGTAGAAAATGAGGCATTTGAATTTTAAAATCTTATAGATAGTGCCAAAATCAACTCAAAATGCAAAATGAATGTCTTCATCGAGGAGAGCATACACAAGTTTAGTATAACCACTGAGTCATAAAATTCGGAGATCTTTAGGAGACGATTTTGAAGGGTCGATTACTTGCAATTAGCAAGTTAGTGAAATTTCGACGGGCATTCATCAAATATGACTTTAAACACATTACTGACAAATCGCCTAAGTTAATGCGCCTGAAATAATTAGTAAACGCTGCTTTTTTGTAAACAAAATGTAAATAGAATAATTAAATATTGAGTTGCATCCCCAGACGAAAAATGGAAACAGTCTCGAACAGCTGCCTTTTCAATCAATATCAGGAATCATCAGCAGGCCCAGCCCACACCTCCCAATATCGACACAACTCCTTATTTAAAGCTGCAGCCATGCCCGGGTAAATTTGAGATTTGCAACTAGAAAGTTAGTGAAATTTCGACGGGCATTCATTAAATATCATTTTAAATACACTAGTGGCAAATCGCTTAAGCTAGTACGCCTGAAATAATTAATAAACTTCACAAACTTCAAAAATTAATTATTTCACACTTTTGTCTATTAAATTCGCAAGTGACACGATTAGATAAAATCGAGCACATTAAGTTATTTTTCATGCGCATATCTCTTAAAGTAAAGAAATTAAACTATACCTAGAGAAAGAGACGGAGAGAGAGAGAGAGAGAGATAGAATATAATTTGTATTACATTAGTATATGCAATTAATATCGTAAGTAAATGTAATTAATATTGCATTTGACAAATTGTCTGTGAATACACAATGATCAAGTCCAATATGGGCATCAGACTGAGTTTTGAGAGTTGGAATATTAAAAATTAATGACTTCCTATGCGGACCAATTTTATTGCATGTGCATTTAACTTTCCATTTAAATTGTGAATTTACAGGTTTTTTGTTTGACGGTGATCAGTTAAATTATTCAGTTAAGGAAAATAAGATCATCTATTTAACAGGCAAATGATCATTATGATGTTTACACGACAAATTCATCATTGAATGATACTGATGATAATTTAGAGAAAAAACGAATATGCAAAATTTAAGAAATAGTAGCGTCAAATCGCTTGCTGCGTCTCATCGATAAATGATGTCATCGAAAATTTGACATATATAATTTACAACCTGCAAAGTGAAGTACGATTTTGTCTATTTTCTTTGAGACATCAGACTCCTTAACAGCGGCCGAGATGACGAATAATCGTTTTATTCAGAACATCTATCTGGCATTTAGATGGCACCATTAAATTTAATTTTTCTATGCAATTTAATACTTGCTTTTCAATATTCAATATGCTATATGGCCTACGTGCGAAACTTAAAAACGTCAGTGCTTAAGTGCCCAACCATCAGGGTCTTGGTGCTGATGTGGTCAGATTTTACTGGGGTGTTGCAATCAGGGATTGCAAATACACTTTCTTCGAGCAGCCAGATCAGGGTTGTGGGCATCGGGGATCTTTGGTCATACTCAGGCCTGCGGCCTAGATGAGAGACTTGTGATGAGGGGCCGACCCTGCTAAATAGATAGCCACTCTGTGATTTTTCTAAGTGATGATGTGATCTATAATTGTGTCAGCACACTATCATTCAATTCGTGTGCAGCTTTTTTTATGCGTTACAAGTGCCTCATGCCTTCATTGCAGTGGTTAGTTGGTTGATTGACTAAGTAGGCTGGTCTTGAAAGGCTTCGAGACCTGCTGATGTTAAAGATAGCTGAAATTTTGTTGGCAATTAGTTTACAGAACGTATTAAAACAGCGGTTAGACTATCCAGTTTTGTTCGTTGGCCCATGTATTATTGCATTTTAGCATCATTCATTTTTATTCTTTTTTTGTTTGTATTGCAAATGTTTTCTATTTTACACGGATAAAACAGAATAAACAAAGATAATGTAGCATAAATTTAATGGGTGATTCATGTTTTATAATTTTTTGATGGCATTTGTATGTGCATTTGTATTGCACATGTATGTGCATTTAAAAAACATCACAAAATCTATTGTGAAGTCTATTGTGAATCTACGTTGAAGAAACTGCATCACCTTGAGACTTGATTAAGGCATTCGGATGAAACATAAGCATAAAATGTGTATGATCTCCGACAATCTTTTACAAAGTGGCAGTGAGTCAATGCTACTTAGAGTGTCAACAAAAATGAGTAGAAATTTTGTAGTTTCATCAATATTGTTGTGTTATCCGAACAATGATTTCTTTCTATATGGATTTGTACAAATGTACACACATGTATTACTGCAGAGTCTCGCTTTAATTTCGGAGGTTTTTCTGTTTTGCGTTCAAGATAAAAACGATAAAGCATTTTCGCTTGCTTAAAAGTATGGCAACATTTGACAGCGGGCAAAATTCCACTCCAAAATATCTGATATTGGTTGCCAACATTTAGTGACACTATCGGAGTCGATCAAACAGTCAAAAGATCGCAATGTTCTAATATCATATCCCATCGAGTTTCAGGAATAGTAACAAAAAAGCTGTATATTTGTACTTTATAGATTGCAAGTAACATACTTGCTTGCAAAATTGAAAACCTATTCATACAATGCTATGATCAACTTCAATTACAATGTAGATTAAGGCTATCGTTAGGAAATGGTTTTATCCAGATACCGGAACATGTATCATTAGCTCAGACCACAATATTTTCCCGCGAGAGCTATTGCAACAAACTGCATTGAAAATCAATTCGATGCTCTTTCCTATATAGCTTCAAACTGTTTATAAGATATGCTTTTGTTCTAACTTGTACAAACAATGAAAGACAATGGGTGTTAAAGTCCATTTAGTGTTGTCAGCTCACACCAGATATTTGCAACTGTGTTGCTGATATATAGTTTTGAGAGATTCAGCAAGAAAATAAAAGTATTCAGACATTTGCACTGCATTGTATTCAATTGTTCTAAATTAAACTAATCAGAAACAAAATTTAGGCGAGTTGATCGAGGACTTAGTCAAACATTGAGATTGGTAAATTTGAGAGCAAAGGGATTAAGGGTGCATGGCACATTTTCTCACTATACACATCAATCGGTTCTCTTTTAAATTAGCATGGATTAATTACGGTTGTGTCACAAACAATATTCTGACCTTTCCCAACAGATAGTCATTTTAAATATTGCATAATAAATAGAGTCATGTAAATATTGAACAATATTTAATTATTTTATTTACATTGTGTTTGCAAAAAGCAGCATTTATTGATTATTGCAGGCGCACTTACTTAGGCGATTAGTCAGTGGTGTGTTTAAAGTGATATTCAATGAATACCCGTCATAATTTCACTAAGTTACTAATTGCAAATCTCCTAGTGTCACTGCTTCGCGAAAAGGCCTCGTTCAACTCTCTCATGCCGTGGACTGACTCGAAGTAAGAGTCTACAACTCGCTACTACCAGTCGCTGCAATCGCCGAAGTTTCTCTGTCTCGGAAAGTACATGTGCATACTCATACTTTAAAGCAGGAAATTTTCGCGCGATCTCAATTTTTGTGTGTAGATGATTGCGCTACTTCCAAGATTGCAGCATTCGCAGCAGCACAGAGTGCAACATTCTCAGGTGTTGTTTCATTGTTGGAATCTGGCAAACGTCGTTCGTTTGGAAGATTCTTCAGCATAACTAGTTTTTGCTTAGTTAACAAACTCGAAATTTGAGTCAGGAAGCAGAAAGCGTCTTCAATTTTTGCATGAAGACTTAGTTACATTGCAAGAATTTTTAATATAGCTTCTTTCATTCATTCTTTTCATTGATAATTAGCTTCATTTCTTATAATTGAGCTTTTAATCAGTAAATGTATTTTTTCTATTTGACATCTTATAAGTTTCATGCTCCTAAATCTCAAGTGCCAAATCGCCAGTATGCAAACAAAAATTTGCTTTCTTAAAAATCGATCAAATATTATTTAGATATCAGAAACATAATATCCACAAAAAACTGAATCTCTTGATAGAAAAATTTTCCTGCATGCTGACTTTCTCCGAGTTGACACTCCATCTTGCATATATCCCCTCTATGCAGTAATCACTCAGAAGAATTTGTTAATGTCCAAGGGGACACCACAAGCCATATTGAAACTGCGTGGAATAATTCAAAAAATCAATGAATACATTGACCAATTTTCAATGCGGTGTTTTTCTTGATTTTGCACCTTAATAAAGTAGCTCTTCTTTAGTAAACCCATTTACCTGACTTGTGTGTGAATTACTATCTCATACTGGTACACGGATATTGGAATCTCATACTCAAACCGATGCTCAATTCCTGGTCGATATTCTCAAAATTATTGCCATTTAAGACGGGAGCTATTGACATTTTCTTCCTTAATTCGCGCACAAAAGGCTGAATAGCATGAATTTGTAGATCTTGAAACGCTGAATACAAAAGTTAAATTCTTAAGTGTCAAAGCCAGTCGCCAGTTCGGAACTCAATCATGTTTCAAATTTCATGGCATTCTGATAAATAGTTTCTTTTCTGCAAAAGAAAATGTACGAAAATTGCCAAGTGTTTTACAACGCATAGATATTTCTTGAAATTTGCCATTGGATTCCAATGGGAATCCTCTAACCTTGCCTATAACCGAAAGCGACTGGCTGTGATACTTAGGAATTTGATAAATGTATTTAGCGCTTCAAGATCTACAAATCCATGAAATTAAGCCCTTTGTGCGCGAATTTAGGAAAAAAGTATCAGTAGCTCCCGGACTAATTTACACATTTGATTTTCGGAATGTGATTTTGGAAGATCTGCTTGCTCATCAAATTCTCTTGCAGAGTGTTCCAATCCCCGGTGCCAGCAGCTTCCAACTCTACAAATGGGAGTTTGATGATTTGAAGCTGAGTGACGAAGAGACACTTCAAGCGTGTGTGAGAATGTTCATTGAGACGGGCCTCGTTAAAGAATTCAAAATTCCTCATGAAGTATGTGAAAGCTCTGCTTTATTGAGAGTTTGTCTTCTTTGATTTCTTATATGTAGTACATTTAGACGGGCACGAGTTTCTGTAAGTACCCAGGCCGAAAATGTGACAGGATCAAAGAAAAGCACATGCAAGTTCAATGGTAAGCAGATTGAAGCTTTGGGTTAAAATAAAATTCTCTGTGTTTTCTGTAATTAATTGGAAAGTACTGAGTCTAGAACCACAAATGTTGGCATGGAATGTCTTCAGGTCATCTTCTGTCATGTTTATGTACTTCTGCCATGAAGCTAGACACATTCAGATTTAGCAAGCTTCCTTATATCGACAAACACATCAGTCGGAACAATTTTAACTGTATTTAACCACATTCTCACATGCATCACCGATGATAATAATGCATAAACATGATAGGAAATGACCTGAAAGCATTCCACGTCAACATTTATGGCTCTATATCTAGTACTTTTCAATTAATCAGAGAAAATCTCATTTTTGCCCAAAACTATAATCAGTTTGTCTTTGTATTTGCATGAGTTTTGCTTTTATCCTATCTGACAAGAAGAGAAGGAAGTCGACAGACACGAAGATTCGTAGTAGCAATAGGTTGTGCATCATTTTGTGAAAGTCACATTTTCGGCCTCGTTCCCTGGAGAAACTGAAAGTTTTTGGGTTGTGACTAATTTTCAAATACAGGGTTTCCGAACTCTCCTAACAGATTTTCGTCTTATCTTCTACTTCACCTTCTATGAATAATAAACACTTACGGTGAGGTTCCGGCAGACAATTAGAAAATTAAATAGAAGTACGAAAAATATTTTAATAATTTTGGCAGTATGTCTTCATGAAGTGAAAATTCATTGATTTTTCCATGGCCACCCTTGCTCTCTGAGTGGCTTGCAAACAACAGAACTGGCGTGGCCATTGCAGAATTCACAGAGTTTTCAATTCATTGAATATGCTTTCAAAATTGAATTATTCACTACATTAGTCTATTACATCACTTATTGTCAGTAAAAATCAATCTCTTCAATTAAAATTGCTTGCAAGTGTAAAAGACTACATCGACAAGAAAACGTAGCAAGCCATTATACATGAAACGAAAAATATTGAAATGTAGATATCTAATTATGTATAAAATATATTTATATAATATAACACAAGGCACCTAAAAGTTTAAGAGTTTGGTAAGTGACTGTTGCACATTAGCTTTAATGCATTTTAATGAACCATTGTAGCTCGTCTATGACGCTCTTCACTCATTTAAGATGGCAAAATTGTTACCTGTAGCTACCTTTAGGCCAAAAGAGACTCAAGAAATCAAAATAAATCGTCTCATATGCAGCTTTAAAGACATTGAGAGAGATTTTGTCAATGGTTAAGAACCAAAGAAAGATGCTCCTACTGTTCGAACAATAAAAATCCGACACTCATGACAAAAGCACATTGAAATAATGCTACGCCATGGACATGCGCTTTCATGACAAAGGTACTTCAGTGATGGCAGCTAACAGTAGCTGATAATGCCTAGGTACCTGTGCTACACCATACGATTTCCCACCACTTGATTTTCCAGGCGCATATTCTAGAGTTGATTGTAAATGCTCCGTGGAAAACTGACCACACTTTTAGCGTTGATGTAAAATGACAGCCTTTTCCCGAAGTACATTTCCCAATACATCTCTACTATGATTCAATTTCAAACTGAAGCTACAATACTGAGATATCAAAGCTTGTGACTTCTAGGAGACTTTATTAAGTCTGCACATACATCTCTGCTAAGATTTAAACTGATTTCAGCGTTCCAACTGTTGCCTTTTGTTTTTATTTCCTTCCTTTTTCATAGGGGGAAATGGAAATTTAGTTATGTAGTTGTTTTCTGATACGCTTTTTCCGATCAGCAAATAGGGTGGGGTGAGGAATATCATGACACTGGTATTTTGTCAATGTACCTTGTGAAGACTGACGACAATTATCACTTCTCTTCAAATATAAGAAAACTCTAAAAAAATGCGCACAATACACGCCAAATTGAAAGAACATGAAACTTAGCTTGTTTCGCAAACTTGATTTTCTTAAGATCCATCAACTTTGTCAGATATCAGTGACAAAAGGAGCAGCTGAAGATGACCACTTACAAACAGCTGTAAACCATTCTAGTCCCAGTAATTAAAACAAAACGAAAAGTCTGATTTCTATGGTTCGGATACTCAAGCGCTGGAAGTTGAAATACTAGGAAACACTGCATGCTCCCGATCAATTCCGTTCAAGAGATAAAGCACCAGTTGCATGCACATATAGATGTAGACGAGGAACAAATCTCGCAAATACGTTCGTTGGCGGTCAGTGTAGAGTCTACTTCCCAAATTTACGAAGTTAGAGTCCAGGATCTTCGGATGCACACCAGATTTAATGACCTAAGATTGAGAAATTGACCATGTAGGATGATAATAAATGATTCTGCTTGTTGGTAGACATTTGAAAGTTTATGGTCAATCGATTGCATTCTTGGCATTTGAATATATTTTTGCAACAATTGTCACCTATTTTCAATATCAGTTGCTGCTCAATTAAGCACTGTAGGTATGTAAATATCTACTTACAAATGGAATCAGTTTGATAGCAAGCTAAGCTCTTCTTGAATTCTAACGTAGATACTACGCAAGTTTTGTGTTTGTTCACATAATATTCAACAAATATCATCAGCTTTATGAGCCCATACTTAATGTGTATCTGTTGCATAAATGCATGCATCATGCATGTATTACTGAGTGCAAAGCATGTTATTATGCTAATATAAGCTATTATGCTCTACAAAGTTGCCTTAAAATATAATCATGAATGTTGCGATGATGAAATTAAGCTTCACAGCTACGTAGACTGTTCGTCTCGAACGCTTGTTAAAACATTCTCAACTCTGATTATCATCATAAAATGATAAATCACATAAAGTACTTGTAGTAGATAAAAGATAGGTATCTATAACAAAAGCTTGCTTTAGTATGGCGCAAATATGACGTGCATATAGTTGCATTGTGGTGTTAGTGAGTGCTTCGAAGCTTATTGCTGTGTATGCAATGCAATGTTCATAAATGTTGGAACGTGAGCCCAATTTTTAAGCAATGCTTGCTAGAAATGCATACTTGACTAAAAAGGTGGCAACTCTTGGATCTAATATCGAGGTGTACTATACAAGACTAAGCATCCAACCTGACTGCATATCATTTACTCAGTAATTACAGAAAAGTCGTCAAGAAAGGCTTGGGCACTCGTTTTATACTGAACTAAGCTAATATGGTAAAACTAAATTATAATAATTCAATCATCAATTTCATCCGGTTACAAGTTAGAAATAATTCTTTTAACAGCCAGAGATTCAAAGAATATATGTCGTTCAAGATGACGCCACTGAGAGGAACGGGAAACCTTCAACGGTTTACAAGCAACTTCAACCAAAGTAATGCGAGCAGTTACAAACTTGAATAGATGGCGCGTAGTTGCACTGTTTGATCCTCAATTTGATCTCGGAGAGCAAAACAATTCGTTTGATATTCACTATGCCTCTTGTTTACAAATACAGTCTACGAAAGTCTTCTATTAGCTCTACCCAAACACTTACTATCAAAAGTACACTCGCAGTTTTTGCTCGATTTGGTGGATGTCATTGTATTAGGTTTTCTCTGAGGACATCACCCGAATCCTGAACTAAGTCAAAAGGACTTGCTATTTTACGAACAAAAGCGCGAAATGTAAAACAAGACTTGGAATGAAATATATGTTGTGTGAATCAAAAGAACGAAAATATTCATCGCGATGATAGGAAAATATCTTCTTTGAGTAATATATAAACGAAGAAAGCAGCACTTTTGTCGCAATAATCTATCGAAAGTCTAAGAAAAAGGTGAAATCGATCTTATTATTTTCTTAAATTACACACTTTTTTAAATACATCGTCGTAATTGAAGTGTGACTTACTTTTTATAAGAGAAAAAGAGACGCTCTGGACCAATAATAAGTCATTCTCGCAGAATTGAAATTTTCCAATAAACGAAGGACCTCTGCATAAGTGTTATGTAAAATATGCAACTCATAACCTAAGACAATCATGAGAATAAACTCGATGCGTGTGAATGGCTTGAATTTCAAAATCTCCGATTAGATATAAGCAAGTTAAAAATCGACCATTCAATTTTACTCAGATCAGTAGCAGCCCATGTATCTTCAGCAACTCTTTTCGACACGTTTTTCAGTATCAGGAATAGAATAAGAACATAATTACCACGAGTACTAAAATTCAAATTTAACTCAAGTGAATCGTTTAAGAGATTCAACTTTCAAAAATATTCGGCGCATAACCATGTGGCATCTGAGCGCACAAAAACGTACCAAGCTGTGTCTCAAAAGTAAATAATCCCTTTAGAGGTCAAAGATCAGATAATATACTGTTCTATTCTTGTGCAAAACTGTTCTCAACACGTGTATATGGCTATGCATGCTTAAGCCAATCACAGAAATCATGCCGTCAAAAATCGAGAATTTTCATCCTACGAGTATTAATAAGTCTGTATCTTTGAATCAAACAATCAAGCAGCAGCTGTAAGATCATTTCCGCTGCATTAAGTTAATCTGACTTCGATCCTAGCAATAGCTAGGGACGCTTTTCTTAAGATGTCTATCTTATCTGATTTTCCATTAAAAGGATCTTAGTTAAGACAATCAAGCTACTCCAGTTTCATAAAAGATAATCTGATCGTTGCTAGCTTAAGACAACCCATGACCTTTCCCGCTTTTGTTTGTAAGACTAACCTAGACAGTTAGAGGGTACCTTATTCGAAAATCGATCTCTAATTAGATACATGTAGTTATGTCATCTTAATCAGGGAAGGCCCTGACGCAAATTGATTATGGAAGGGTGTTTCTTTGTGTCAATTTAAATTAAAGAAATTTGTATTAGAAGCTAGAATAGGGAGCGCCACCGAAATTTCGGTAATCACCAGAAAAATCGCAAGACTGATTAGAGTATTAGTCAGAACTGATAACGAACAGCCAAGCATCGGGTTTGTGGTCATGAACTATTCGTCTACATGGTTTAAAGGAAGTGTAAACGGATCGGGTCTAGTGCTAAAACAAGTACCCGGTACGGACACGGTCCGGTTAGAAATTCAAACAACTACCCGGGCACGGCTACCGCTACAAAATCAAGCACGGTCGATCCCTACTACCACGACTCATTGTTCAGCTGGTGATAACTGGGAAGTTGTTGATGGCAGATTGTGTCATTCTGTGCTTCCTAGTGGATCGCATTTGATAGCAAGCAGCATGCTTAGGTAGTCGAAGATTTCGGTGATGCAGCCATCTAAGGTATCAATTATATCCATTGAAACGTTGGCTGCTTATTCCTATATGCGAGAACATACATCGAGGATTGACGAATTCAGAATTCAATCGCTGCCACAAGAAGTGTCGATAATCTGCGAAAAGAACAACCAGTGTTAAAGCAACGCTTAGGTTGCTGAGGATTGGACTCCGCCGATGCAACATCAAACGTGTTGCTGAATTACACTCGCTTTTGTTATCTTACATAATTTCGAGCCCGTTCCTGATTTTGATAAAGAATCTGCAGAAGTCACACAGCTAGAAGGAAATGGTGAGCACAGTGACTTAGCTTCATACCACGCTTGTGCAATGTGCAATAATTATTCGCTCTCATAGCCATCATGACCGGATTGAGCAGAATGCCCAGATTTCGGAGGTATTTGTTTTCGCATCGAACAGGTCGATTGATTTCTGTGACTAAAGTGAAATTATATAAATATCTGTACCACTTATCCCACTTTATGCTAATGGAATATCTTAAGATTGTCTTAACTAAGATCAATTTTATGCAACCGTCATAACTAAGTTGTCATAGTTAAGATAATAATCATAGGTGATCTCTTTACGCAACCAAGTCCCGAATCTAAGTATTGCAACCATGCCAGTACAATAACATGCTCAAACATTTTCTGAATTATATATTTAATTAAGTACAGGACAAAATAATTTCAGTATCATTTGATGTTAAGCACTTTATACTTATCGAATTCGCATTGCTACTTTGCTCTTCTCCCATAATCCATTAGCCTAAAACTTAATCGAAAAGGGAAATGTTTGTGACTTTTCTGATTTTTTCGTTTTTTCAATATATGACACTCAATTGAATGAGACTTTTCATGTGCAAACTTGATTTATATTTTATGTGTTAAGACAAAGATTCAAAATGAACGTCGCGAAAATATCGTATTACCTAGAAAAGGAGCAATAGATTTATCAATTTGATATCTGTCATGCACGTCGTGGTGCGTGTGCTGAAATTACGCTCATTCAGTCCACAGGGGTAGTTTTACGATGAGAATGCAACGTGACGTTGAATTATATGCGGTATTGCATGGGAAAGTGACTGCATTAACATTAAAATTGCAACTTTCATAACATTGTGCTTTTATTTGAGCATGGTTCAGCTCTGAAGTCGGAATCTACATGTTTGGTGAATGTTATCTCAATAATTTTCAAGAAAAAGTCTTCATTTAGATTTAGATAATATTTAAATGGCTGCACCTTACATACTTGAATATACGCATAAACTTTCCGATTAATTTGATCAATGAATAAAGTTGAAGTTGAATGGAAATGCCTGGAAAATTCTGCCGTTTCTTAAAGCTTATTCAACTAATACGCTTTGATATGGTAGATGGCATACATGTATTTACGTACACCTAAATTTTATTTTGATGTCAGCAGCATGTTAGAATACATTCCATAGTTATACTATAGTCGAAAAACTCAGGCATAAAAAGTGCCCTTCTGATTTCGTGCCCCTTTCATCGTCTTCTGCCGTCCCTAATCCATCAGAGTACTATTCGCCGAAGTATTTATGGGCATGCTCGAGCGAAATATGATAGGAGAATCGACTTGCTACTTTCGTTACATCAATGAGACGTCCGTGATCTTTCCCTCGAAAGAAAAGGACCAAAGACAATACATTTCAGACTCTTCATCCTTCTTTATACCCAGTTTACGTGTGGGCACAGTGGTCATGATAGTTTTCACTTCCTAGATGTCAGACTACTACGTCGAGGTAATATCTCTGCTGAGGATGTCGAGCTGAGGAGAGGTACCTGACGGATATCTTGGAGTTCATCCGACGGTACTTATGGGTTATCTCCCCTCCCCACGTTTTCAAATTTGCCTAAAATCCGTAAAAATGAATCAACCATCGCAAAACTTCAGATACCCGTATTTTAGGATATTTTCTACCCACATACAAAAAATTGTGCAAATCCGACAAGTACCTTTTTAAATTAGAGACGATGACGTGAAGTGTAGCGATGTCAGCAGCTTGATCTGACTTTGTCTGTTCGACGCATTACTGTTATTTGTGTGTGCATTCTCTTTCCGTCTCCGTCTCATCCATTACTGTTTGAAATCTGCCCACGACCACTACCCCACCACACCTTTCTTAAGTTAAGCAAATTAATGGAAAGGATGTGGTCTGGGTCATTATCACGTATAGAGTTGTCGCTTTGCTGACCTAGTGCTATCTGCTCCGACGATGAGGTCAGGCGAAGTCAGATCAAGCTGCTGACATCGCTACACTTCACGTCATTGTCTCTAATTCAAAAAGTGCTTGTCTGATTTGCATAAAATTCTGCATGTGGGTAGAAAATATACTGAAATATGTTTCTCTGAAATTTTGTGATGATTGATTCATTTCTGCGAATTGTAGACAAATTTGAAAACGTGGGAGGTGAGATAATCCATAAGTACCCCGACGCACAAGAATCAATGGGAGCAACCAATTGTCAGTAGCCCGGCGAAGAAGGTGATCGACGTCCGCCTTCCATACAAAGGATATTCCAATGAAGTATAAGCACAACGTGAGCTCAGACGTCTCCTAGGCATCTATTGCGCTGCCAAGTGCATACTCATCTTTTCCACAGCTCGTGTTCCAGTTCGCTTTCCCAAAGACACAACTGCGACTTCGGTTCAATCCTCTTTAATCTACGGATACAATTGAACTATGGAAGCAGTCTCTTTGGCCGAACAGGACGACGTCTGCGAGACCTCATCAATGAGCACATCCCACAGTGGCTCAACACGACTGAGGAGAAGCCTCCAAGGTCAAAGAAAGCTCCTCAAAGCTCCATCACGACGCAGCTCTAAACGTGTGCCACTACTGCTCAACATGCGAGGTCCGTCTTCAGAGTTCTCTATCGTCATCACGGCCCCGGCAGCTACGCATACTCGAGGCTCGAGGACCAAGAGATAAAGCGGCTTGCACCAAGCTGGTGTGCTCAGATGGAGCACTTGTTAACACTGTCAATGTCCTTCTTTTCCTACCAGTAATTTTTCTGTATATGTACTTTAGATGCTACTTATTCACTTAACGCTTTGTCCAGTGACAGTCCATTACTTGATCGATCGTCTAGCAGTATTCATGTTTCAATCAGTTTGATTCATTCTTCAAGTCACACCGACTGACAACAGACGAAACGCGTGTGTGACAACAAATAAGTAAAATGAAACTTCTGGCGTTTTCATGAATATGATAAATGATTGTAGTTTGATCCAGGGTGCCCATAATTTGATGAAAACTTCTTTTCAGAAAATTTATGATTATGTCGATATAAATAAATTATGCGCAATATGGAGCATACATTTTTTATTTTTTTTTAAGCGGCAGCATCGCAATTTTCGCAGTTTCTGGTAAATGGAAAAGAAATGTTTTCAATTAAACCCATCAATAAAGCTCATGTTACCTTATTGAAACTAATTTATTTTTCATTAAATGGCTATCAACTTTACTAATATTGCTCGAGTAGTACACGAGTAGATCCCTAAGTTACAAGAGTATATCAACCGTGTTTGCCACCGAGTTAGACAAGATGTTCAACATTTTCTATAGGTAAGTCAGAAACCATTGCAGTTTCCAGAACTGCTTCGGTGGGTATTTATAGAATTATCAAGCAATTCCCAGCTAGATAGTTCTCTGAAATACGGGAACAATTAACAATAGCCTATTTATTAGACCATTTGATTTACTTAAAGCACTTGTGCTATACTGAAGGAGGTCTTGATGTTTTTCAATTCAAAGCAAATTCAAAAGCGATTGGTGACACTTTACCATCCTGTGGCAATCTGCACCTAAAATTGATGGATGGAAATGACAATTCGATTAACTGTATTGCTGAGATCATTAGATTAGTTTCTGTTGATTAATGAGATGAGATAACAATAATTAATCAAACAATTGTAGAGTTAATGCTACCTGAAACCGAAGAAGTATCTAAAATCGAATGAATTGTTCACAGAATTGGCGGAATATATTCACAGAATATATTCACAGTTATGGATTTATTTTTTTGATTAGCCAACAATTTTGACGAGAAATCATCGCTTTTAAACGAGACTAAAGATAACTTTTATGATATGATGGGGAAGGTTACAAAGCGTTTCTTTGTTCACCCATGAAACCTTATTTGAAGTGATATTTTAATTGGAATTTGCGGAATATAGATAAATTGTTGATATGTTCATTTTCAGGTTTTATGCCGATGGGTATGCAGCGTCAAGAAAAATTATCGACCAGTGATTTATCACAACTGGCGACACGCGTTCAACGTTGCTCAGACAATGTTCACAGTATGCTATGTAAGTAATAAATTCAATAATTACCTTTGAGCAGACATTTATGGAAAGATTATTTTTTAGACTGCGAATGTTAAAAAGTATATGTCATCCATGGAACTTCTAGCTCTGCTTGTTGCCTGTTTATGTCATGACATGGATCACAGGGGGACAAATAATTCCTTTCAAATCAAGTGAGTGAAATTTTACACTTTTTAAAAAGCTACTATGTCAAACTATTGTCAAGCATTACTTCAAGGAATTAAGGATGTTTGTCAAATCAGAAGAACTAGCCACTTTCAGGAGGAACATGTCAGCTTCTCAGTTTTGTTGGAAGAAAACCAGGGCTACCGTTTTGCTCGTTGACGCTTTCAACTTCGGTAGATTAAGGAGTTAGAAGCTCACGGATTCTCGAAAGTAAGACATGCGAAGATCCGGGTCATGCCATCCCCGTAAATGTGCCTTGAGATCATAGTAGTGGGGAGGTCAGTAGTTTAAAGGTTTTTGAGAAGAGGCGGTAGTACTCAATCTTCAGTAATCCCATTCTTCACGTGACAGGGTTTGCTGCTTCGGTTGTGATCGCCTGATCGGTGACGAACCAAGACTGAAGAAGTTGACCAATGCAGTGTCAAGATTGGGAAAATTTTGGGTTGGATCGTGATAAGATTGTGGATAGAAAAATCTAAATCCACTCGTATATTGTATTTTCATGGTTGTTTAAAAGTGTAAACAGTGTAAGGTATCTAACATGATTGATAAATTGTAATGTTGGTCACGTGAAGCTACTCAAAGAAATCGGCAACGATATTGAATTATTCATTCGTAAAATCCAAAACAAGCTTAGTACTCGCCATGGTACTCGATTTTCGATTCTCGTGTTTTAAACACCACGCAATGGTACCTGAAATGTTGATAGTTGCGACTTCTCAAGATAGAAGTTGCAGAATATCATTGGCAGTTCCACTGAGCACGGCAATATTTAATTACAGCAAGACTGTGCTGGCGGAGGATACTTTATTGTCCAGAGGCGGATGGGACCCTATTGTTTGGAGAGTAGTCATCCCGTTGCAGACGGAAGTCCAGTGCGGTGCAGCGATGAGTCATCGCTGCTGAGTCATCGATGAGTCATCATGCTGACTAAGCCCCCCTCTGGAAGGCAGAAGGGAGAAAGCCAAGGATGTGCTGGGAGGAATGGGTCCGAGAGGAGGAAACTCTGGTAGGAAGGAAGGAGTTTTCCAGTGAGGTAAGGGTAGGAATGTGGGAAGGATAGAGTTGGAAAAAGGCGGGTGTTGATGGTTTTGGGATGAGAAAAGTCGTTTTTCGGCATAAAGGAGTGCTCGGATGGGAAAACGGAGGCCAGATTCGGAATCTACGTGAAATTTTGGTTTAGGAAGGATGTTTCCAGCGAAATTGGAGAGAAAAAATTTTGAGGACGTTCCCCCCCCCCCCCCTCCTGTCAAACTTCCAACTTTGGTTCCAGAGATGGTAGAAAGTCGTGCAATAGCTCATTTGAAAGCTAAGAGTGAGAAAAATGCAGTGGAATGCTCAGTTTGGTCCTATTTTCCTGGGTTTAGGGAGGAAAATGGCAGGAAAACGTCAGAGTTGGAAAAGGTAGGTTTTGGATGTTTTGGGATGAGAAAAGTCGTTTTTCGACATGAAGGATTCGAAGACATTGAAGCATTTCGACACGCCTCGGATGGGAAAACGGAGTGCAAATTCGGACGTTTTGGCCAATGTTGGGTCTAGGAACTTCTTTCCACCTCAATCGGCGAGAAAAAGTTCTGACCTCCCCCCCTCTGGAACGAGACTTCCAACTTTGGTTGTAGTGATCGTAGAAAGTCGTGCAATAGCTCATTTGAAAGCTAAGAGTGAGACGAGTTCAGTGGAAGACACGGCTTGTTCATATCTGCCTTCGTTTAGATGTGAGACGTCATTGAAAATTTTAGACATTGGCGAAAAAACGATAGAGTTAGAAGTTTTACGAAAATGGCTCTAGCGGGTGAACGACGCCTCGGACGGGAAAATAGAGACCAGATTTGGAATCAGCGTGCCATTCTGCATCTAGAGGGTGAGTTTCAAGTCAATCGGAGAGAAAAAGTTGAAATTTTTCTTCACACTGGGTCTCCACATGAAATTTTTTCGTGAAAATGATAAATTGTGGCCACCTTTGGCGGTAAATAGCGGAGGATTGGAAGTGAATGAAGAGCTCGCGTTTCTTTTAGGGGCAAGACCGCACTTTCTTCTCTAGGATCCTATCTTTTCAGATCTGTGGAAGGTTTCGTTTCCAAATGAGAGCCTGTTAAACATCGAGTTTTTGCACATTTTCCAAGATTTTGGAACTTTTTGAAAAAACGTTTTTCACGGAAAAAAAGAGTTTCTTCAGCTCGGCTTCTGGTCATCGTACAGGGTCGAGGGATGTCTTAAATGAAAGGGGAGAGCGAGAAAACATGGCTAACAAAATTTGGAGTCAATCGGAGCACTAGAACCGGAGATAGACGGGTTTAAAGTTTTTGGATGATGGATATTACGTCATCAGCTGATCGCCACAAACTATATAAGTGGAAACTCTGCTTGTGGAAATCAGTTCTCCTCCCGACTGGGTTGGGGTAGGTGAACTCTGGAGCTCTGATGATAACATTAGATCTCTGAAAAACCGGGTTTCTGTAAGAAACCGACTTAGAAAATTTCATTGCTGATATCAGCTAAGGCGTCAGACTTAAAGGTTCGCCAGGAGATGGCCTTCGTCTCCAGGCCATAAAAGACTCCAAAACTTAAAAGGCTTGTAACTTTGCTTCTACAAGTCCGTTTGACTTGATTCAAAAAAGGCTCGGTCGCTATTGACCTGCCCTAAGTGATAGACTACTTATAAAATTTCATAAGTAGTGCTAAAAAGTTGAAAATTTAAATTCACTAGTTTTGGAGGTTTTCTGGGGTTTTCGACCCTGCTGAAGTCAACTAAAGGATTTTTAATGATGTCTGAGCCAGTCTTCTCATGTCTTACCATGATACAAGCAGCTTTTCACTGAAAGAGAGCAAGACACGGAGAGTTTTGCTGTAATATTCCACTGACAGGGTGTTCCTTCGGGACGGCGGATGATGCCGTAGTGATAAGTGTGGCAAGGGAGTGTGTCATAGTTTAGACCGAAACCGCTGGGGCAACTCATGTTGGGCATTTGACACAGTTCTCAACGTAGCACTTTGAACGCCAATCGGTTGAGTCTTAGCTATCTTGTCATGGGTGGCATCTAAACATCTCCATTGCAAAACGCTTGTGAATCACGGCTTGCTATCAAGCTGATCAAAGCAACGACTTGGGATGTTTCCTCTTGTAAATAACTCCACCGGTTTTCATGTCTGGCTATCAAGTCATTGACGGTGCAAGTCACGGAGATTTTCGGTGTCATACTTCCTGTTGGTGGGCGTTCTTTCGAGACAGCAGTGAAGTCCGTAGCGATCAGTACTGCACGGGACGTGGGCAATGGTAATCCTTGTGAAGCCTCTCTGCGTCATGTTTCCAAGTGGTTGCCTTTCGTCTCAACGCTGTACTCTGACCGCCAGGGCGACATTTAGCTATCTGCCACAGGCTACCTCATAAAATCTCCATTGCGCTTGTCTCCCGATAGTTGGCCAACCATGCGAGAATGAACCACAAGTTCTTTTAAAAACTGTATCACGGAGACGAAATGATGAAGGGATGAAACGGGAGGCCACCCTTGCACCACATGTAGCACATCACAGACTTCTCTCTTCGCTAGTGGACAAGCTCTTGTGAACGTAGTCAGAAAGTATATCATGGTTTGCAAAAGCAAAGTTTTGTCAAATAGTTTTACCCCGACGCACGTTTGTGAAAGTAAAGTTTGATCATCGACGTTTTATTCGTAAGTCTAGTCAGAAAGTGTATCATGTTGTGTAGAAGTTTTACTGCAACACAGGTTGATGTATAGTTATAAAGTTTGATCATGGTGTTTTATGAAACACAAATGTCATAAAATGTTGGCGTTGGTATAGTCAAATAGTTTTACTGCGACACATGTTTGTGAAAGTAAAGTTTGATCATTGAAGTTTGTGACTAACTGAACTCACCACAGCACTAGAAAGTTAAGCACAACACAAGTGTCATTAAAAAATACTTTATTTGGTCTTTGATTTAACATCATTGAAACCCGTTTTACTAATGGCAATGACAATATGGTTTATTTTATTCAGAAGCAAATGATCGCCGTAACCATGAAAGTTGTCCTTCCGAGAAATAATCTTCCGCAGATGTCGTGTATAAAACTCAGAAGCATCAGTAACATATTCTTGTCCGTAGGAACGAAATTGAAAGTCAACACTTTCCCCTGCTTCACCTTGTGGAAAATGAGTGTAATTGATATGTGCAATTAAGTGAGCCTTGATGAGACTGTCTTTGAAATAAGATATCAACTCCGTAAATATTTCTCGTGTGTAGTCTAAACATGCTTCCAATTCTGTCCCCCCCTTTGAAACTCAAGGATGTAATGTTTTATTAAGCCTCCGAAGCTCTCTTGATGAAAACGAATCGTGCAATCATCATGTTTCAATGTATTGACTTCAGGTGCCATGGTTGAGTCTATTGCTAAAGAACATATTTGCCTAACACGATTTCAAGAACGCGTTACAAATGTGCGTGCGCACATCGGGAACTCTAGCTCGTCTGTGATGGGACGAGAGGTCTCATCCATTCACCGCTTAGGAAAATCTTATAAAAGGCGGTGCACCAGCTTTGCTCTTCACATTTATCTTTCACAAGGTGAGTGTCGGTGAGCTCCTGCTATCAGGTTGTTTTGACTTGCTTTCAAGTTGAATAGTCTCTTGCTATCAAGAGATTCACTTCTGCTCATAAAACATATCATCGCTGTAATACCTCCTTTGCTCGAGCGTTCCCTCGGGACGGCGGGTACTGCCGTAGAGGGATTGCGTTGCACGGGTTTTTCGTCGTTTGTTAGACCGAAACCTCTGAGCCGTTGCTCATGTTGGGCGTTCGACTTCATACTCAACGTGACGCTTTCTCTCGCCAGGTCAGAGTACTTCAGCCATTCGACAAAGGTTAGTCTTTATGATATGGGGTAGAGTGAAATGTAATTCATTAGATGTCACTTCAATGATTGTTCCCATGATAAACGTTGACTTGGCAAATGAAACGATTTTCATCTTTCCTTTTCAGTGATTGAAATCTACGAACGTACTACCGTGTAATCTGTAATCGATCAAAAATGGAATCCAAGAAAATTGAGAACTACCGCATTGTTGCTGAGATGGAGAAGGCCACCATCGAGCAATGTAAGTATTTGTAACAAGGTTGACTCTATTACTAACATCATTAGGGTAGACATCCTCATTAAAATCAAGAGCCCCTCCCTTATTTTGTTCATGTTTAAACCGAATCCAAATTTTAGCTCTGCTTATCTTTGCTGTCATTCTTTTTCAGTGCATGAATGTATTCGTAATGGGGAACCCGTCCCCCAAGGAGCAATCGGGGAAGCCTATGGGCGGCTGGGCAAGTGTAAGTATCGTTAACATCTCATATTTATACTGTTTCAGATCCTCTGCATCATCCTTGTCTCATTATCTAATCTCTCTTTCCTCTCTGCAGATATGGCGAAGATGAAGAAGTGGGAAGAAGCTGCGAGGTGGAGATTCGATAATGAATTTCCGGTTCTACCTTTCCGCCCATCTACCTCCGCCCAAGGTGCGACCCCTTTCTCGGGCATCGTCATCGCCCTACCTCCACCACTGCCAGCTCCGGTACCTGCGCCAGTCCCTGCTCCTCGTCACCACGTCCCTCCGACACCGAAGCCCAGGACTCTTCCACCCTCGGCTCGCGTCCCTCTCCTGCCTCATCCGCGTCCATTGGTGTTGCCAGAGTTACAGTCCTTAGATGGTAAGTATCCGTGATTGGGAAAAGGGATAAGACTTCAAACTTGAAATTATGATCATGTTACTAATCTCTTTTCTCTTTTTCTCAACAGATCTGGCGGTCTACCTCCTGGATAGCGACGTTCCCTCCCGTCCCATCGTCATCCCAGCATCGCCACCACCACCTGCGGCAAACGGCTTCCCTCTCCTCTCCGTCAAGTCGGTGGAGAGATTGCTGGAGGAACAGGAGTTGGAGATAGTGGGAGAGGAGATTGCAATCGAGGAGGAAGGTGTGAGGGAGAGCGAAGTACCTATGGCTCGACAGCTCAGCTGTACAGACCGTGGGCAGGTCTTCGCGAGGCCATTCTGCCTTCGACGACACCGGCATTCTCACTGCCCAAAAGTGAAAGGAGATCTGGAGAAGGCACGCCGACTGATCCCTCAACGACCCAAGTGTGAAGGTTGTGGACGCACGTTCTACAACAACACTAACTTACAACGTCACCTCGAAGGCGGTTCCTGTGGTAGTGTGAGGCAACCACCGACAACAACAGGTAGGAAGCATCCTTCATCGCACGTCGGCTTTTCCTGTTCTTCGTGTCAGAAGACCTTTCCTACAGAGTTTGTTCTTTCTTCGCGCACACTCTGTCACACTCATCCCACTGAGCTTTACGCTGACAACAACGTCACTCTAAGGCTGAGCAAGTTTTCCCTTGAGAGGCTCGTTCGCGACTATGAGTTAGAAAGCTCTGAAGCTGTACAAGATATTCATCCTTTGTATAGGCTTGATTCATCAAATGTTGACGAGCTTAGATAGATTTTTACTCAAAGGCATGTTCTATCTCACTGCTCGTTTCAATAAGGTAGACAGTAGCACGGGAGAAGTAGAGTCCACTGTGACCATTAGGATAGCCTCCTGTGCTGCTGATCTCATAGGTGATGTAAACGAGTAGATAGAGAGACATGTGACCTATCTCGTCAGCAACTTAAATAAATTTAATGAAAGAGACAGCGGTCTGGTCTTTGATGGGATAGAGAAAGTAGACATTAAAATCAATCTTTTAGAAAATTTGCAAGGGAGCGGTGTTTTCACCCTCCCTAAAGCACTGGCTGACAAAAAGGCTGTCAACAATGTAGAGTGCCAGTCCCAGTGTTTCAAGTACGCCGTCCTCTCCATTCTTCACTATAATGATTTAGGTATGCATCGTCAAAGAGTTACCAAGTATCGTGAATGGGAGGATGAGCTTAAGTTTGACGGGTTAGATGTCAACACATTAGATTTTGAAGGCATCGCCCAATTTGAAAAACTCAATAACATTAAGATCGTCGTCCATCTCTGGGAAAAAGGTCTGAAGGGCGTTAGGTATAACAGCCGCCAAAGTAACTTCGACCGGGTTGTCAATCTTCTCCTAGTCTGTAGCGACAACCACCCAGAATGGCATTATTGTGGCATTCCTAAAATTTCAAAGTTATACCATCATCAAACTGCATATATGAACAATTTCTACTACTGTGATCGCTGCACACGGCGTTTCACATCTAAACCATATTTTGAACAGCATTACGAGTGGTGCTCTCGGTGTAAACTTCAAATGGAAGTCATGCCCAAAGATAAATTGTATAGGTATGAGGAAAACGGCAATGAGCTCAGTCCCATATGTACCATCCATTCGGACATTGAATGTTATATTGAACAAGAAGACCTAAGTCATGAGCCAGCAGCCATTGCCTGCTACGAAGTTTGGCATCCATATTATAGGAACCAAAATAAAATGCATATGTGGCAAGGCAAGGAGTGCGTTGAAAATTTCCTCAACTTTTAAGATAGGAAAGCCCGTTTTCATCAACGGTATGAAACGGAGCTGACAAGGAAACCCATAAGCTTCACAGAAGCCGATAAAGTCAAGTTTGATAGGACCACGGAATGTCCCCGCTGCTGTTCATCCTTTGATGATCAGCAACATAAGAAAGTGAGGGACCATTGCCATCTCAGTGGTAAATTTAGGTCTGCCTTATGCAGTAAATGTAATATGAAACTTAGGCGCAAACGGCGAACGCTTCCCGTCATCTTCCATAACTTTAAATGCTATGATGCTCACATCATCATTCGCCATGGATTCGGTAAAATGAAATCCTGGTCATCCAAAGTGATTGCACAAAGTAAGGAAAAATTTATGTGCATCACTGTTTAAGAAGGACGAAGGAGGGGAAGCCTGTCTTCTATGACATAAAGTTTCTAGATAGTTTTCAATTTATGTCTTCTTCCTTAGCCGCGTTGGCTAATAATTTAGAAACACTTCCCCTCACTCAACACTTAAAGAAAGACTATCCCAACAAAAGTGACAGTCTGATGCGACGGGAAGGGGTGTTTCCTTATAGTTATTTTAGTTCAATGGATACATTGAAAGAAACATCCCTTCCGTCCATCGATAAATTTAAAGATGATTTGACGGGTGAGGACTGTTCACCGGATGACTATAGGCATGCAGAGCAAGCATGGTTAGAATTTAGGTGTCGCACTTTTGGTGACTACATGCTTGCCTACTTAAAATTAGACGTCTATCTGTTGGCTGACGTGTTTGAGACTTTTAGGAAAGTCACATTAGAACAGGACGCCTTAGACCCCGTCCATATTGTTAGTCTACCGGGTCTGTCATATCAGTCAGCCTTCAAGGTGACGAAAGAGAGCATACATTTACTGCAAGATGCAGAAATCTACACGTTATTTGAACGTGATATTAGGGGAGGCTTAACATTTGTCAACAAACATGTTGTCAACAGCACCCAAGACATTGGATAGACCACGCATTTAATGTACATAGACCAAAATAATTTATGTGGGAGTGCATTATCCAAGCCTTTGCCGCAGTCTGACTTCCAATGGGTAGACCCCCATTTTCCCCATGACATTGAATACTTCTCCAATCCAGCACACATCATGGCACTGGAAGATGAGGCCGACATAGGTTATTTATTTGAAGTCGACCTCATCTATCCAGAATGTATTAAGAATAGGACAGTTGATTTTCCTCTCGCACCCGAATCTGGCATAGTCAGTCCAGATATGTTCTCTCCCTTTATGGAAGAACACAATAAGCAATATGAGGCGGAAAATGACTTAGACTATAAACCCACTAGGAAGTTGTTGCTTACCCAATTGAACAAGAAGCATTACATCGTTCACTATTCCATCCTCAAATTCTATCTAGGTATGGGGATGCAACTTGACAAAGTCCATCGCGCTATCCAGTTAAGGCAGAAACCCTTTCTAAAACCGTATATAGAATTTAATAGTAAGAAACGGGCTGAATCCAAGAATCCTTTCGAAAAGGACTTCTTTAAATTTAAGAAAAATGCCCTCTTTGGTAAAACCATGGAGGATGTAAGAAAGCGCATGGACTATCTTATCGTGACTGATCCGGAAACGAGTATCAAGTTATGCCGCTCACCGCTGTTTTGTCACCATGATGTCATTTCCGAAGACATCACTGGTTTTAAAATGCTAAAATCTAAAGTAGAACTTTGCAAGCCCATTTATATCGGTCAAGCTGTCTTGGATCACTCCAAGTTAGAGATGTATAAGTTGTTTTACCAAACTTTTAGAACTTGTCCATTGATCCAACATGTGGAATTAGTAGGAGGCGATACAGACAGCTTCTTCCTAGCTTTGACAACCACGAGCCAAGTCAAGCAGGACGACATTTTAAAATATTTAGCACCCAAGTTTGATAGTTCCAACTATCCCACTGACCATCCGCTTTACTCTACCACAAATAAAGCGAAGCTTGGCTGCTTCAAGGATGAGTGTGCCGGCAAACAGATAGAGGAGATGATTTTGCTTCGCCCCAAGATGTACTCCATGAAGCTAAAATCCTCAGAGCTTTCTATTAAACGGGCGAAAGGCATCTCGAAGTCAATCGTTGGAAAAATGACACATAGGAACTATCTAGATGCCTTAGATTCACTTAAAATTAAAAAAAGTAGAAATGACCATTTTAAAATCACAGTCGCATCAAGTCAGAACAACGACGTTTAGGAAACGAGGTCTCTCAGCTTGGGAAGACAAGCGATGCTGGATGAGTCCTAACCACTCATTACCGCACGGCCATCCAGACACTCATCTACCTCCACCCAAGAGACAGAAACTTTCTCATCCTCCGTCCGGCGATGTATGATGATGAATGCTTCCTCTCTGTTGTGGTTGATGTTTTGCTTTTTCACTCCATGGCGTTTTCTATGGGGTGTTGTGAGTGAGTGCCTTGTAACATGCGTCCAACTCCTGATCACTTCATATCATGACTTGCATATCAACTGGTTTTCCTGACTTTGGTTTGTCCCTGCACATGAGTGACTTTGTTTTCTCCGGTGATGTGAGCCATTAAAACGTTGTTTTCTGCTACCATCAGTATGACCTATGTGCGGTGCTATGAAAATCGTTTGTGATGATGAATAACATATCATGTACATACTGTGTCGTTTTCCTTTTGACATAAAGATGGGATTCTCACTCAATAGACAGAAGTAAAAGTTTTGATCATTTTGTAAGATGGGTAGGGTTAGAAATGAAGTTGATGATTATAAAATTAGAAATAAAGTTATAACCATATCAGTGTTTGTAAGATAGGTGAAATATAAAATGAAGTCAGAATCACTTCACTATTTGTAAAGTTAGAGATAAAGTTGACGTCTGTAAAGTTAGAAATAGAGTTGATGATTGTAAAGTTAGAAATAAAGCTATAATCATGTCGCTGTTTGTAAGATAGGTGAAATATAAATGAAATCAGAATCATTTCACTGTTTGTAAAGTTAGAAATAAAGTTGACGTTTGTAAAGTTAGAAATAAAGTTGATGATTCTAAAGTTAGAAATAATGTCATTCACAAATGGTTAAGTTAATAGATGTACTATACACTAACGGTTAACATTCACTTGTGCTATATAAAACCCTAAATCCAGTCGTAGCTAACCCTATCCCCATAGATGATGGACTTTTGCAATTTAGATATATCATTCACAAATGGTTAAGTTGATAAATGTACTATACACTAACGGTTAACATTCACTTGCGCTATGTAAAACCCTAAATCCCTAAATCCAGTCGTAGCTAACCCTATCCCCATACATGATGGACTTAGAAATTATAGGTGAAGTATAAAATAAAGTCATAACCATGTCAGAGTTTCTAAGTTAACATCCTCACCAACGAATGTGACATCATGGAAATTTCTTCGGCTTAGGAAACATCAACCACTTTGCTGACTCATGTCTATAAATAGCTCTGACTCATGAAGGGGTAAAGCACCAGTCAGTTAGATAAGAATCTAATCAGTCTTGTTCAACCTTTTCACCGACATGTGTGTGGGTGTTATTTATCAGACAAAGCGATGGCGCCTCACGTCAGACAGCGTGATCTTTTCACCGACACGTGTGTGGGCATTATTTATCAGACAAAGCGATGGCACCTCACGTCAGACAGCGTGACCTTTTCACCGACATGTGTATGGGCATCATTTTATGTCTATAAATAGCACTGACTCATCATAAAGTGATGAACCTTGTTGATGACCTTTTCACCGACAGGTGTGTGGGCGTTAGTTCATTGCGATGACTCATTCAAAACGCATCATGTGATTAACACGATTCTATTAACTGTGACTCATACAGATAACGCATTAAAGATTTAACAATGTCAGCTACTTTACTGATATCACGTAAACCAGTCATTATACAATGTCCGTTGTGAAACACTGCAATATGTACAGGATGCCACTTCCGAATCAGAGCAGCAGGAAAGAGTTCAGTTTCATAAAATATGCAATGATTACTGGTTTTAATGTTGGCTAGATTCACTAACATCTTCAATTGAACAGACACTACTATATTCTTCAATGTCAGGGGACTGAGACGTATATGAGGCATGAGTGTTCGCATTTTCTTGACCACTTCGTAACACATGGACTGCATCACGAAATTAGAAAGGTTTCCTAGGACTTGGATTTTGCCGCAGCGAAAGATTTGAAGATTTCGACCGTTGCTCATGCGAATGACCAACATTTGTGGTCGACCGCAATGATGTACTGAATCGGGAAGATGAGTATGCAACTGTTCTAAATCGATGTCTCTTCTGAGATTCATTTCACGCATGGCGTTGATGATGCGGATGGGGAGCATGATTCACAAATGACATGAGGGTTGAGTGAACTTCCCTTTAATACTTTTCCCATGAGGGTTTTGGAATCACGATGTAGCAGTGATCATTATGTAGAATCATCTCTTGAATGCGAATAAATACAATGCCGTCTCCTACCTTAATGACACGACAAGAGTTGGATAGAATTGCGCGATGCAACCTTCGTAGTTGAAAGCGTTCTAGAGTTATCTGAAGTTGACGTTTCGTATCATGAAATGTAACACACTGACGTTTCCATGATACATGGAGCCATGCTGATAATTTCCACATGTTTTAAACCTGGGTGAAGAATGCTATGCCAAAGAAAAAAGGAGAGAGTAATGTTCATCTAGCTAAGCTGATGGCAGACGTTCACGATACACAGTTCTCCTGTAGAAGTTTCCCGTAAAATAGTATTGACACTTTTGTGAGGGACTCACTTAATCTGGCAGGTTGATTTTTATCTCACACATGTTTTGAGTGTTTCCAAACTCATATGCATTCGACTTAAAACGTTACCTGTTGTTATGTGTATACTTGTATGCTGTCAATGCAGACTGCAAAAACGTCTAACACTATCTGTCTTTATTTACCAAACAGTCTACACATGCATTCAATTTCATAAAGGCAAACAACACATAGTAAAGCTGGTACGCTAACGAGTGTGACTGCAGAAACATTTCATAAAACTTTTTCAACGTTCGCTAAGTTTCACAACAGCCTGTCAAAGACTTCTTACAAAACTTATTTCAACATTTGCGTTTAGAGTTTTACGCGAACATGTGCTTCACGTATTCTACACGAACGGTTAATGCATGTGATATAAATCCATAAATCCAACCGTAGAGTAGCCTACCCTTGGATTATGGACTTTAGGACATGACGATTCAATGTCATGGAACTAGCTCTCACACACTCAACGTTTGTGACAAGACTTAACCTGGTTTTATGAAACATTCAACGCTTGCTATAAGACCTTTTAACACTGTGAGACACTCTACACAGTGCAGTAAAACTTTCTCGTGCTGTGGGGAGCACTGTTTACATATAACACTCTAAACTGTCAGTCTCATTGCAGTAGAGGACTGATTTAGTAAACCTGATGAAGTATTCAGCAATCCAACAGTCATGGAGTTTGCAATTTCTAATATGGGAACATTTCGCAACTATCTCCACTCAACATAAAACTTTCTAACACTGTGAAAGTAAGTTACAAAACAATCTACACTGTGCAGTAAAACCTTTTTGATAAAAATTTCTAGTGCTGTGGTGAGTTCGGTCAGTCATAAAACTTCAATGATCAAACTTTACTTTCACAAACGTGTGTCGTAGTAAAATTATTTGACTACACTAACGCTTGCATTTTATGACATTTGTGTTTCATAAAACGTCATGATCAAACTTTCCAATTATACATCAACCTGTGTTGCAGTAAAACGTCTGCACAACATGATACACTTTCTGACGACACTCACGAATAAAACTTCGATGGTCAAACTTTACTTTTACAAACGTGTGTCGCAGTAAAACTATTTGACTACACTAGACCTTGCTTTTGCAAACCATGATACACTTTCTGACTAGACTTACGAATAAAACGTCGATGATCAAATTTTCTAACTATACATCAACCTGTGCTGCAGTAAAACCTTTGTACAACATGATGAAGTTTCTGACTAGACTTACGAATAAACGTCATGATCAAACTTTCTAACTGTACATCAACCTGTGTAGCAGTAAAACTTTTTACAAAACATGACACGAATACAACTTCAATGATCAAACTTTACTTTTACAAACGTGTGTCACAGTGTAAAACTACTTGACTACACTAACTTTGCTTTTACAAAC